>CM036322.1:23369043-23737124 GCA_020567845.1 Rhododendron henanense subsp. lingbaoense | reverse complement strand
CAAGTAACCAATACCATTGCACCGATCTAATTTTTTTCCTGGTGAGCTACAAAATTCTCCTATAATATAAAATTTAAGATCATTGAAATAGAACCGACACTAAACTCATATACCATGCTAAAACCGATCCAATTAAGATAAGAGAGAAGTTCAGTGGTAGGAATTATGTACTCACATGCGTGATGCATCTTACCAGGATTCAAACATCATTAATTACAATTACAATTAAACTTTGGTCGATAAAAAAAAGAAGAAGAGGGAAGACAACTCTATTAAAGAAACAATAGTATGGAAATAACTTTGCTTGTACCACACCCAAACACACATGAGTGATGGGTGCACCTAGCCACCCCTACAACCCTACGATTATGGGTGTAATTGATCAATCAGAAGATGCAAGGAGTACTACTTTCTTAGGCATCATTACTAGTCCAAGAAAAGGAAGAACAAGTAAGAAAGTGAAATAACGGTCCACTATATAACCAAAAAAAAATTGTACATCACACATAATGATGACCGGAATTAATATGAGCCGAAAGTAGCCGTGATGTTCATATGCATGACAAGAAAAGTCTTATAGTTTGGCTCCGTTTGTTTCGATGTAAGATGTTTTATAATGTAAAATATTTTTCATGTAAAATATTTTCTCAGAAAACAAACTTTAAACTTTGATTTTCTGGTGTTTGGTTGGCACATGAAAAATATTTTTAGAAATTGACGAAATAGTGTAGAGAGAGAGGACTTAACTGTGGAATTTATTTAATTCAGGAGAGAGAGCGGGGGGGAATTAAATGTGAGTGTCAGGATTGACGATCGAGATAACTGAGCAGTGAGAATTGCAGTAGAATATAACAGGTTCATTTCGAAAAATAACTTACAGAAGATTTAAGGTTAAGTCATTTTTATCCAATTAATGAAAAAGTTTTACATGTAAAATATTTTCCTCATTTTTTATACAACCAAACACCGAAAAATAGGTAAAATATTTTATCAATTTTATCAAAAAATATTTTACGCCCAAACAATCAGAGCCTTAGTATGAGTTTTCTTTAAATTTGGTGATTAGTTATATACTCCCTCCGTCCCTAAATAAATGTCCGGACCTAAAACCTAGGACTTTAAAAACATGCATTCTTTTCGTTCAAAAAAATTGGAAAAAAATACCTTTGGGGGCGAAGGTATTGGTTTTGGAGTTTGTTAGTTATACCATGATTCGTTATATACTCCCTCTTTGTAGCCGCCTCCTCTCATCCTCGGCCTCATCTCACCCTCCACTGTTCTTACAGCACCACCCTCTCTGTCCTGCTCAAATCTGGTTTTGGAGTTTGTTATTTTCCTCTTTGTTGGTTTTCCTCTTAGATTGATTACTAGTTTTCTTCATTTTTTGTATTTACTAGTTAGTTTATTAATTGGTTCGGTTACGAGGCTTGCCCCGGGGTCTTCTTCCCTACGCCCAGAGCCCGCTGTGGCAACAGGGGCTCGCCCCGGGGTGGCGTCCAAATGCTCATGGCAATGTAGGCTCGTCGACGATTTGTCGTCGACAGTTGTCCTTCGTGTCATGAGCGGGCAAGCGAGTGGTGTTTTTGGATAGCAGATCCGTGGAGATTTATAGTTACGATTTTCGTTGTGGTTGTTGGGAAATCCACGGTGATATTAGGATTATGCATTGATTGAAATCTGTGATCCCTTGAGTGCCTTTTTCTTTGTCATTTGTGGGTTCTATTGGCTGACATGAAGTGTCGATTCTGCTGGTGCAGCATGTGCTTCGCCTTGATGGAAGTAATTAGGTAGCCTTTTTAATGTAATTTGTAGATTTGTTGGTTGGGATGCGCATGATTTCTTATCTTTGTAATTTTTGATGGATTCTATTGTAAGTACCGTTGAGCCTTTGAAATGATATGATTGATTACCTTGTCTTCAAAAAAAATTATTGTTAAATTGTGCAAAATTGATGTCAAATTGTGAAAGTCCCAAGACATTTGGCTCATGCACTTTTTTTTTTGGCCAAAGTTTGGAGGTGCTTTCATTTATGCGAAAACTATACATCGAAAATGAGTAGCCACCCCCAAGGAGAGAGGAAAGCAACCACAAAGGAGGCCTAAACTCACAAGCGAACATTCAGAATCTCATACAGACAAGACTTGTCTTCGACCACAAAAAGTCATTAAGTCGACATAGAAAACCCACCACAAAAACACCCACAAGGAGTGAGAGAAAGTCTCACGCAGGGGAATAAAACCAACAAAAAATAGTAAATAAAAACTAAAGCAAAACCTACAATAAAACAACAGATCCACATCTGTAAGTCTAGCCACCCAAAAACGCCGATCAAGACCTTCACTGTCACCGCCACTGCTGCCACAAGGGCGGCCAAGACACAGCAAAGACCACAGAACGAAACTTTGATCACCACAGCAGCCACACCCCACCATATAGTACCACTAACTGCTACATCCGTCCTAAGAGACTACACCCTCGTCAGGGCACGAACTTATGCGATGCCCAGAACGACAAGGACAGGGCCGGCCTGATAACGTCGATAGAACTGCAGGACGATCGAAAAGAAGAGCACACGGTGAGAAAGATTGGACAAAGGAGCACACATGCGGACTGCTCTAACGACAATCGACTCCGTCGAAGTTGGGGCTCGCCGAAATCAGGGGGGATAGATCTAAAGTAGAGAGAGAGAGAGAGAGAGAGGGGGGTGGGGGGAGGAGCCGCCCCTCCCCCAGGAAAACCCTAAATGTCAAAACTCTTAGAGAGAGAGAGAGAGAAAGAAAAGTACTAGTTGCTTTTTTAAGTTGTCGTATGTCACCTGAGTAGTTTTTCTTTCAATTAATGTTTACCACAATACATAAAATGAGGCATAAAAGGCAACTTGCAGTAATAGGCACAAAACATTAATCCGATCCGATACAAGGGATTTGGGTATGCTAGAGTGCACTCTCCACCCTACAACATGTAGTACGGCTGATCCGACTGTCTATTTTGGCAATGGACGGCTGAAATTTTAATTCAAATAATTGACGGTTTAGATCTGTAGGAGCTCAAATTAAATGAGTCATTCGTGCCGAAACGGATAACAGGATTGACCGCACTATAGTAGGTAGTGCGGGTGCACTACAGCATCTCCAAGTCCTGATATGAGTTGATGAGCATAAAATATTGACATATTGAAGTCCCCATATCCTATGTTGTTAGTTCTTAAATGTGCATAATTGATTATAATTATAATTACTTGGGTCATTTATAATGAATTATTAATTTTGCAGGAAAAAATAAGAATTATACTTGTCTCGGTCATTGGATTCAAAAGGGCACAAAGTCGAATGTGTTTTTTTTTTTTTTGGGGGGAAATGTGAGAAATTGTATTCAACTGTGAGGCAAAAGCTTACATAACAGAGAGGAACCCCATGGAGGCAAATAGGCATCCACAGATCGGATAAACTATTAGAGATGGCAATCAAAACACAGTATGTGCAACCCTATTTCAAACTCACCTTGCGGGATCAGATTCACATAAAATAAAACTAATACCAAGCAAATGACCAACAAACCACTGGATTAAATCCGGACATAAACCGAACTAAATTCGGACAAAAATAAAATAAAGCAAAACATACACCCCTCCTCCGTCGTCATTGAGCAGCCCTTCTGTTACCTAGCCCCCTACCGATCAAGCTCCCAAGCCGGCGACCCAAGAAGCCACTGGCAACCACACGGCTACAAACCCAGAAGCAGTGCATCGGTGAACGGCAAGCGGTTTTGGTGGAGAAGGGAAACCATATTTGAAGGCGAGGGAGAGCATACATAAGTTGTTTTGATGATATTTTTAATTTTCACCGTAATAGAGTCTAGCTACCAATTTATTGTGAAGAAGAGTAGGAAAATAAATAAGAGTTTGTTAGTAATTGCTATGAATACTTGAGTATGGACTCTCAAATCTTAGTCACTTTTCTTTCATCAAGTTTGTTCAATCGTCAACTTATTTATTTGTTTTCACTATTGTTATTTGTAGTTTTTAGTTAAAATACAAATCAAAACTCTTGTTAGCTAGATTAGGGTTCAATCAGTAAGTTTTTTTAGTTTTTCTACTCAAATACACAAGTCCCTGTAGGTTCGATCTCCCACTTGCATAACTATATTTCGATACGATTCGTACGCTTGCGAGGACATTAAAATTCCACAACAAGAGGCCTCTCATGTCCAATGTGAGAGAGTATATTTAGACACGCAGGGAGCACCATACGGTGGACGACACATCAGGCAGAATCACATGGGACTTCTCAAGTTGAGAATGAGAAGTCAGTTGGAACGTAGGGTTTTACTGACTCAGACACGGCCAATTATTTGGTACTCCCAATGTATCATGTGACATTGTTATGTGGTACTCTTCGCAAATAAAAGTTCGCCACCACATATTGTGGGTCACTCATTGTCTCCCACCAGCCCAACAAAATGAATAATAATGTCTCATGATTTATTGCTGCATAATCGATTGAGAGGAAATGTCACCACAGGTCCCTTGTACCCGAGAAATTTTTCGATGCCGGGTGAGTATATCCCATGTGGTATCCGCTCGGCACATCCGGATCGTCCGATACACTTTTGAACAGCTCGAATTGAAACATTCTCTTTCCTTTCATCCCAACACTTTCTCTCCCCAAATCCGGGCTTTCCAAAAACACAATGGATGACTCGGATGCGCCGAGCGGGCACCACGTGGTACCCACCCGTCACTGAAAAATTCTCCCTTGTACCCAATTCTATCTGTAGCCGCAGAATCAACGCTGCGTGGTGCTCAGGAACGTTGAATAGTCTCCTCAGACACCGGCTGGCGGAGCACCCAATGATATCTCCTGCCTTTATTCTTTTATTGGTTCTTACGCTTCCAACCAGACCTTGCTGTTGATAAAAAGAAAAAGAAAACCCAGAAATGTTTACCCACACAGATAGTATGTGTACAGTAATCACGTAAAAAATCAGCTCAATTTGATACTTCTAAATGTTTGATCTAATCTTTCAAATTTTTGCTTAGACTTTAGGATTTTGAAATCAAAAAAACATTTAGATGATTGGATAACTCATTTAAAGGTATCAGATTGAGCTGATTTTTGTGCTACCTTGTTTGGATCATGTTTTGAAAATTTTTGAGATAATTAGTGGAAAGAGAAATTATGATAATAATTGAAAATATAAGTAATGAGAGATATATGAATAATAAGTGAAAAGAAAAATGATGATAATAATTAAAATTAGGAGTAATTAGTATTTTTTGAGTTGATTTTTTTTTTCTTCAAATTATGATAGGCATAGTAATTCTTAGAACAGAAAGTCTACTGACACAGTAGATCTGTACATAGATTGTGCACGGATCGCGTTGTGGGGTCCACTAAGGGTCCCATACAAATAATCCGAGCCGTTCATTATGTTTAAAATATTTTTTCAAGTGCCCCCGCGAAAAATTAGCTCAATCCGACACCTATAAATACTTGATCTAATCATCTAACTTTTCATTCTCTAAAACCCGAATGAAAAGTTAGATAATTAGATCATAATTAACGGATCGAATTATTTGTATGAAATCCTTAGTGGGCCCCACAACGCGATCTGTGCACAGATCTGCTGTGCCAGTAGCAAGGTTGGTCTTAGAAGATCAATTTTATTTTCAAGCCTGGGAGGAGACCGTAGTGGACCCACGGAGCCGTAAGTGCACTATCTGTGCACAGATAGTCCGTGCCGGTAACATCTCTGAAGAAAAGCAGACCCTTGTGACTTGTGAGTTGGTCTGCAAAACATCGTACACCACGAAGAAAGACAACCTACATGCCTTTGGCATTCTGAAAATTTCCCGAGGAAAATCCCAATTCTCTTCTGTGAGTATGAAATCGTTATGGCTGAATCAAACCCATTAATAGTCTTGGCTTATGTTTCAGTTTGATATCTCGTCAAAGATTGCATTTTGTAGGAGTTGGTATTATATCATCTAGGGAGTAACCGAAAGTTAGGAGATTTCTTCGTGCCTTGCTCGTCTAGGAAGTAACCGAATATATACAGGCGTTGTATGAATATTGGTCCTCTTTGATTTGGTTCTTGCTGAATCAGATGTTTCTGTTTCTGGGTATTTCTGTATTATGACATAGATTTTGGGTTTTTAATTGTGCTGATATTCCTCGATTTTTCCAGCTGGGTCTGGTGTTTGTAATCGTCGCCTGATTTGTCTCCATCTCCCTGCCCCTCCTCTGGGCAATTCCCATTTTTCCCATAGATCCCTGGTTTGTGTTCCTTTAACATTTATTTTATGAAGTTTATCAGATACCCTTTTCATTCAATCTTATTTACTTGACTAGCAGTTAGTACGTGATAGTATCTAATTTACTGGGTTTCTGAGGGAATTCTGTTCATTGAAACAAATATTGTTGGGGATTTGTTGATCTGGGGGGTACTTGTTCTGGGTGGTTTTAATTGGGAGTTGCATTTCTTGTTGGCATCCGAAGTCGGAAAAGTAATTTTCTTGCTTGTCAATAGCCTTGGTCTCCTTGATTTGGATTTGGGCTTCACTTTGAAAAAGTACTAGTTTCATAGAAAGAAATGAAAACTGGCAGAAGGAGGAAGTTGAATTTTAGCAAGCTCTACTCATTCAGATGTGGGAGAGCATCTTTTTCGAAAGATGATCATTCAGAGATTGGGGGGCCTGGATTTTCTAGGGTGGTTTATTGCAATGAACCAGGTGTTTTTGAGGCTGCGATTCGCCATTATGCTGCCAATTCCATTAGGAGCACAAAGTACACAGCAACAAGTTTCTTCCCAAAGGCCTTGTTTGAGCAGTTTAGGAGAGTGGCCAATTTTTACTTCCTTGTCACAGGTTCCTTGGCCTTCACTCCACTTGCTCCTTATACTGCCGTCAGTGCTATCCTACCTCTATTTGTCGTGATCGGGGCCACCATGATCAAGGAAGGTATTGAGGATTGGAGACGGAAACAGCAGGTATTCCCTTCATTGCTAGCTCTTCATAAGCATGTCTTTTTATTTATTTTTTTCAATCTTCCTTTTAGTTGTTGTACGACTGGTGATTGTCATACAGGAGGATTAATTCTTAGCTGAAATAAGTTGTATATTGTTTTTCTTTTTCTTTTTTGCACTCTTATGAAAAATTTAACCTTGGAATTCATATGGAATTATCTTCTCTGATTGGTAGTCAAGAGTGGTTGGACAATGCTTCAATGGCATAGACAGGTTTATTGTTTAAGATAGTTAGGTAATTGTGAGGACTCATTGGGGAGGTGGCTCGGAGATAAGTCGCATATGCTCCTAATTTGGGATGGTTTTCAGTTTTCACCATAAATTCATTTAGCTGGAGGCTAAAGGGGTATACTTCTGAATCACCTAGTTGCTTAAGGTGCTAATACTCTCACCAATGGATTAACTTGGTTATTACAAGCACATCAAACTTTTTCGAATACTCGCAACATATTGCTGGTTTTTATATTAAGCTTTTATTGTACTTGCCAAGTGGTTGATGCATGGAATCATAAGAGTATAAAGTGGACCGTGCTTCTTGCTTACTGCCAGAGATTTTTATGGAGCTGTTTCTTTTGCTAAACAAAATGATAAAGATGCGTATTCTTATTTTTCCTTCCAAGGTTTAAATCAGTGCCATAAATATCCAGTGAGTTTTGTTTCAGGATATTGAGGTGAACAATAGAAAGGTTAAAGTGCATGCCGGTGGTGGAGTTTTTGAGCATACTGAATGGAAGAATCTCAAAGTAGGAGATATAGTGAAGGTGGAGAAGGACGGGTTCTTTCCAGCAGATCTTCTCTTGCTTTCATCCTGTTATGAGGATTCAATCTGTTATGTGGAAACAATGAACCTTGATGGGGAAACAAATTTGAAACTAAAACAAGCTCTAGAGGTCACTTCATTTTTACATGAGGATTCCAAGTTTAGCAATTTTAAGGCCCTTGTTAGATGCGAAGACCCAAATGCAAATTTGTACTCTTTTGTTGGAAGTATGGAATTTGAAGAGCAAAAGCATTCCCTAACTCCTCAGCAACTTCTCCTTAGAGATTCCAAACTCCGTAATACTGAATACATATATGGAGCTGTTATCTTCACTGGTCATGATACGAAGGTTATTCAAAACTCTACCGACCCCCCTTCAAAGAGAAGCAAAATTGAGAGGAAAATGGATAAGATCATCTACTTCTTATTCGGTGTCTTATTTACAATAGCTTTTATTGGATCAATTTACTTTGGCATTACAACAGGGGATGACCTTGAAAACGGAATTATGAAAAGATGGTATTTAAGACCCAATGATTCTACGGTATACTTTGATCCTAAAAGAGCCCAAGTGGCTGCGATTTATCACTTTCTTACGGCCGTGATGTTATATGCTTATTTGATCCCGATCTCTTTGTATGTCTCAATTGAGATCGTCAAAGTTCTCCAAAGTGTCTTTATCAATCGAGATATTTATATGTATTATGAAGAAGCTGACCAACCGGCTCGTGCATGCACATCAAATTTAACTGAGGAACTTGGCCAAGTTGACACAATACTTTCTGATAAGACAGGAACATTAACTTGTAATTCAATGGAGTTTGTTAAGTGCTCTATCGCTGGGACGGCCTATGGCCGTTGTGTTACAGATTCTTCTGATGCAAAACCACTCATTAAGGGCTTCAATTTTGAGGATAGAAGGATCATGAATGGGAATTGGGTGAATGAACCCTGTTCGGATGTCATACAAAAGTTTCTTCGTTTACTAGCGATTTGTCACACGGCCATACCTGAAGTGGATGAAGACACAGGGAAGGTGTTGTATGAAGCTGAGTCACCAGATGAGGCGGCTTTTGTGATTGCAGCAAGAGAACTTGGTTTTGAATTCTATGAAAGGACTCAAACAAGCGTCTCATTGCATGAGTTGGATCCTGCGTCTGGCAAAAAAGTTGAAAGGTGGGTTTCTCTAAATATGATACATCATGTTTTTAATTTTTATCAATGTTTCGATTGTCGTTTGCTTGGACATTGAGTTATCTGGAATCGGTAAGAAGAGTATATCCATGACTCGAGGTCTTTCACTTGCTTCGTGTTTTCTGTGAGAAAGAGTTAAGTCCTCTTGTTTAACCTGCATTGAAGGAAATGCGGGTGCTGGTGAGGTCCTTGAATAAATATGCACTGCAAACCTTTCCATTTCAAAGTTTCTTTTTTCACTGAAGTTCTGATGTAGGACAATAAGGGAGGATTAGGGTTTTTGTAACAAATGGAAGGATTAGGCTTAGGGCGTAGCTAAATAGGAGAAACGGAATCAAAACAGGGCTGTTTTAGGTACTGTGAACATTAGCAAAGCTGATAATAACTTAAAACGAGAATAAAAGAGAAGTATAGAAGAAGATAGGTCTAGGAATCACTCCTTGAAGCCTTAGGCATCACACCTAGGGTTTGATTGCATTACACAATTCATCAAAGAGGCTGTAAAGCTCTCTCCCTTACGGCTCGTTTGGTAGAGGGATATGTTTTAGAGGGGAGAAGGGGGATATGAAATGAGGGGAGATTATTTAAGAAAGGGGTATTAAAAGTTACTTGGTTTCTTTAATTTTTTAGGAGGGGATATAAAGGGGTGGATAATGTAAAATTGTGTCAAATTTCTATTTTGCCCTTGTTTTGAAATAAACCAAATTTCTCTCCCCTCCCCCCCCCCCCCCCCCCCCCACACACACACTTTTTATGAGTTAACTTTTTTCAATTTTTATCAAAACATTTAACTTTTTAATTTCACTTGACGAGAAAATATGAAAAAATACTAAGAGGGAAAAAAAACCCACAAAATCTTCTTGTTGAGTTAAATTAGACACGCCAAAGACCTCCTTCTTACTACCTATCAATGAGTTAATGAAATCGAACTCAATCTTCTTCTTCTTCGATGGACAAACCACAAAGTTCAGCAGAGGAAACCGAAACCAACAAAACCTCATTCCTATCGTCAGCTGGGTCTACTCAGTCCTTACCAAACTCGGTCTTGAACTCGTCAAACCAACTCACTACTACCAACAACATACACCCAGTTTACAGGGGAGTCCAAAAGCGTAGTTGGGGCAAATTGGTGTCCGAAATCCGCCAGCCCAGAGAGAAATTGCAATTTCTGCTCTCTCCTCTCTTCTTCTGCATCTACAGGTGTAAGGCCCGACAAGGGTATTTCGGTAAAGGGGGAGGGGGATATGTTTTGGATAGGGGGGAGGGGTGTCCAAAAATAAGGAGGGTGGAGAGGGATAGATAGTGCTGGGATTAAATAGTCCGGGTTCCCTTTTGTAAACAAACAAGGGATATAGACATCCCGGATATCTATATCCAAAGCAAAGCCATATCCTCCTCTCTTATGAAGCTAACAAACAGGCCGTTAAAGTAGAAGCATTACATTGCTTATATAGACTTGAAGACTTCCTAAACCAACTATAACTAGAAAAAGGAAACTTCTACTCCCAAATCTATTTGTTACTAAAAATGAGTCACAATAAATAAACCCTAAAAATAACTTGACCCATAAAATAACCCATGGGCGACCCCCTACGGCCCATGTACATATAAAACTAAAAATTACCAAAATACCCCTATCTGAAAAATTGTCCAGCGACATTCTTATTCAATAATAACATGAATACGACTCTACTACGAGAATTGTTTGACTGTCCATGCTGTCCATGCTTTCTAAGGTCCCATCTTGAGATGATGTGAATTTCCATATATTGCCGCTTCCTTACATTCACTTTTCCTCGAGCCTCTCACATTCTCCATCAAGTTCCAAAGTGGACCATATGTTAAAGAGTTTATGCCTGATTAGCAATGTCTTGGTTTCCGGACAATATCTTTTCGGGTGCTTGGAAAGTATACATGGAGTCCTCTGAATCTGTTTATACCCGTGTTGGCGGATAAAAGTATGGAATTTATGTTCAACATATTTAATTAGGCACTTGCCTAGCAGGCACATTGTGTAATTCAAAACCTGAACTATGCTCATAACTCCTAGACTATGCTTGAACTGCCCCAAGACTCCTTGCGAACATCATTTACAAGAATATACAAAAGAATGTGCATATTTAGCTGGTCCCCATGGTCTTCAAATGGAAATTAAATAGATTCGACACCTGACCACATACTTGCACAGTTGCACTTGATAGTAACGAAGTACGTGTGCATGCATACTGATGCAGTTCTATTTATCCAGACCTAAGAAGCATGGATATGGATACGCGATACGGACACGGGACACAACACGAAATGGATACACGAACACGTGATTTTTCCAAAAACAAGGACACAGACACATTGGAGGATACGAAAGTACATAAATAAATAAATATATTTATATACATAAATTCAATAATATATAAAAATATTATTTTTTTCCAAATTAAAGATTAAAATTCCAATGAAAATATGAGAATAGGTGATTGTGTTTTCATTGTTAAGTTAATTGATATTGGCTTTAAATTTGGTTCATATCTCAAATAGTACATTGTTACTCCATTTCAAGTTTTAAAAATTACATAACCACCAAAACGTGTCCGATACACGTCGAGTACATGTCGGGTATGTATCGGAGCGTGTCCAAAACGTGTGTGACTCAGAAAAATAATTAAATATTCGGACACATAATTTCACGTGTCGGACATGTGTCGGGAACGTGTCTGTTTCCAATACGTGTCCGACACGGATACGAAAGGTTTGTAGACGTGTCCGTGCTTCTTAGATCCAGACACATTGATGCATGCATCTACATTGCACTGAATGTATTTGAATTTGGGCCTGCACATGTTAAGCTGATTTAGCTTCCTCTACTTTAAGTAATCAGCAGCTTTGAGTTGACTTCTATTTGACATGACTACTTTTCTTTCTGCAGGTTGTATAAACTTCTAAATGTTTTAGAATTTAATAGCTCAAGAAAGCGGATGTCTGTAATAGTAAGGGATGAGGATGGAAAGCTATTATTACTCTGTAAAGGTGCTGACAGGTTCGTAATTCGTAAACTCAAACCTTCCTTCCCATTTACACTACTTTTGGATGTTTGATAAAGGTACTTGTGTTATTTTTCTTCTATAATTTGGTTTCATTATTTTCCATGCAGTGTCATGTTTGAAAGGCTGGCAAAAAATGGAAGGAAGTTTCAAGACGAAACCAGGGAACATGTAAATGAATATGCTGATGCAGGCTTGAGGACCTTAATGTTTGCTTATCGGGAACTCAATGAGGAAGAGTATGATAAGTTCAATGACAAGTTTGCAGAGGCAAAGAATTCTGTCAGTGCAGATCGGGAAGCATTGATCGATGAAGTGGTCGAGCAGATTGAGAAGGATTTGTCTCTTCTTGGTGCAACAGCGGTTGAAGACAAACTTCAAAATGGGGTGGGTTGAAAAATTTAACCAGGAGTCCTCGTAAGAATGACCCTTCGAAAAGTATTGAATGGAACTGATGTTTCTTCTTTTTCCTTTGCGCCATAGGTTCCTGAGTGTATTGACAAGCTTGCCCAAGCAGGAATAAAATTATGGGTTTTAACTGGAGATAAGATGGAGACAGCCATCAATATTGGGTATGGTTAGATACTGCGAATTTAGATTTTACTCGCATCAAGTGAGGGGCATATCTGATTGAGAAGGTCAAATTTGCAGTTTTGCATGTAGTTTACTTAGACAAGGAATGACGCAGATAATAATAAACTTGGAGACACCAGAAATCAGATCTCTAGAGAAAGCAGGAGAGAAGGATGCCATTGCCAAGGTAAATTTACTTCTGTCATTATTTTTGGAGAATTTTTTAATCTTTTGAATGGGTGTAATCCATTTAAATCTAAAACCGCTGACTGAATTTTTTAAGAGCCTTATGATGCACTTTAAAATAAAGAGTGGTGGCATGACTATATTCACTGCAACTTACAATGTTTGCTGAGTAGTTCCACTAAGGTAATTTTAAGCACCTCTCCTTCACCCGCTCTGACCTCTTAGGAAAGTGGCTAAGCCAAGGAAACCTATTTTAATGATGGTGGGTGAGACACATATCAAGTTTTGCATTCCACTCTTCGTAGGGGCTTTGTTAAAGGACTATTAGTGACCCTCATCTTGTCCTTGTAATTTTCATGAGCCTTAACCATATCACTTCTTGGTAATGCAACCGGTTTATTTTGTTGCATATTACCAAACAATTAATTGTTGTCACCGGTCATTGCTTTTTGGAACAGTCTATGGGTAATCGCCGAGATGCCTGCTAGTTTGGTGTTCTTGTCCGATCATAAACATTTTAGAATCTGACATTGTGTTGCTTTTGGTTCTCTATTGAAATACGTAAAACCTTCTTAGTGGCAATGTTCTAAAAGGCGGCCGCCTAGGCCGATTCGCTAGGCGGTGGTCCGACGCCTAGATTAGACAGCCGACTAGTCGGGCGCCTAGTCCCCACCTAGGTGCTAGGCGGCCGACTAGTCAGTGCCTAGCGCCCTAGGTGCCCCTTTTCCGCCTGACTAGCGCCTAGTGATTTTTAGAACATTGCTTAGTGGTATAAATTACAATAGCTATGTAAGATTTCCAAATTCCCAAATGGGAAAATGGCAGAATCCTTCTCTTATTCTTATCTCTGTTTGTTTACCAACTGCAAGATTATTCTTGGGAAAATCAAGATCGTGTCTGTGTCTTTTGGAAAATGTCAAACGAGCCACTAAAATAGCTATCATTTTATGATATCCTATTTATGGCGTTTGTGGGTATTGTGATTTTGTCCGGTAGACTTCAAAGAAGAGTGTTCGCGACCAGATAAGTAAAGGGAAGGCTCAACTTACTGCATCAAAAGGAAGCTCTCATGGATTTGCTTTGATCATTGATGGTAAATCACTTGTATACGCGCTAGAGGATGACATGAAAAATCTATTTTTAGAACTTGCAGTTGGCTGCGCATCTGTTATTTGCTGCCGTTCATCGCCGAAACAGAAGGCACTGGTGAGTTAAATAGTTCCCTCCCTAGAAAAGCATTTCATTCTTTTCTATTCCTTCCTTTTGTTTTATGTTTTATGTTTTTTGCTTTTGAATTTTTGATGATTTCTCTGTTTACAAAGCAACGGTTAATCCTGAAAAAAGTGATACCTGCCAAGTGCAGGTCACTAGGCTTGTTAAAGAGGGAACTGGAAAAACAACATTAGCGATTGGTGACGGTGCCAATGATGTGGGAATGCTTCAAGAAGCTGATATTGGTGTTGGAATCAGTGGGGCTGAAGGAATGCAGGTGCTCAACTAGTAGCTGATTATGTTTGAGTTTTCACCCGTGTTAAAATTCTCTGTTATTTTCTTTGGTCTCCTCTCTTCTGAACTTCTATAGGTTTTTCAAATAACAGGCTGTCATGTCAAGTGATATTGCAATTGCTCAGTTCAGATTTTTGGAGCGGTTGCTACTGGTGCATGGGCATTGGTGTTACAGAAGGATCTCGTCCATGGTAATGGCTTTCCTGCATGTCTAAATCTCAAATTTGTTCATGAACTTGTTTTCTATGAGTTGGCATGGGGTCATACTTAAATCCAAAACTTGAAAGATGGTTTTGAATATTGTTGATTTGAACTTTCTGGATGGTACCCTAGACCCTTGTAAATAGTTTGATTCATTTTTAAAAACTTCATGAAATTTTATGACCATCTTTATAGTCAATTGATATATCATTCTTTCGGCAGATATGCTACTTCTTCTATAAGGATGTCACGTTTGGTGCCACGGTTTTCCTATACGAGGCACATGCATCTTTCTCCGGGCAACCTGCATACAATGATTGGTTTTTGTCACTGTACAATGTTGTCTTCACATCACTTCCTGTGGTTGCTTTGGGAGTTTTTGACCAGGATGTATCTGCTCGGCTTTGTCTCAAGGTATGGCTGATAGGTCTATTATGACACTTGGTCAAAATGTATAGTTCTTCATAATGATTATCAATTGCTCCCTTACAGCGGAACACAAAGAAAGTTTAAAGCCATGATTATGAATTTATGATAAATGCTTATGCAACTGTTTTTTACTTTCCGCAACTAATGGCTTTGGGGATACTTTGATGAACATGGAAATAAAACATATCTGAAGCTGCTACTGAATAAGATATAGTTCTGTAATGTTCTTCCTGGGGAATAATAAAAACTTCAGTAAAAGCTGTGTTAGGAGAGCTGTTCAAAACAAACTAAGTACGCCACTTGAGTGAGGACATGGGGTATATGCTCTAGGTTTTTAGTTGCACATTGCCTAGGAAGCACTTTTAATTCAAGTTTATTGCTGAACAGTGGGTAGAACTCTCGTATTATGCATGGAAATTTAGGCCTGTCATTGGATTGGGTTTAATCTGAATCTGTTCCCATTAATCTGAATCCGATAATGAACTATCCGATCCGGTAATCCAAATAATCTCTCTCTCTCTCTCTCTCTCTCTCTCCCCACTGTAACCACTGTAAGTTGCCAAGCTCTACTGCAAGTTGCTGGCCACTTTAAGATCCCCAATTTCATCTTTTAGTGCTAGATTTGAATATACATGAAAAACTTAAGACCGTTGTTGGCCCAATAACTTTTTTCAGGACATTAAAAGCCTTGGGGACTAGGGAGGCGGGGAAAACTTGATTTTTGAATTCTTTATTCTGTGTAGAGGATGAGATGAGATGAGAAGCCAGGCTTTTGTTCGTTGTTGTAAATGTTGCTGTTTTCCTATATTGTGATTAGAGTAAAATATGATGCCATTGCACCTCAGTTTATCAGTTCTTGGCTTACTTTTTGTTTTGCTCTTGATCTGTCTCAAGCCAGTTGGAGAATAGTCATTAGTCATACCTGAAAGTGAAATGCTAGGTTTTGTACACTCTGAAGTTTGATTTGATTTGATAACTACGTAACTATGAACCAGCTACAAAAACGGATCGGATCAGAGTTTCAGATTTGGATGTCCGGTTTTCCAAATCTGGATTGACTTCAACTGGATTTGCCAAATTCGGATTCGGATGGGATCTGTATTATTTCGAATCTGGGTCAGACTTGGATCTTGCGAGATTCGGACTGTTGACAGGCCTACATGGAATGGTCTATGATACCTTGTAAACCCAATTTAACTTGGGAGTATAAAATATATAAATTAAAAGTTATTGCCGGGTCCCAGTGTCCATGACATGAGGATTATATGATTCCAACATTTAGACACATCTCATACCTAGTCATGTGAGCAAAAGTTACTTCGATAGCAAGATAATGCAAAAGCTGGGCTTGCATTCATAGAAGTCCTGAACTTAACTCCGAAGAAGGATCTAGCTACATATTATATCTGATGTCATTTGTGTTCTGGTATATGATAAAGACATAGTTTTACAAAATGTCGAAAGATGGCAGACAACTGATTTGAGCTTCTGTGTTTCTAAGAGTGGGATGAACTATTTAGACCTAACTCTAGTTATGCGTATTGCGATGGTAATTAAACAATCAACATGGATACGGACCAAGAAAATACCGCAGAGAAGTTCCCTTGAGGCATTATGGCAGCACTGCATTCGTATTTGTTGAGCATGGACCTTGTCCAGACTAAATGCAGTTACACCAACACATCATTCTAGTTATGTTACAGACTCTTTAAGATTTTATGAGTTCGTATGAGACACTCAACACCTGGACAAGTGTATGGGATTTGTCTTAAATTGTGGTTAGTCACTTGTTACATACTAACATGCTTATCTTTGTCCATGTACTCATATTTTGTTGCACTACTGCTATAAAATAAGTAAGGCATTCTTAAGCTTTCAATTTATCTCACAGAACTATTAAAATTGAAATACATGATCCTTTTTTGCCAAGTCTGCGTACCCTTCAATTAGAAATTTGACAGATCCAACGCCTACATACGCACAAGTGCCCACACATGTACCAAGTTCATGAGATAGCATTTTTTATACTTCTCTGGGAACAAAATCTCTATTTGTACTGCTTGGGCACAATTTCTTTTATCGGCTGCTCACAAATTATTCAACAGGTGTTGGATTTTGTTCCTTTTTACTTGTTCCCTGATTATGCATTCCATTTGGCAGTTTCCTTTACTTTACCAAGAAGGTGTTAAGAATATCCTCTTCAGCTGGCATCGAATACTAGGTTGGATGTTCAATGGGCTTTGTAGCGCTACCATCATCTTCTTCCTCTGCATAAAAACATTGGACCCCCAGGCCTTCAATAGTAATGGAAAAGTCGCAGGGTATCAAATCGTGGGGGCCACAATGTACACTTGCGTTGTTTGCGTGGTGAGTTGCCAGATGGCCCTCGCAATTAGCTACTTCACCTTGATCCAACATTTGGTGGTGTGGGGCGGAATAGCTTTCTGGTTGCTTTTCCTACTGGTATATGGATTCATGCCTCCTAGGGTTTCCACCACAGCTTACAAAGTCTTGGTTGAGAGCCTTTTCCCATCACCCTTATTCTGGTTATCCACACTCTTTGTGGTGATATCAGCACTGATCCCCTACTACACATATTCAGCAATTCAGATGAGGTTCTTCCCTTTGTACCATGAGAAGATACAGTGGATAAGTCTTGAGGGCCAATCAGATGACCCTAAATATAGCGATATAGTGCATCAGGGATCGATAGGGCTCACAAATGTGAGGCCTGAGGCAAGCATGGTAGTGGGGAATAACAGCACAGAAGATAGGATTCGCAATCAGACAATAAATGAAGGGAACTCTGACTGTTGAGAGTAGATATCGATGTACAGAACCATACTGTCAGGATAAGCATGTTAGTAGTAATTTTTTATTCTTGACCATATGAGGCGCCAGTATTTCTGGTATTTACATCGTATAACCTGAGAAGTTGATTATACTTGTGGACTCTGCTATTGTTGCTTTCCCTCGTCTTGTTTTCCTTTAAATATAGTAAAGAGAGAAAATTTCTTGTCCAATGCCAGACTTTCACTTTGAATTTTTTGTAACAGGTCTGTACATTTAAAGTCCTCCAATCCGACATAGTTGCTACATACAGTCTAGTCTAGAGCTCTTGTGCAGGAATAAACCACCCTAAATGGTGGTTAGAAAAAGAAATAGGAATAACATTGCAATGAGAAGACAAACAACTTGTGTGCATCATTAGTTGAGGTGGACGTAAGCTAGCCCGGACGCTTGGTTATCGAAAAAAAAAAAATTCATTAGTTGACCATGGGAAAATACTAGGAGTCCTACAAATTGGTTAGGAGGGGAGATCCATTCCTTATGAAAATACTGGAAATTTTCATTTGGTTAGTCTGATAAGCCCAATTCTTGGGAAATTCTATTCCCAACCCCGTCTTACCCACTCCAATTTCAAAAAATTCTCCATAAAACCCCCAAACTACCCTATCTTGTATTCTTGTCTCAATACTTACACCTTCAAGCCCTAAGCCCATCCACCACCGGTCACCATATCCGGCAACTATGATCTCCTGCCACCATTCACCATCCTCCCACAATCAGTGCCGCCACAATGCCACCCTGACCCTCTCTTCCCTTATTTTTGGGTTCTCTGACAACATCACTAGCTTTGCCTATCAGAAAAAAATACTCCGTACTAGCCACCATCTCACTTATTTCAACCCAAAGCTCCTCCCGACGCTACTGGAAATTGCTGCTGATCCCTTCGTGCTCATCCACTCCACTGGTTCTTAGAAGTAGAATGGAAGGTCTCAAACTTTGACAAATTTATACCGATTACTAATTCAGCAACCAAGAATCCAGTTCAACTGTCAATCTGTAAGTTCTTTTTTACCTAGTTTTGTGAATTTGGTTCGGTTCAGACTCCACATACCCCAAACGCCGAACAAATCAAAGTTGTTTACCAGTGTAGGTGCGGTCAAGATTATGACCGTTGACCCCAGAAGAAGTTAGACCTACCACTCACATGATGACGTGTGGAAAGGTCGTGAGATTGACGTGTCGCAAGCAGCTGCCACACAGAGAGATTTGGTGCCACGAGGCACAAGATGGAGCCCGCTCGTTGACGTGGCTCAAGATGAGCCCCGTGTAGCTGAACAAACTCGTGAGAGTAAAAAGGCTGTCATCGTGAGGGCAGTCGGGCCCGCCAGGGGTCCCGCAGACAGGGCTGGGGTAGTTCCGCTGACGAGCGGGGTCCACGGCAAAATGGGCCCTGCGCAGCTGAACAAGCTCGCGGGGGTAGTGAGGCTTGCGAGAGCCACCGCAAGGGCAGATAGGCCCGCACGGATCCCGCGGACAGAGTCACTGATAGGGCCGCGGCAAGCCCGCGGACGGGTAGGGTCCGCGGCAAGATGGGTCCAACAAATGCTTTGGTCCCCGCTATAAATACCAGTGTTGGTATTCATTTAGGGACCTCTCCTTCCGAAACAGATTTCTAGAGAGAGAGAGCGCCATCTCCTCTAGAGAGAACACAGATTTTCAGAGAGAGGGAGAGACCATCTCCCCGGGAAAAGATGAAACTACGTTTGACCTGATTCCCTAGACACCGGAATACGTAGGCAGCCCAAACGACTCGGGCCCGGTCACATTGCACATCTTATGCCTCCATTCCTTCATTCTAAACGCTAACCATTATTTACTTCTCATGGATATTTTGGGTTCTATTTTGAAGCCCGAGGAGAAAGGTCATGATTTTTTACCGCTCCTACAACCAGCAAGAAACGAATGGGGTTGTTCGACTGTTGAACGATGGACAAAAGTCATTTGTTGGATCGATGGTGGCCTAACAAGGGAAGTGTTGAACGACGATGATGAAACTCGCTGTGGGGTTTGATACGGAGATGGTGTGTTCGTAATAGTAGTATATATGGATTGGGGTTGGATTCAAGTGGGTGTGGGGAGGGAGGGATGGTGGTGGTCTGAAGGTGAGGGCAGAAGCTGTGGAGGATGATGCTGTGGGCCCTGAGGAAATAATACTAAAAAGGATAAAATGGCACATTCTGCATTTGGTGTGACAACTGATAAAATTCTTGGTGTGTTTTTTTTGGTTGAAAAAGCCCTTGAACAATCTCCATAGTGTAATTCTGAATTTTATCAACATACAAGGAATGTCACAATCGAATTCATTTTCCAGAAAAATTTGTTGTTTCTCGAAAGACAAATGTAACATGGGATTAGTCAGCTTTTCTATTTTGCTCAACTCAATGACCACACTTCCTTTCCAAGTGATCTTTTTTCTCTACCCAAAATAGATCAACTGCAGATATTGTTACAAGGCTTCAAATTCATTAAAGCTAATGACAACAACACACCCATTTGTGCCAGCCTCGTCATCTTGGCCATGGGGCTCCTAGCGTGCATGGCTCCAGCAATGTCGATCGTTGTTCCAATTGCGGTCAAATGATCGGAAAAGCAGCTAAGGAATTCCAAATGACTTTAAACCCGATTTCCGATGGCCTACATAATTGAGAATTAGTGTTCTCACTTTCTTAATTTTCTCGTTTCCACCAGACTAAGTAGGAATATAAAAATATCAGGACCTCTTCGATTATGTCAAGCTATACGGCTCCAACCAAAAAGCATCAACTTTGATAAAAAGCTAGTAGACCCAATTTGATTTTTTCCAACTTCCAAGCTTACTCAAAAAAATAGTTTATATTAATGAATTGCTGGGATCACCAGGGGCACTAGACACCCCTCTTTGCACAATATATGTGTGCACAGTGGGCCTGTATCCGTAGTTTTTTTTTTTTTTTTTTTTTCACATAGTTGCATTTTCTTGGAATTGTTGTTTCCCATCGTAACTAAACAAGGAATAGTTACTACTTTGGTTTCTCCTCGCTTCTATCATCCAATATTCATCATGTCAGTAAATACACAGCATGATTGGGAAACACACAGCATGATTGGGCAGGTAGTCTTCTATCTAATCTAATCTAATCTCTAAGAGATAAAAAGGATATGGTAAGGATGATTAGACATACATTTAAATTTGGAAAAATTTCAAAATACCTCCCAACCTTTACTCTAAATTTCAATTAGACTCCCAACCTTTTAAAAAAAATCAATTTTACTCCCAACGTTATCTTCCGTTAATCAAAATGCCCATTTCCGTCCGAATGACTAACAGATTTCGTTAAAGGCTCCGTTAATCCGAGCCGCTCAATGTGTTCAGAACATGATTTTAAGGGTACCTGATAGAAATCAACAAAAAAAAAAAGACAGGGAAGAGCTTCATCCGAACAGTTTTTTATTGAACGTTCAATAAAAAACTGTTCGGATGAAACCCTTCCCGGTCATTTTTTTTGTTGATTTCACGCGGATACCCTTAAAATCATGTTCTGAACACATTGAGCAGCTCGGATCATCGAAATTCGATCGGAAAAGGGGAGGTGCGGACCGAAGCAAAATCCGGACGTCCTGACTTGAACAAAATCCGGATCGGTCCGCACCTCCCCTTTTCCGATCAAATTTCGATGATCCGAGCCGCTCAATGTGTTCAAAATGTGATTTTAAGGTTACCGCTAGAAATCAACAAAAAAAAATGATCGGGAAGGACTTGATTTGAGCAGTTTTTTATTGAACTGTTCAATAAAAAACTTTTCAGATGATGTCCTTCCCGGTCATTTTTTTTGCTGAATTCTCGCGAGTACCCTTAAAATCACGTTCTGATCATATTGAGCGGCTCGGATCATCGAAATTAGATCGGGACGCTATTTAACGGAGCCTTTAACGAAATCCGTTAGTCATTCGGACAGAAGGGAGCGTTTTGATTAACGGAAGATAATGTTGGGAGTAAAATTCATTTTTTTAAAAGGTTGAGAGTCTAATTGAAATTTAGAGTAAAGGTTGGGAGGTATTTTGAAATTTTCCCTTAAAATTTTAATGTACAATATATAAGAATGAATGCATTCCACATGTCGGACAAGCAAGTTCTGGAGAAATAAATTAAAAGGTTTTCAAAATTCTTATTATCTTTAGCCTACAAGTAAATTCCACCAGGGAACAAAATCTGAAACAATACAAGATCATTCCTTGTAATGTATACGGCAGCGAAACTATATATTAATCTCAGGGATGAAGAACTCACAACACAAGATTAATTACCTGGAAAAAAGGTATGGTTAGTTCGGGAAATCCATTGTTTGCATGTATGAGATGGATGGTCCACCGTAATTTGGTTTTACCTGCATATACAAAAACGAATTATTTAGGTCATTATTGAGAAAATCATCCATATGTTAGTAGTACTTAAATTAGCTCAAATCTAAATGCTGCTCATTGTGAAATATGGGATTCATATATAAACAGGTCATTCAAAAGTAATATAAATGCGTACATACATTTTCGTACAATATTTTGCATACGCCATCTGAAACCCGCTGTGTTCGTACATTTTAACCAAGTAACTTTTAACATCAATTTAACCATCTACAATGCTCTTGGAACCAAACCGAAATAAGACTTGTGTCTCAAACTCTCAATCAATCAAAAATATATAGGCTATCTGAATCTCTTTTTCTACTATTTTTTTTTCCTTTTCTCCAGTATGCTCTGTCAAGGACCCATATCTAAGAGCACAGACATGTTTACCAGTCTCACATATGAATTCCTGGACATGGACACACCACACGTATGGCATCCTAATCTTTTAAGAAATCATGTGTCTGCATGTTGTGTTTGTTGTGCCTTGTCAGTATCCATGCTTCTTAGATCCATGTAATTAATTGCATTTGCTAAATTCATTTCATTTTTTTACCACCACATGCTGTTAGGCCTCTCTTTCCCTTGGCGTTATTATTTGTGGACATACGCCCCAAAAAAATCTTGTAAGAAATCGGGTGCGCCCTTTTTTGGAAAGCGCGGCGAAATGCTCAATTCAGAGTCGCCACTTGGATTTTTGTGGTATGCCACCCAAGGAACTGAACTTGAAACGCTTGTTACGTTTTGATTGGAAAAGGTTTGGACTGACCCGTCGTCACCTTTGATATCTGAGGTTCAGGATCCAGGTTACGAGTGGGGAAGAGTTTTATGGCACCCCTCTCGCCCAATCCGGAGATCGGTCTCTACTTGGGCATTTGTAAAACATTTGGATTCTCTCTCATTAATCATTTTTTAGCCAGTTCGGGCGGGGGAACAGTTTAAGGGGATTAAAACTGTAACATGTTGGCAGGATGTGATAAAATGGCATACTCGCTTTATTGAAACAATTAATATAGGATGAAAACAGACTCCTGTGGGAGTTTTAAACAGATTGGAAGACACTGTTGCGGAGTGACGTGCGCAGGAGGAAAACATCATGCACCGACCAAGTCACTGCATGTTAACCTCACCTGCGTACGCCACTATTGAATTCGCGTACGCCAGTAAGCCTAAGCCCACAGTTCTTATTTTTAACCCTCTGGGCTCTGGAAAGGACCAGTGCACACCCAGGACAAACCAAACAGTTTATACAACAGATATATACAGTTATAGACAATTTAAATGGGCTACAAAGCCACAAAAAATAAAACACCCCATAAATAGTGTGGGGACAAAAAAACAGAGGTCAAGGCCTAATTACCATACAAGGGCCAGCCACTGGTCAGGACCAGTGTAACGCCCCGAATTTTGGGAATGTTAAATAGACAATTTTATTAAAAATCTAGATAGAGTCTGGCTCATTATTACATCATAACTTCCATAAGAGTGCTTTCATTACATAAAGGGAAGGAAAATCTAGGATTCCTATCTACAGCTCCGCCTGTTCCTCCATCCTAGCCAGCTCTTCGGCTCCAAAAGCCTCCGTGGTGTACAGCTCACCCTGGTCATCTACAAAGTCTGACACATTATACCAGCGTCGCCACCAGTATAATATGTCAGGGTCACCAAAGGTAACACCATGAGCTACGAGAGCTCAGCAGAATAATCTCATACCCGTTAACCCATAACTTACACATAACAAGTCTTAGAAATTCAACGATGTCTAACTAGTACATGCATATTCAACAACAATGACACATCCACATTCCCTATTCTAACGTTGGTGTCTTGTGTTATCTGTGTTTCTCCTACGCGACATTTCGTAGACCGTGTCACCATTTTCACTTTTCATTTGCCAACTCAACATTTTGAAAATCGTTTTACACACCCAACCTCGGTTCCGCCGCTCCGGGTTCTCATTGGCACACAAAAGTTGCATTGGCTCCTCTCCGCGAATAACCAAGCCATATTTCAAACCTCGGTTCCGCCGCTCCGGGTTCCCGAGTATGCTCACAATGGTTCCGCCGCTCCGGGTTCCCATTGGAACACACACACACACATACACCACATAATGGGCTACCACGTCCGGCCACATTGCAGTTTTCAAAACACTTTCCTTTTTCAAAACACACTTTGTCTTTAACACACCCTAGGTGTCATGTTTCTACTTACTCAATTTTCGTGTCTCGTTACATGCCTAAACTCCGCGGTAGGACTTTTCATGTACGTACACATAAATCATTCATTGTAATCTTGAAACTAAATTAGCAAGATCATCCAACTCTATATACTTGATACCATGGCATAACTTCCTATTTTCACATAGTCATGCTCCAACATTTAGCACACAACAATAAGCATAGTGTCACCTGGACGGACACCTTTGGAGTGAAAAACCACTTATGCTTTATCACACATCATACAAGTAATTCAAATAATCACGTATACATGCTCATAACCATCCTAAGATCAAAATACGAATACCTTTCCATCAAGTTTGTATTTCGAAAATCCGTTCTTTCTTCCTTTTTGGGAAGTTCAAAACAACATATGTTTTTTCGGAAAATCAAGTCGGAATATTCTACATACTCCCCTTCCTTTTCAAAACTTTAGTAAAATTCGTTTTAATTTCTCATGCATTTCAATATACAAACAATATACACATTTCTATTATACTTAGAATTAGAGTACAAGGATAAACTACGTATACTTAGAGTAAGTAAGTAGAGGTATTATACCGTTCTTTTTGGCGGTAGGGCGACTATGGTAAGTAAGTCGGCTATTGAACGGTCGGTCTCCTACGGTAAGCTTACGGTAGCTTCGAAAGAGAAAGATTTCTCTCGAAACTAAATCTTGACTTAACTACTAAACTTTTTGGATCGAGAGGGTGGTCGAGTGGTGATTTAGTGGCGGCCTTGGATGAGTTTCTTGAAGAACTCAAGAACAAAGGAAGAACAAAGCAAGAACACAAGAATTTCTAGAGAGAGAAGTTGAAGGATGAAGGTGTGAGTTGAAATGGCAAGTGAGGGGTCCTATTTATAGCAAAAACTTGGGCTCTCTCTCTCCCTCTCTTGGCCGGCCACCTCTCTCTCTCTCTTGCTCTCATTGTGTTGTCAAATCATGCTTGAAAGCATGCCAAGTCTTCTCCTCACTTGTCAAATCCAACTTTTAGGCATAAGGCTATATTGTCATGTAGGATCTTAAGGCTTTTAGGTCAATCTTAGGTAATTATAGTCTAGGTTAGCAAGTCTTACAAGTCTAATAAGTTAGCCTTCCATGTTTAGTCAATCCTAGGTCTAAGGTGTAGTCAATTTCTAGGTTGATTAAGGCTAGGTTGTAAGTAAATCTAGGTTGTATAAGGGCTAGATTGTGTGCTTGAAAAGACTAGAAATAGGTTGGCATGGCAATTAGGCTTAAGGGCTAAAGAGGTAGCTTGTGTAAGTGTACAAACAAAAGCACACACATGTACCTTTCTCTCTCTCTCCTCCCTATCCCTCTCTCTCAGCCTCTCTCCTCTCTCTCTCTCTCTCTCTCTCTCCTCTTTCCCATGTACTTGTACATGTGTGTATATATATATATATATGTGTGTGTGTGTAAGACTAGTCATGATTAGGTCCAAGTGGCTAGGAAGAAGTAATGATTAAAGGTTAAGGCATTCAATGCTAGTCATTGCCCAATGGTTAATATATTTCCTAGAAAGTGCATATATATATATATATCAGTCCGCTTCTATTGCGGGCGCCCGCAACTCAGTTAAATGCGGACTTCGTTCTCTGGCCGTTGGATCTCATCCAACGGCTGAGATTTTAAAGAGGAACTCGCGGGTTAAAGGAGCCGTGGGTCGGGTAAAATATGTACCGGGTCAACCATCTTACACACGCGGATCCTCCATTCTCTTTCCCAGCTTCCAAAACATGCGAGACTGGAGAGAGAAATACCTTCGACGAAGACGACGACGACTGGATGAGATCCAAGACGAATCGAAAGAAGACGACTGGAGAAGAAGAAATCGACTAAGAACAAGGTTTCTCTCTCTCTTTCCCTCTCTCTCTCTCGCTCTGGGTTTTTTTTCTTCTTCAAATCAACTAAGAAATCGACTGGGTTTTTTTTTTCCAATTCAGATCGACGAATAAGGACGACGAAGAAGAAGAGGACGACGACGACGTAGAGAACGATTGAAGGTATTTCTCTCACTCCCTCTCCCTCTCTGGCTTCGAATCTGTATTTTTCGAGTTAGGGTTTTGCAACTTACATGGTACGAAATTTTCTGCATTCTTAGGGCTCGATTACAGAAGATTAAGGCTCGATTACTGCTCGATTTGAAGGTCTCTCTCTCTCCGAATCTGGTTTTTTTTTCTTCTGGAATTTAAAATCTGGATATATTTTTTTGTAGATGGACTGTTTTTTTTATCGAGTTAGGGGTATTTTAGAAGCATGTTTACAAAAAAAAAGAGAGAGAGTTTTTTCTTTGGGGTAGGGTGGTGATATTGGGTTAGAAGCATATTGTATTTTTTTTCTAGTTAGGGTTTTGTCAAGTTAGATTTTCCAAAAATTGATAATTTTAAAGAGTGTCTAGGGGATGCACAAAGGTTTTGGCTGGCTAGACCAAACACAGGGGAGCATGGAAAAGATGCAACCTGACTTGCCAATTAGCAACCTCTTCCAAAGTTTCCAGCCGATTTGTTGTTAAAAAGCAAATATAGTAAAGAGCACCACGGAGATGCAACCTGTATGCAAGACTTAAGAAAGATGGTACTGCATTTACACATTGGTAAACAAGACGGGGAATGTGAAAACAGGGATAGTTGCACCTAGTTCGGATACAGGGATAGTTGCAACTTGCTTAGATCAAATTCTTACCAATTAGCATGGAAAAAAGTGTCTGGGGGATGCACAAAGAGTGTCTGGTTGTTGCATTATGTTTATTGTTTGATGCAAAAATGGAAAAGATGTGGGAATGATTTGCATTAGAATGTGAAGTTTTGACTTTCTATGTTTCTAGAATTTTAAGTTTTGATTTTAAGCTTCAAGCAGGTGCGTTTGGTGGTAAATCTTGAATGGCCTTCCATCTTGGAGTTGGCATTTTAATCTTTGGAGCTGCTGCACTTTTTTTACCCATACAATCAAGTCTTTTATGCAAATAGGAGTATGTTTACTAATGTGGAACCATTTGTTGCAATATTAGGGATTTGAAGCCAAAATGTCTTCAAGCACAACGGGAAGTTCTAAAAATCAAAACTATATCAAGTATAAGAACAGGAAGTTCTAAATTTTCGAACGGAATCACTTCTTGGAACTCAAGTTCAGATATCATCAGTAAGTGGAATTTCCTCAATTTATGCTCATTTCCAAGTATTGACAACCTCTCATATGTAAAACTGCAATTATTATGATGGCAAGTATTGACTAACGATCGATAATATGAATTCCCAAACCTCTCTATAGCGTATCGACTAGCTAGCTAGTCAGCATAATTTTGCGTATGGCTAAAAGCACTTTGCACTTTTCTGGTAATGCAGAAACAGAGAAGGTGATCATGTATTCGCAGCAAACTTCCGAAGATAACATTGACGAGAGAGTGTCTTTCTTGTACTCAGCTTGGAGTGCTTTGCTCGATGAATCAATGAAAGGCGAAGGCGAGTTGCCGCAAGGTGCAGATCAAGTGAGTAGATCTAATAATAATGTGCCGAATGCCCCTCACTTGGAGGATTGCAAGCTGAGTGTACAACTCAACAAGAAACTCGATAAGCGTGTCGAAAATGAGAGCTTTCCTCCTTGGACGCTGTGGAAGGGACTCTTAGATACTTCCAATTCCAATTCTCATGCCTTTCTAATCACTTTGCTTTATGAGTTGTGACTGTACTAGAAATATGTGACTGAAATTTTTTGTATCCATTTGAGCTTATTGAAACTTGAACTTGACTTGAGTACATTATGAGGTTGCTACCACATACACTAGTTCAGTTCAGGTGGAAAATGCCTCTTCTGTAACAGTTGATGGACATTAATGAAAGCCCTATTTACATCCTTCTCAATCCCTCCATCAATAATGCACAGATGTTTATGTGGTTCTTTGTATTCCAATCTACCTTGATCCGTTCTTGCACAGATGAGAATAAAAGAATGAATGAAGTCTGCGACAAGCCAAATGCATAACATGACAAATCAATTTGTTTGGCAGAGGAGAGCTGGAGAGCTATATGTCTGCCAGCCAAATGCATAACTTGCTTGGGATATGAAAAATAAATAGCTATTTCTTGCCAAAAATTCATTAGGACACAACATAACACGGATACGGATTACTTGCCAAAAAAATCCCTTACTTTTCTTACTTACTAGGAATCTCAGTCCAAAACACAACCACAAAACACAAGGCCATTAAACAAGGTCATGGTCCAAAAGAATTTCAATACAAATTAGCCATACATCCCATTATTTTATAAAGAACCACATCAAAAAAATGGCCAAGGGTATAACCTTGAGAGCCAACCAAAGGAAACACCGGGAAAAAAAAACCCCGAAATTGGCCAACCTATACTATGTTCACCACCTTACAACAAAGCAAAAAAAAAAAAAAAAAAACATTCCTGACTTCAATGGTAACAAAATCAGAGCGACACAATTGGGCCGGAGAAGTTGTTGCGGAAATCAATCTTGGGAAGCTGCTGCAATTGCCCGATTTGAGGTGGAAATGGACCCGGGAGTTGTGACTGGTTTTGTGACTGTTTTTTCAGCATTTTGACTGTACTTTTTCATCCACATTCTTCTTCATGATGTCCACAACTGTAGGATCCTTTCAACAGCCCCATTAGTAACTGCTAAAACAGAAACAGGAGAGCCCAAGGCAGCAACACCAACCCCCTCATTCCACACAGATAAGAAGCCAATCGTATAAAGAGAGTCAAGAGACTGCCGAAATCCCAGGTGAACATACAAAGGAAATGAATGAAAATCAAGATTCAACAACTTACTCTCAATTCTGAAGGTGTCTTCCTTTTAAGTCCAGTGCCAACCTTTAAAGGCCCGGCAACATATTGAACAGCATTGGAATATACAAGGCCTTGGGTAGTGACCTTCGCCATGCTACGTTAGACCTAAAATCAACAAATGTATAATCCAAGCAACTCTCTCTACACGCATTCAGTCATCGAACAACAGTCAAATCAGCATCCATAAAAAGGAAATAATCTTAAGCCTATATTTGCTCGACTTTTTTGTTAGAGAAGGGAAAGAAGAAAAGAAAAGGAAAAAGATAACAATCAGTGTTTTAAAAGGCCTGAGGTGCATCGAGGCACCAAGCACCAAGGTCCCCTGTAGCCTAAGGGATGAAGCACGAAGCGAGGCACACGCCTTAGTGAAGTGCAGCACACATTGGGAAAAAAAGAGTAGAATGTGCCTTATCAAGTGACCAAATGACCCAATATCATCAAACATGACATCTATTTTTGAAATCAATATCTACAACAAGCCAAGTACCATACTTTGGAGTCCCAAAAGTCAGAACGGCAATAATCATACATGACATTCAAATATACTATGCAACCAGTTCATCTACACAAAAATATATCCAGATTTTAAATTCCAGAAGAAAAAAAAACCCAATATCACCACCCTAACCCAAAGAAAATACTCTCTCTTTTTTTTTGTAAACATGCTTCTAAAATACCCCTAACTCGATAAAAAAAACAGTCCATCTACAAAAAAAATATATCCAGATTTTAAATTCCAGAAGAAAAAAAAACCAGATTCGGAGAGAGAGAGACCTTCAAATCGAGCAGTAATCGAGCCCTAAGAATGCAGAAAATTTCGTACCATGTAAGTTGCAAAACCCTAACTCGAAAAATACAGATTCGAAGCCAGAGAGGGAGAGGGAGTGAGAGAAATACCTTCAATCGTTCTCTACGTCGTCGTCGTCCTCTTCTTATTCGTCGTCCTTATTCGTCGATCTGAATTGGAAAAAAAAAACCCAGTCGATTTCTTAGTCGATTTGAAGAAGAAAAAAAACCCAGAGCGAGAGAGAGAGAAACCTTGTTCTTAGTCGATTTCTTCTTCTCCAGTCATCTTCTTTCAATTCGTCTTGGATCTCATCCAGTCGTCGTCGTCTTCGTCGAAGGTATTTCTCTCTCCAGTCTCGCGTGTTTTGGAAGCTGGGAAAGAAAATGGAGGATCCGCGTGTGTAAGATGGTTGACCCGGTACATATTTTACTCGACCCACGGCTCCTTTAACCCGCGAGTTCCTCTTTAAAATCCCAGCCGTTGGATGAGATCCAACGGCCAGAGAACGAAGTCCGCATTTAACTGAGTTGCGGGCGCCCGCAATAGAAGCGGACTGTATATATATATATATATAGGGAGGGGATCAAGGGACAAAACATTTGACAAAAAAATAGACACTAAATCCTAGCCATTAAAATGGACGGCTGAGATTAAAACTGAAAAGACACATTCTCTCTCTTCTCCCATTCAACTCACGTGTTCTCCCCCCCTCTCTCTCTCTCTAAAGTTCTCTGTTCTCTCTCTCGCTCTCAACGCTAATCCCTCACGCTCACACAAACCCACTGTCGACGAGCATCTACCAACACGTTCCGGCCTCCGGCAACGAATGAAATCTGCCTGAGTGCTCTCTATTTCTGGCAATTGTATCTCTATCTCACCCCTCTCAAAACCCCAATCCGAGCCCTAATTCTGGTGAGACAGCTCCGGCGACGTTCGCTTTTCCTGTGAATATTATCGACGCTAAGAATCATTCATTGACTGAAGGATTAAGGTAATTTCTTGTTTTCGAATTCTTGGTGATGTAATTTTTGGGATTTCTTGTTTCAAATTGAAGGCTACAATAGGCGATTAGGAAAGGACAAAGAAGGTCTTTGCACCAATCCCCTCTTTGAATAGCCTCTTTGCCTCTTTGAAGGACAACTGCTATTGTTAATGGACGAGAAGTAGGAGGGAAGAACGGAATTCATGATAGGTTGTGAGGGAATGCCTTCTTACTCTCGGAGAATCAACTGATAGTCTTTTCGACAAATCCCCTGCTTGAGTCAGTGCGCGAATTTTTTTTTTAAACCAATCAAAAACGATTCATGGTTGATATCTTTTCGGATGAATACTCCACCGCCATTCACTTGAAGTGGATTCAAAAAGAACCACAGGATATGTTCCCTGGTCCACAACCATTAACTCCAAGGATTAGAAAATTGCATTTGCTTAATTGTTGTTCTTTATTTGGTCTTATTTTATTCCAATTATGTGATTGATGCTTTCAGTGCTTTGAACTACCTAGGCATTATTTTTTGGGTCATTGTGAATTGGAATCTCCTGTTGGATTGTATTGTGCTTTTATATGCTAATTTAGAAAAAATTTGTTGTTGTTTCCATCATTGCACACAAGCAATAATATAGTTTATTGACATATGGTGTAGTTTATCGGGATTACGTTAAACAAGTTTGTTGGGATTACTTAATTTTTGTTGTTGCTCCCATCCTTGTGAAGGCTAAAAAATGGAAGAACCTTTTGAAATAAATAATTTCGAAGTAGATGAAGGGTTAAAAGCACCATCAAGTGGGATGTTTTTTGAGACAATTGAAGAAGCACGTAAGTATTATGAAGATTATGGTAGACAAAATGGTTTTTGGATTCGTACTCGGACTTCATGCAAAGGACGAAGCCGGTCGAATGAAGTGACTAGTATGCTATTTGTATGCGCAAAAGAAGGAAAGTATGTTGCGAAGATTGAAAACGATGGTGTTGTGGAGGAGAATGATGAGAATGAGGAGACAGAGGAAGATGGAAAAGGGATACCGAGGAAAAGAGTTAGAAGTTGTTCAACTGTTAAATGTGAATGTAAGGCTCATTTGCTGATTAAATATGACAAATGGAGTAGCAAATGGAAAGTAACAGTTTTCACCGATGCTCACAATCATCCATTAGTGACTCCATCTAAGAGAATGAGAATGAAGTCCAATCGACACATGCCTAAAGCAGTTAAGAATTTGACCGATGTCACGCCCTCGATTTTCAACATAAATAAAAATAGCTTTACATAAATGAAACTCCTCACGTTATCATACATAATACCCCAAAAGAGTTCACCATATCCTGGTCATTAAATTACAAATCCAACTCCAAGAGTTTGAACATATTACATCATTAAAAGAAATAGAGTTAAAGTTCTATTACATTCCCAAAACATGATTTACCCAAAATATCCATGAGTCACTTCTACCATTTCTTTCGAAAATATGCACTTGAATGCATGCACTTCACTTCAAGCTACTGCTCCGGGATCACACTTGAAATATGATAGGTTGAGCTACACTAGCCCAGTAGAGAAATCTACACAACCATTATATGCAAATGGGATGACATGTAGAATGAATAACAGAAACAAGGTACGGTATCTCAAAGGAGAAACAAAACACGACTAGTAATTATCCCAACGTCAATGACATAATTGAAGTACTATGACTACACATCAAGGCTCTAGTTCAACAATGAGAACTTACTATCTATACGATTCACTCATGACTGCCACTGCCCCTCATCTTATTTCAAATCACCGATCCGATATCCTGACTTATGAAACTATCATAATCAAAGAATCGCAATGTCAATGTCTCTCATACCATTCACACTTTCACAAGGATAGCCCCTTTTCATTCACATCGTGTTACAATTTTGTTTTCGTTCTGCGTCATGAGCAAAGCTCCTGCCGGGCCATTTAAGGGATCCCGATACCCCCTACTAATACCACCCTCATTGAAGGAGCTAATTCAAGTCACGCATTATAAGTCACCATACCACAATTCCTCATATACACTTTACAATTTCGTCATTCATCTCAGTCACATATAGTGAAATCACAACGAAGGCTTATTCACATAGTAGTAGTACGGATAAATTCCACTTCAATCGACTCGCTATCATTACACCATTAGTTTCTCATATCACCATTTAAGCTTGTACACATTATACATAAAAAGGCACTTACTCACAACGATTCTTAGATTTCATCCTAGCAACACTTTAAAACGTACAAGCTACGCAAGAGATGTACCACACATCAATCGTGAGGGAAAAATGTCTCTCGTACTTACACCTTAGGTTGTTCAACTTAACGGAGTGTTTTACATGTTCGTCTTTCACCTCGCATGTCAGCACACACAACCTTCGCCCACCTACATTCATTATGTTCTCTAAAATCTTGTTTCGGTGTCAAAAGACTTGTACGAAACCCAACGACCACTATAAAGCCTTAAGTGCACCACTAGCCTCGTCAAACCATTCAATAAATACTCAAGAGAACCTAAGAACATCCGTGTCTCCCCCAAACGATCCTAAGGAAAAAGGATTTCCCAACATATACGAACATATCTATCTTATTTCGGCTACCAAACCTTATCATTTAAGAATTGGGAGATAAGACTAGCGCCATTGGAAAGTAGATCTCCGGTACATGAATTTCGATATAAAATTTGCCCAAAACGGAGTTCGGATGAAAAAGTTATGCTCGTTCGAAATTTTTCCAAAAATGCTGATTTTTCATTACCTACCGGTAGGAGATAATCCTACCGGTAGGAGACCAGAATTTCACAAAATGACACTACTGGACAGTGTTTCTACCGGTAGGGCCAAAACTTCTACCGGTAGGACTTGGGTTTTCAGTGCACGATTTTCAGACTTCACCAGAATATTTTCAACAACGAAACCAATGATCTAGGGCACGATTCAAACACCAAATCAACACATAAACATATAATAGAAGTAAGAAATCCCTACCGAATGGGTTTTGAGCAAAACCCCCAACTCCCAAGCAAGCCCTAGCTTCCAAACCCGAATCTCACCACAAAACTCCCCCTCCAAGCTTTACTCATGCGGTCTATGAGTCGAGAACACCTCAATACGATAGGGTGGAGATGGATCCTCAAACATTCAAAGTGTATTGCAAGGTTTTTTGTGGAGAGAGAGTGAGAGAGAAAGAAATCGGCTGGGAAAGGGAGAGAGAGACGTGGAGAGTAAGAGAGAGAGTGAAAAGATAATTTTGATTCTCTACATACACACCCCTACATATATATATATACTCATACATAAATCAATTATACTTGCAACCCCAAACTTCCAATCCTTACACAAGGAACCCTCAAATACATTCTATACATTATTATTCACATAATTTGCAACTCAAGTATTCATTAGAAATCAAAATTTGTTAAAATTTTATACGGGTCTCTACAACCGAAGCTTTTCATAAAGAAAATTTGGGAATTTCTAAAGTTACTTCTATTTTTGGTGGCGAACACATTGGGTTTAATAATAGAGATTGCTATAATAACTTGAGAAATGTGAGGCATAGAGAGCTAGATGGCGGGGATGCACAATCTGTCCTCATCTACTTTAGGAAGAGACAAGCATAGAATCCACAATTTTTTTTATGCAATTCAATGCGATGATAATGGGAAGGCAATCAATTTTTTTTGGGTGGACTCGCGATCTCGCATGGCGTACCATTACTTTGGAGATGTGGTCACATTTGACACAACCTATCGAACAAACAAGTATGATATGCCTTTCGCACCATTTACGGGAGTAAACCACCACATGCAGTCAATACAGTTTGGATGTGCACTTTTACAAGACAAGACAGAGGTGACATTTAAATGGTTGTTTGAGACATGGCTTGAAGCTATGGGAGGACGTCCTCCAACTTCTATCATCACTGACCAAGACTTGGCAATGAAGGCAGCAATTGCCCATGTTTTTCCTAACACCCGTCATCGTTTATGCATTTGGCATATCAAGAAGAAATTTGTTGAAAAATTGTCGTAAGTGTACTTCAAGAAATCAAAATTCAAGAAAGATGTGAAAAATTGTATTTGGGCAACATATAGGAAAGAAGATTTTGAAAAGAGATGGATGGAATTGATGAAGGAGAATGGGTTGGAGAGCAACAAATGGCTTCAACAATTGTATGATATTCGTGAGTCATGGGTACCCGTTTATAATCGTGGCACATTCTTTGCTAGTATGAATACTACTGGACGTAGTGAGGGTGTCAATTCATTTTTTGATGGTTTTGTTACCTCGACGACAAATCTTAAAGAGTTCATAGTCAAGTATGACCAAGCCTTGAAGAGGATTGTGAAAAGGGAAAATGATGAAGATTTTGAGTCTGAACATAAGTTTCGAATTGTGAATGACAATGAATTTTTGTTGAAGCATGCGGCAAAAATTTATACTAGAAACGTCTTCCACAAGTTCAAGGATGAAATGAATGGAGTCTTCCATTACAAAGTTGAAGAAGTGGAAAATGCTAATGGATTTCAATCGTTCATAGTGAAGTCAAAAGAACATGAAGTTAAAAAGTTTGTAGTGACATTGGATTTGCAAACGTATGAAGGTGTGTGTGAATGCCAAGATTTTGAGTTTGTTGGTATATTATGTACGCACATTTTGAAAGTGTTTGTCCGGCTAGACATTGATGCAATACTGGACCGTTTTATTCTTCCACGATGGAGGCAAAAAGCCAACAAATTCAGAATAATTGATTCCGAAGGATTGGTGCATGACGATGGCAAAGAAGAATCCGAGGCATTGAGGCTTGGCCATATGTGCCAAGAATCTACTAAATTGGCTTGTTTGGCCGCTCCATCAAATGAGGCGTACATGATTTACATCCAAGCTATGAATGATCTATCCAAGAAGCTCCTAAAAGTTACTCCCTCCATCCCTTTTTAAATGTCCTGCTTCGTAACTCCAACTTATTAAAAAGACATCATCATTATACCTTTCACATCAACTTTTTCCTCCACTTTCCCTACTTACCCATCATCATTACACTTTTACTCACTAACTTTTCAAAATGGAATCTACTTTTAGGGACAAAATAGACAATGCACCAACTTTTACCCACTAACTTTACAAAATGGACACTTATTAAGGGACAGCCCAAAATGGAATACTGGACTCTAAATTAGGGACGGAGGGAGTACTTCTTATGTGCTTCCAATCGATATTTGTCATGAAAAAGATGATTTGCATTCTATCGAGCCTTCTCAAATATTGCTTTCGGATCCGAACATCTCACAAACCAAGGGTAGGAAAAAAGATGTGAAGGAAAAATATCCTATTATACACTCCGGAAGATTGAAAAGTGGTTTTGAGTTGGCATTAAACAAGAAGAAAAGAAAGTGTCACTTATGCAATAAGTTAGGACATGATAAGAGAACTTGTCCTTCAAATCCGATGAGTAAAACTCACAAAGGTAAGTGAACTACAATTTTCCTTGTATTAATTTTGTTATTTCTTTGACATTGATATTCTTACTTTTTTTACTAATTGTCAATTCGCTTCTACAGCCTTAGAAGCGTTAGAAGCGGAAACACAATATTTTGATAGTGACCAAGAGATGACTTAATGAGAAGATGGTAATTCCAAAACTTGCTTAATCTTCTTGATGCTTTAGCTAATTATGTTACGAAATGTAAAATCACAAATGCCTGTAGTGGATGAAGCATTGCAATAGTAGTTTTTTTCCTTATTTCTGATTCACATTGATTTGCTGCTACTTTTTGTTTTGTTTTGATGATGATGATACTAGCTCTGCTTGGATTATGGTTGTGTTCGTGGTAGCGTTATAGAGTTTGAAGCATGCTAGTCAAAGAAAAGGCCAGTACAATGGTTTGCTTATTGATACTAATGCAAACTTTTAGTCTAGTTAGAACTGAAATTAGGTGGAGGATTGAAATTTGGTGTGAATATTTGCTATTGTGTCTACTAATGCAAACTGTTCGTTTGGATTATTATAAATGATTTAGTCTGCTGCTGTTGATGATGTTGCTCGAGTCATTCAAGATGCTTAGTACATGTGGGTGTGGTGTTATGGTGGTTTCATTACCATCCCCTTCTGTGATGTTTATGTTTCAATGATGTGTTTGTTGTTGTTGTAATAATATTTCAGTAAACATTAGGCCTGGTTTTGCTGGGGTTGGCTCCTCGCCAACTCTTCTCCTTATGTGGTAGCGGGTGACAAATAATTGTCCTTAGCCTAGGTGCCAACATAGTTGAGTTGTAGGTTTTTGGTTGTGATACCGTTTTTTCCCGTTCCCGTATAATCTTGGTAACTTTTGGTTCAGAGATTAATAAAATTCTTTCGCCGATCAAAAAAAACCTTAATGTGTTCTATTGACTATTGTCCGATTGTGAATCCTTAATTTTCTTGCGATCTCTAAGTCCGTCAGGATTTGAAGTAGTTTTCACTTCTTGAGGATATTTTTTTTCTTGGTTTGTTTTTTTGAAAATAGAAGCTCATATTCTTCTCTCTTTTCTGTTACCTTTTCATTTATTCTTATGAAAAAAATAGGAATATTGAGAAGTTATAAAAAAAAAAATTCCAACAAATTCCCCTACATGATTCCAAAAAATTATTGTCACATGAAAAAATTAAAAATAATAATTTTACATCCATTATGGATCTCATTTTGTAGATTTTTTCAAGTAGATTTTAGAAATATAAAATTTATAAAAAGTAAATTTGTACAACAAAAGTTATACACATTTTAAGATTTAAAATCAAGAGAGAGAGAGAGAGAGAACAATTAGAGAACGTGTGTGTGTGAGAGAGAGAGAAAGGAGAGAGAGAGGATCTGCACGTGAGTTGAAAAGGGGAAGAGAGAGAATGTGCCTTTTCATTTTTAATCTCAACCGTCCATTTTAATGGCTAGGATTTAGTGTCTATTTTTTTTACAAATGTTTTGTCCCTTGATCCCCTCCCATATATATATATATATATATATATAGCTAAGTTTTAGGCCTAAATAATCCTATTAGGTCTAAGGAAGGTAATGATTAAAGGTGAGCCTCCAAGTGGCATCCTATTGTCCAATGGTTAGAAGTTTTCTAGAAAGTGCACCTATGTATAGTCATGATTTACATTAGGTGTGCATGCATGGTAAGGCTAGTTTGTCTTCTTTTGGAAGCATAATGGTGGCTTCTTATGGTCCAATGGTTTATAAATGTTAGGGAAAGGTTTGTCCAATGGTTCTTAACTGCTAGGGAAAGGTAACTAAGTCAATTGGTACTTAGGTTTGCCTAACTAAATGGTTGGAAACTAATTCTACTTGCCAAGTAGGATTTCTAGCCAAGAAATATAATTTTAAGATATTATTTACTTGCTAAGAAAAATATTCAAGCATCTTTACAAACATACTTGCCTTTGGGAAAAGACTAGATTGTCCGATGTTTAAATGATATAATTTCTTAAGTTTCAAATCTAATTATGACGGATTATTAGATATTAAATTTTTTTTAAAATGAAATCCAAGTAATTAAAATAAAATTCAAATTTTTTTAACGAAATTTTTACTTACGAAAAATCAGGGTCGTTACAACCAGACTGGCGTACGCGGGTACACCACTGTGGTATGCCAGGTGTGGCCACTAGCCCAGTGTTTGGCTTTGCACTTTCTGGGTTCTGAGACATGTTCAGAAAGACCCCAGAGGTATTCCACAGCAACAGGTAAGAATATTGAAGCCTAAACTAGCAGTTTGAACTATCGAAAGCAGTAAACTGGTTTTAACATGCTTCACAGTGATGGATATTTAAAGAAAGACATAAAACAACCAAACACTGATCCCTACACCTGTTCTGCATGTACTGCCATGACTGGCGTACGCGTACTAAGGACTAGCGTGTGCCAGTTTTAGCCACTACGGCTTTGAAGCCTTGCCAGCTGTAAGGTCAGGATTGGTATTGATTACCAGCCTTAACCCTGCCAGCCCCCCTCAGGGATCAGAATAGAGAGTTATCACAAAGGTGGTATACCTTTGTTTTTGAGTTTGGAAGGTGTTTGAACTTGAGCTTGTGGTTTGGTTGATGAATGTGTATGGATGGGTGTATGGTAGTGTTGTTTGTCTTCCTTACACAAGGGAGGGATGAACAAGAAACTTAGGGTTTGAACTTGTAACTAGGGAGTTAGAACTTGGTAACCTTGTAACCCTTTGCAATGGGGATGCATGGGGTATTTATAGGAGAAGAGGAAGGGTGTAACCAGCTACAAAGGGGCTGGTTGGCTTGGCACATAAGTCTCCCTTCATTAAATGAAGGGGAAAAGGTGATGGGTGGCTTGAGAGAGGAGGAGGGGACATCCCCTGCCAGAGACTGCTTCTCAGATGAATAACAGGGTCTGGGGGTGGCCCAAAAAGTTCTGTGAACGTGACTGTATAAAGGTGATGGGACTACCTTTGATTGGCGTACGCCAATCTCTGACCTGCGTACGCGAGTCCAAGCCTGGTCAACGGTCAAAGCTGACCGATGACTGACACGTGGCAGTGGACCAGCGCACGTTGGTTTGGTTGAAGCTTTTTGGTTCTGGTTTAAAGGGTTTGAAAGGGGTTTATCGGCTCAAAACTCAAACACACTAACATTCTCGGGGTGTTATTGTTCTTATTCATCATTGGGGAATCAAATACCGTAAGTAAACTAATCTGGAAAGTCCAAAATATGGAGTATTTATCTATTGGTCTCCGTTATATGTGACATGTAACCAATTAGTGTATTTTCTCTTGACTGATCTTCAATTGGTGCTACCCAACCAATTGATGAGAATTTCACCTTTTTAATTCCATAGCTTCTAGTCTTCCACATATTCATTTTAACAACCTCATTTCAACTACACTTATCTTACTTCTATGTTGCTTAGCTGCTCAATACTCTGTCTTGAATATTAATGTTGGCCTTATATTTGTTCTGTAAAATATTTTTCTCTAATTTGTAGGTTTGATCGATCTCATGACAAGCTAGAAGCACTCCTCCATATATAATCTAACTTACTTCGGTTCTATGGGTTACATCATAGCAATCTCTCCATCCTTGTGAAATAAGAATTTGACATGGTTTTTTAACGTGTTGGCTGTCAGCTACCTAACGTATAACTCTCCTCCTTTTTCCGAGGTAGGACAGATTATGCAAAATATAAGACTCTAAGCATGACAGTAAGTTTACCATCAACAATGATCTCATACCAAAGAATATTATAGTTTTGTAGTTGAGAGAAGATTAGGAGAGAGAAAGAATTAGAAGATTAGGAAAGATGAAAGATTTAAAAAAATAGGAGAGAGAAATATTGAGAGAAATTAGGAAAGATTAGGAGAGAAAAAGTGTAGTTTATGCTTTATTTGAATTTGAGGATCAAAATATAAGTTTTCAAACCCACTAGGATGAGGACTTAAGTTTCTATGTAGGACAAGACCTCTATTTAAGTTCCCCTTTTTCTTTTTATGGGTTTAGTTTGAGAAAGTTACTAGGGAAGATGACGGTCTAGGACGTGTTTTGATAATTAATACTCGTCAAGGACATGTTGATAACATTTGTTAATGCTGTTTTTTTTGGCGGGTATTAATTATCAAAATACGTCATTGGCCTTCATTTTTCCAAGTTACTAATATGCACATTAGTCTCAAAATGAAAATATTTTTGATAGAGTATTTATTGTTTGTATCCGGAAAGATTGAGCATGATCTTCAATATGGTAAAATTAGGATATTCATGAGATATTTAGAATTTGAGGAATTACATAGGTCATTATTTTTGTGGAGTGGAGGTACTTATAAGTTTTTTCTAGTCAAGGACTTGAAGCTGAACACCCCCAAATTTTATGATAAGAACCGTTCACTTTATAGAGCTCGTCGAGAATATTGACTACATCAAAAATCACGTTGATCGAATACCGTTTGATAAGACGTTGAAATGCATTAAGTTTGTAAGAAAAAAATGTGCAACACTGGATTGCAACCCATTTGACACAATTATATAAAGATCAATGCCTTTCGATATCATATCACAAATGGGATCCGATCAAATTATTTTTGGCATGGTCGATGTTCTCGACGAGTTCTAAAAAATGAACGGTTCCGATCATTGTTGTGGGCCCGGAAAGGCCTACAAATGGTCCATAATCGGACCAAATTGGTTAGAAGCCCAACTAGTTGGGATCCAAGCCCTATTTTGCCATGTCTCGCCACAGAAGATGGCTAAAATGGAATATTGACTTGCAAAATAGTATGAACTAATATACCAGTATCAGTAAATCTATATTACAAATCGTGACGGTGTGGTGACCCACACATTTTTCCTGCATAAATCTTGACCGTTTGATTTAATACACATTTTTCTGCATAAATCTCCACCCTTGATTCAACCTTGACATTTTTGTAAATACTTTGCATTTTCTGGATTAAATGGTTGAGTAATAAATTTTTTAGTTTTGGTAATGAATTTTTCTGTTTCCGTATTGATTGAGAATCCTGGTAAGGAATGGTCATTACCATTATTGAATGCTGGTAAGCTTTGTTCTTTAGCATTTTTGGTAATGGTAATGAATCATTACCATTTTTTAAAAAAACACATGAAGCCCTTTGTCGATTAAAAAAACCTTTTTTCTTTCTCATTTTGGAAGTTTCTCACTCTCTTTCCTCTTACTACTTAACCAAATTTTTTTGCAATTAAGGTTTTCTTAATAAAAAAACCTTTTTGGTAATAATTTCTGAAATTGCCGTTGATTGGATGAGAATATAATGACATGCCATAATGGCGTTGATTGGGTGAACAAATTGGTAATGAGTTATTTGCCGTTGAAAGAGAATACAAAGGGGTGGACTACGAAATTTTTGGTAATGAACTAATTTTTGGTTAAGTCGAATTTTGGGTGAAGGAATTTCTCTCTCCCTTTCCCTAATCATTTTCTTTCCAATTCTCTTTCCTATCTCCCTGACTCTCGCCCTCTCTCCACAGGTATGGCTCTTTGTTCTCTCTTTTTTTTTAAACGGTTGTGACGGCTGTGAATCGAAAAATTAGTTCTCTATCCAATTCTTTTTTCCCATGTCTTGGAATATCAAAGCTTCCTACATTAATTCAAAGCACAATAAGCGTCCGTGTTCTCATTTCGATGAAAACAGATAGGTTGATGTGCCCTTTTTCTTTCTTTGTACATACTCCAAAGTAGGATTTTCTTTCATTCAATTGGTGTGAAAGCATTTTACTAAGAAGTACTGGAACTAGGTACATAGGGCTTAACCATGGTGTATAAATGAGAGAGTGAATGCAGATATGAAGCCCTTTGCCGATTAAAAAAACCTTTTCCTTTCTCATTTTGGAAGTTTCTCACTCTCTTTCCTCTTACTGCCATGGTGTATAAACTGTTGCGTATACTATTTAGATTTCAATGTGTTTCTTAGCATGCATGTCTTCCCTAGACATTGGCAAAGAGTTAGTTGATTTCATCTAATTAGTTGTAATCGACATCGGCCCGCCACTACCAGAATGGGTGATTTCATTACGGAAACGAAAATCCCTTTCATTTTGTGTTCTAGGATTTTATTCAATGTGAGGTACAAAATCCCTTTCCTTTGATCTTTGCTATATCTTTTGTCTTCCAATAGTGTCTTGAGTAGTTAGTTTGATTAAAGTGTATTATCGTGATTTTTTTGTTCCAGGTGTTTTGATAAGGTCATTGGAGTGGGTTCAATTCCTATTTCTTGAACTCTAATCAAAATACAAGTATCCTTTGGTTATGATAACTGGGTTTTTTTTTTCCTGGGTAAGTCCGTAAGTATGATAACTGGATTTGTCTAGACTTTGATCTTCTCTCAAAATCATATCTGACATAATTTGGACAAATAAATCTAGACGTATATAGTTTGTTAGTATTTTAAGTTACGAAATTTAATTCTAGACGTATATAGTTTGTTCATATTTTAAGTTACGGACAAATAGATCTTGCAAAATTTCTTTTTGTTTCTTCTTTTGGTTTATTTTATGGGTAGTTACAAATTCTCTCGAGTGCCGTTGGCACAGGCATAAGGTCATAGTTCTCTTGCAAATTTCCACAATAATACCACACCTGTAGGGTTTTTTTGGGGGGAAGATTGGGTACAGTGTATGTCAATTATGGTCAAATTTCTACAATGGATTAATGATTTTAGTGGTGCTATATATATTTTTCTAACTCAATTTCTTTAAAGTGAGACGATAGACATGGTGATGTTAATGGACAATATTCGCCATTGATTTATTCGAATTTAGCAATTCCATCTACCCCTTCCCGTACTATTAGCCAATCTGTTTGAATTTATTCTCCTTTTCTATTAGCTTTCTTTTGCTTAAGGCTAAGTTATTTTAGATCTGTTTTTTTTTATCACTGGACAATATTCACCATTGATGGTAAACTAATGTTCACCTGTTTTAGACAACTTCTTAGGACTTTTAATTTTGGACAATCTAACCATCTATTGACATGTGAATTTTGATTTGTTTGTTTCATATCTAATTTGTAATTTTCTAGACTTGAAGAAATATGTGGGTGCCAAAGGGATGGGATGGGACATTGGAGAAATGAGAATGAGGGTCCTAAATTAGAAACACTAGCACAACCAAAGAATGCTGAGTTTGAAGCAAACAATGTATTCATTTTACTTACCCTCTCCCACAAACAAGAATTTGAAGGCCTTGCATGAGTGTATTTAGTGGTTAACGAATTGGGAATATTGTAGTTGAGTTCTCTGGTTGAATTTGGTGGTTTTGTATTTTGTTATTGTCTTCTTTATGGAAATTGGAAAAGATGGTTTTGATAGTGTTAGTTATTGATCTGGCGCAATCCCTCCGTCTTGGAATATTGTACTCGAATTGCATTTGTGGCAAGGCGTAGGGAGATTTCACGGGGGAAATTGTCGAGTAAAGGTTTTGAGAGATTCTGGCCTCTTTTTATTTTACTACACACATGCATGAGCTAATTTGAAATGAACGTCGCAAATTAAACCAAGAAGCCATGGCTTATGATCCAGGGCGGCAAGAACCCATATGGATTGAGTTTTTGGTGATTTGTTTCCTTTATGTGTTTCGCTTAGATTTATTTTTTACACAGTTTAGTTTGACCCGTAGCCAAGCTACTAAATTGAATTTTGAAAAAATTTATAAATTTTTTATCACGTTCCACCAAACAAATACGGGAAATTGTTGGGAGAGTGCCATCGGCACAGGTAATCCATCTTTGATAGGACGTGCATTTTGTCAAAATTTCATATAAATTGATGAATATTGCCTCATCTTGATGAGGCGATTCCATTTTGGATACCCAACCAAAGTGATGACCTCCTTTTGTATTCTCTTTTTCATTGAGTTCGTGTTACTGATATTTCTTTTTCACATGTAATTTGAGTGAAAATTCACTAAACAATTTGCTCTTGATGTGAATATTTTTTTCCAGGTACGATTGGCGATTGCATCATCCACCCGGATAGAGTAGCTCGACTCCTCCTTTGTCTCCCTTTGTGAAGGCATTGATTTTAGCTTCAATTTGAGGTCACACCAAATAACTTTTTTTGGCAATAGGCTCTTTCCTATTAACTTTTTTTCCCCTTCCTGAAATGATTGGGGTTGGTCAGTGATTTTTTCTTTTGTTGAATTAGATGTAGAGGATTTGTTTCTCCTTTAAAAGTAGAGAAAGGGAACGTGCATTTTTATGCCCGTCTATGCTATGTTCATTTCTTTGGTGTTGAACCTGTTGGTGTCCATAACTTATGTTTTGACCATTTCTTTTTTGGCTTTGTTGGTTCTCTAACGTCTTGATGTTTGATGTTATATCTTTAAAGGGACTGGGTTACTTGGGAGGCGTCAGCTCATGCGTAGGGGAGCAATCGGTAGGTAAAAACGAAATGTTTTGTTCCATATCAAGCTACTTTTTTTTTTTTGGCCTATTTAGTTGTTAGCTTCTCTGGATTATTTTATAAGTTAGTAGATTATCAAAATAAAAAAGTAACTTAGTTAATCACTTGCGGCTCTTTGATGTGGATTTGCGTCTTTTTAATTTATCTTTGACTTCAGTCAATTGCATTTTTATTTTGGCTTCAGGTTGTTACAAGGAAAATAGTTATTTTGGCTACGGAAGTGATTAAGTTGGTGCTTTGAAGATGAAGGAGGACGCTTCATTATACTATTGGTGTTTGCTTTGATCACTGTTTGTGTTCTTAATGTGTTTCCTTGAATGTACCAATTTGTTGACACGTTTACGAGAAAAAATAGCGGTTTTGTTGATGTAATCTTGAATAAAAGCTCCCTAATTTTTTGAACAATTTTGCATTTGCTTTGATTCCTTGGGTAATATCTTCTATTGAGATTAAGCAACTTTAGTGTTGAGGGTGCATGAAAGTTTTTCATTATTTTATGACAATACTTTTGAATTAGTGCCTCCAGGCAGGGGCACAATTGCACTCTTCATTTTAGTCATGTTCAAAAATGTGTTGCGCTGTGCCTTCAGGCACGGGCAATTTCTAGTTATTTTACATTTGATGTAGTAAATTGTTACGGTTAAGTCAATAAGTCAACTTTTTTTTACTTATTCTTGTCTTTTTGAAAAAATTATGAGTTTTGATCAAAAATTTTTACATTTCCAATTCTTCTCGTTGAGAAGAATCAATAAGTCATAAAAATTTAATGTAAAATTATCAAATACGATTTTTTTTTAAATAAAAATAAAAAAAAGTCACAGTTTCACTTTTAAAGCCAAATTGACCCATATGTACAACTTGGGCAATTTTAGTTGGCGAGTTAAAGGAAAGATTTGGTGGATGTTAAAACTGAAATCTCCGAGGACTCCAATATTTTTTTCTTTGCTTCGACACCTCTACAAGTTTGTTTGTTCTACAGGACTGACTATTTGTAATCCTGGATTGGCCCTCGTCGAGGAATTTGCTCCTTTGCTTGCACCGTCTCTCTCTCTCCCTCTCTCTCTCTCTCTAACCAAAGCCGCCGCCTGACAAATCTGCTCCTCGATTTTCCGATCCGATAGAAATGGTGTTTGACTAGAGAACCAACGAAAAAAAATAAAAAAATAACAAGATGATGACGAAGTCTTCTTCCGGTGGATTCACCATCGCCGGCAGTGCTCAGAAGCTCGACGTCAATAATCGGATCGCTCTCCGATACTACTATCGGATTGCTGATAATATCCTCAAACAGGTACCTACACTTTTAATTTGGTCATCAGCCTATATATATGATTGTGTTTGATTTTTTTTTTTTTTATAACTTTTTTCTGGTTGAGCGACTATTATTTCGTTTTTTTTTTTTTTTGTGAATGCAACGGTGAAAAAGATTTGGTATTTACTCATCTAGGTAGCCAAAAGTTCGCCAGATCAACCGTACTTCCAAAGTCTTGTATACAACTCCTGCTGCAACCCTAGGCTTACCTAATACTACTAGTGAAGTGTGGACGGTTGCCATGGGCGCCTCAAGAAGTTTTACTTTGGTGACGTACAACTTAAGGCGTGGTCACGTGACCCAAGGTTGCCATTGCTGGAATTGCTTCCGGTTTAGAAAAGTAAAGAAAATAACACTTCATAAGAAAGAGAGCCGAGGGAGCACTTAACGAAGTGCACGTGGCTGTCCATGTGCATCTTTCGTCCTAAACCACTAAGATGTCATTTGTAGTCTTGGGGAGTTCACTTGTAAAATTGAACCATCCTTGGGTTCATGACCAATGTGGGCTACATTGGGTTATGACAATCACCTGACCCTATGATGCAATATTCTCGTTGCATTAGTTCAGCAATCCCTTGGTGACCATAGTATGGCTCTTAGCTTTGTACAACACATCATAGGCTCGTACCAGACCCTAGAGGTGGGCCCCACCATGGAGACCTTGGTTGTAATACCAATGTTAATGACCTGCACCCAACTGTTGACGTACATCCTCAGGCCTTAACCACTTGGCCTCAAGTATAGTGTTCGGGTTTGATGCTACTTGTATAGCACGCTACAGTGGTGATTCTACAATAGTAATAGGCCTTAAATCAGATTTAACTTGACCGCATATTGGACGATGGTCTTTTGCAATTCGACTTCCAGTGTCAAATGGTCTCAGCATATACTGTTCAAAAAACGTGCTACCATGCCCACATTTGACAAATTGATCACATGACTTTCCATGTTGATGTAAAGAAATTTACTTCTCTTGAAGCTTGCCTTTCATCTCCTCCCATGTTATTATTGGTGGTGATTCGAGTCTTCTTAAATCTGCTTCAACACTATACCAACATCTTTTGCCAATCCAATAAGTTTCATCTTCACAAATCTTAATCTTCAAATCATCCACCATTTGTACCTGTCAAAAAACTCTTCAATTGAGGCAAGCCAATTAAAAACATCCTTGGATCGTAGCTTCATCAAAATCCAAAACTTCAATCTTACGGGGAATGGCATATTGTGGCCCATAGCATCTCAGCTCTGTGAAAACATAGTGGCGATACTTAAGCTCTGCTTTGATACAAAATTGATGTTGGACAATTGTTACTAGGGGTTTGAAGCTTTGATTTGGCAATGTTCCAGTACTATTTGATGTTGTTTAGTGCTGTGAATACTACTCTGTGAACAGTAACAAAGGCTGATGGTAATCATAAAATTAGAACAAGATAAGACTAGAAGAAGATAGGTCTAGGAATCACTCCTAGGAGCCTTGGACTTTACCCCTAGGGTTTGATTGCATCACACAATCTTCAAAGAGGCTTCAAAGCTCTGAATTTTTCATATTACTGATCTCAATTATTATTGTGGCATAACATCCTTTGTGTAGACTGGAGAGAAGGGTAGCTATTATTGTGGCATAACATCCTCTGTGTAGACTGGAGAAAAGGGTAGCTAAAACTGTGACTTTCAAGAAAAGGGAAGCTACTAATTCCTTAGACTTCCAGAACCTATACATTGCTAAAAGATTCATAATTATAGTCCAAATTAACAACTTGACCATAAACAAACCATGGGCGACCCCTACGGCCCCATGTACAGAAAACTAAAATTACTAAAATACCCCTATCTGGAAAACTAACCAGCAACACTCTTATTGAATATTACTACGACTATTTGTTTAGTATTCATGCCTTTTTTTGAGAACGTGCAAATTTCAATATATTGCCTGCTTGCGACCTAAGTGTGAGTCGTAGAAGTGGGTGCCCCAAGCGTAGGGCTAGGTCGATGTAGCACAATACCCAGAAGTCCGGGGTTGAATCCACAGGGAGCTTGATTATAGCTTGACCGGAGGTTTGCTTTATGTAGGTGTTTTGGTGTTAAGATGGCCAACTTTTGGGTTTGATTTGACCGGTGAAATTCTCTCTTGAGTGAACTATGCAATTACTTTGGTTGAATGGCTACTTAACCTAACTACGACTTTTTAATTGGAGCTTTAAACTAAAGGCTAGGCTTAGGGATAATCAACACCCATAACACAAGGCAAACTTGTTCTTCTCAAGAAAACTCGGCTGAGATGCATAGTCAACGCTCTCACCCAAAAGATTTAACAAGGAAAATCATTTTACTTCTTAAAAAGGGAGTTAAACGTGTCTAGGGTTTTGAGACATTTTAACAAACACTTGGAGGGACATCGCTCCAAACATCATATGTGGTAAGTAGTCAAACCCTTGCCTACATATGATCAAAGAGGTTAACACCTCTAAGTTTTGATACATAAAGACAGACCCAAACACATGCTTAAACTAGAAAATGAACATTTATGAGAGAAGAACAAGAAATACCCATAGCTACAGGATGTTAACCATCCCACAACCTAGCCTTACTAAACTACTCACACATATCAAAGAAAGACATGAAAAGAGCTAGGTAGAAGACAAGGTAAAAACTAAACATTGATAATATTCGAAATAAACACAAGATCCTCGAAGAGGAGAGAATTCCTTACAACTTTAATGAAGGCAAGTAGCTTCTGTTGTTTGAAGAGGAAAAGTGTGTAGGGTGTTTTAAACTAACCCTCACACATAATCATTTATTTATATAAAGATGTGGTTCGTTACATAATGTAATCAAGCAATGTGGGACTAAACACATAATACTAGTATACTAATATACTAGTATTCTAACACTCCCCCTCAAGCTGGGAAATAGATGTCACACAAACCCAGCTTGTCACATAACATCTCCAATCGGGGCTTAAATAATGACTTGGTGAATATGTCAGCCAATTGAGCATTTGTAGATACGAAGGGAGTTGCAATAACACCATCAGTTAACTTCTCTCGCACCAGATGACAATCAACTTCGATATGCTTAGTCCGCTCATGAAATACGGGGTTAGATGCAATGTGAATTGCTGCTTGGTTATCACAATACAAATTCACAGGCAATTGCACACTGAATCCTATCTCCTCAAGAAAAGATCGCACCCACACAATCTCACATGTGGTGTGAGCCATGGCTCTATATTCGGCCTCTGCACTAGACCGTGCAACCACAGTCTGTTTCTTACTCTTCCAATTAACAAGATTGCCGCCAAGAAAAACACAATATCCAGTGGTTGATCTTCTGTCTGATGGGCCTCCTGCCCAATCAGAATCAGTGAAGGCCTCAATACGCAAATGACCATTAGCTCTATAAAATAGACCACGTCCAGGATGAGACTTGAGATACTTGACAATTCTGAGAACGGCCTCCCAATGTGGCAAACGAGGAGCAGACATAAACTGACTCACAATACTCATTGCAAATGAAATATCAGGACGTGTAATAGTGAGATAATTCAGTTTACCAACCAAACGGCGATATTGATCAGGACTAGACAGTGCCTCCCCCTGATCAACACATAGCTTTACATTGGGATCCATAGGGGTATCGACAGGTTTCGCCCCCAACAAACCAGTCTCATCTAAGATATCCAGCACATATTTCCTCTGCGATAAACTAATACCATCTTTAGATCGTGCCACCTCGATACCTAAAAAGTATCGCAATCTACCCAAGTCTTTAGTATGAAATTGGCTCTGCAGAAAGGCCTTCAACGCATCAATACCTTTCTGGTCATCACCCGTAATAATAATATCATCAACATACACAATTAATAACACTTTTCCTCGAGTAGATGTGAGAGAAAACAGAATGATCAGACTGACATCGACTCATACCAAATTTCAAAACCGCATCACTGAACTTGCCAAACCAGGCCCTGGGAGATTGTTTAAGCCCATAAAGAGCTTTACGAAGGCGACATACCTGAGAACGCTCCCCCTGAGCAACAAACCCAGGTGGTTGCTCCATATAAACCTCTTCAAGAAGGTCGCCATGTAAGAAAGCATTCTTGACATCCAATTGGAATAAAGGCCAGCCAAGGTTGGCTGCAAGAGAAATAAGGAGACGAACAGAACCAAGTTTCGCAACCGGGGAAAAGGTCTCAGCGTAGTCAACACCATACGTCTGGGTGTAGCCCTTAGCAACAAGGCGAGCTTTGTAACGCTCAACAGACCCATCAGGATGATATTTCACAGTGAATACCCAGCGGCACCCCACAGTTGTCTTTCCAAAGGGTAGAGGAACCAACTCCCAAGTCCCATTATCATGGAGCGCTGAAATCTCCTCCTCCATAGCTGTCCGCCACTCAGAAATAGACAAGGCCTCCTGAACAGTTTTAGGAACAAAGACAGAGGAAACAGAGGCAGTAAAAGCACGTAGGGTGGGGGACAGATGATCATAAGAGACAAATTTCGCAATAGGATGAGAAATAGTACAAGAGCGAATACCTTTACGAAGAGCAATGGGAGGAGAAGGTGGAGCAATGGGAGGAGTTGGACTCGGATCTCGCAACGGAGGAGTTGGCTCAGCGGCAGGCGGAGGTGGTGGTGGTGCAGTTTTGGCACGGCGAACATATACTTGCTGCATTTGGGGGTGCTGCGGCTGAGATTGTCCGGAATGAACTAAAATGCGCATATACTCAGACTGATCCCCATGAGATGAAGGCGGAAAATAGGGTAACGACTCATGAAACGTAACATCAGCACATACAAACTCGCGACGCAGAGTGGGAGAATAACACTTATAACCTTTTTGAGTCCGAGAGTATCCCAGGAATACACACTTGATAGAGCGTGGATCAAGTTTGTCACGGCCAGGATCTAGGGCATGAACAAAACACGTGCACCCAAAAATTTTAAGCGGTAAGGAATATAAAGAACTACCAGGGTGCAAAATACTATAGGGAATCTGGCCCCCCAGAACGCGAGAGGGCATACGATTCACGAGATATCCGGCAGTAAGGACAGCGTCGCCCCAATAGGATTTGGGAACGGTCATCTGGATTAAAAGGGCGCGGGCAACCTCAGTTAAATGACGGATCTTGCGTTCTGCAACCCCATTCTGTTGGGGAGTGCGAGAACACGAAGATTGATGAATAATACCATGCTCATTAAAAAAGGCAGACAAAACACTATAGAAATATTCACCAGCATTATCAGAACGGAAGATACGAAGAGAAACATCAAACTGAGTTTTTATTTCCATATAAAAAGATTTAAAAATTGAGTACAAGTCCGACCGGTTTTTCATGAGATAAACATAAGTGAGCCTAGAATAGTCATCCACAAAAATAACAAAATACTGAAAGCCACCACGAGACACAACACGCACAGGACCCCAAATATCTGAGTGAACTAAATGAAAAGGACGAGACACCCGACTCTCTACTCTAGGTTTAAAAGAAACACGACGATGTTTACTGAACTCACAGGCCTCACATGGCAAAGACTGAAGACTTCGACACAACGGAACTAACTGTTTGAGAGTCTGAAGAGATGGGTGACCAAGACGGCAGTGATACTCATACGGAGATATGGAAGTCTGAAGGGCAACAGAGGGAGGAAGCTCGCCAGTATCAAAGTAGTACAGACCACCATGCTCAACACCGCCACCAATCTTCTTCCCCGTCTTGAGATCCTGAAAAACACAATAACCAGGAAAGAATGTGACCGAACAATTTAAAGATTTGGTAAGTTGACTAACAGACATAAGGCTATGGGGAAAACGAGGAACATGTAAAACCGAGTCTAATTTAAGGGAAGAATGTAAAATAACAGAACCCAAACCAGCAATATCAGAAGAGGAACCATCGGCTAAGGCGACACGAGAAGGTTTCGCAAGAGGCCGAGAGTCAGAGAGGTGGATGGAGTGACCTGTCATATGATCGGTAGCACCAGAATCAATAACCCACGGGTTATTAGAGGCCAGGCCAGCAAAAGTGGAGCCTTTCTGAGCGAACGTAGCAGTGGAGGAGGAAGGCACGTAAGAAGTCGGCTGGGAAATCAGGCGGTGGTACTCATCCTCTGGAATAGTAACAACACGCGGGGCGGAGCTGGTCACAGAACTAGACATCATGGACCCATCATCCTCAGAAACTGTAGCTTGATGAGCAGATGGGCGGCCATGAAGGATCCAACAATACTCAACAGTATGATTAGTACCATTGCAATATGTGCAGTAACGAGGCCCACGGCCACGGCCACGACCACGACTACCACCAGAATCACGGCCCCCAACAGAATCACGGCCCCCAACAGGTGACACCCGACCACCGCTACTAAAATCACGACTAAATCCGCGGTCAAAAGTACCCCGACTGCCTCCCCCTGACCCACGACGGTCAATACCACGAGAAGAAGCACCACCACGAGAGACCGTGGTAACTAAAGCCGAACGGGCAGCCGGTGTCAAATCAATACTGGTGTCAGAAACAGATGCCTGGCGAACGCGACTGAACACCGCACTGAGAGAAGGTAAGTCTTTATCACCCAGAAGATTAGACCGGATAGAATCATATGCCGGAGAAGGTAACCCAAACAGAAATCGAGCCACTTGCAAACACTCACGTTGGCGCTCCATAACCTGAATATCTGAAGAAATAGGCTCACAAGTGTTGAGCTCCTCACAAACACCACAAAACTTGGCATAATACTCCTCCAAGGATGAGCTGCCAAGCTCAAGAGAAAAGAATTGTTGATGAAGATCATATGTGCGACGGAGATTATCAGCCCCAGAAAACATCTCCTTAACCTTCATCCACACCTTCTTTGCTGTAGGTAAGAAAACCAGAGTATTCTTAATAGTGTCCTCCATACTATTCCATAACTCAACCCGAATCTTAGCATCCGCAGGGACCCAAGCACCATATGATGCGGCAGTCGCCGCAGGAGGATCATCAGTAAGAAAATGATATTCTGACTCCCCCAAATAATAAACTTCAACAGCCTTAGCCCAAACAGCATAATTTCGACCATTCAATAAGGTGGAGGTAATAGATAACCTCTCACGAGATCGAGAAGAGCGACTAACAGCGGAAGTCATAGTACTACCTGTAGATAGAGAATTAGAAGCAGAGTCGGTGCCGGAGCCCATTGCAAATTGCCTTAGTAACCCAAAAATGGAGCAATCAACAAGAAATTAGGCCAATAACACAGAGGCAGCCACGAACATCAACAAGTCACGATTACCAGCGAACAACAGCAGTAAAAGAGCAAGACCAAGAAGAAATCATGAATCCGAAGTAGCCAGACAGCAGCCACATACCAGAGTGGCAAAATAAAATAAAAAATATGTTTCTAGTGACTGTGGGTCAATAGAAGTTGACTGTAGGATAAAAGACCACGTACTGTAGGATAAAAGACCTATTGGTCATAAAACACCTGTCCCTCGTAATACATAAAAACCTGTGGCTGGGTCCAACTGAAGGGAACTCCTGCTGATCGAGGGCAGCGATGGTCCGGCGAGGACAATAAAAGGTCCGGCGACGGTTGCCGGAGGCAGACGATGACTGGCGAGTACAAGACAACCGCCGGCGATGGTAGCCAGAGCCAGATGAAGGCCAGACGAGGGTTTTGGGAACTGGGTCTTGGCGTTCGAGGGTTTGTCAAGACCGAAATCAACTGGGTATGGAGGATGTGGGTCGTTTTAGGGTTTCGAGCAGTTTAGGAGGATCGCCGGAGGCAGGAGGGGCGTCGGCGAGGAGTGGGGATGGATTGCCGGAGGCTGGACGGGCGGAGAAGGGTCACCGGAGACTGGGTAGTGGTCGACGTGCCCTGGATTGGCGTGTACAGGGGTTGTCGTGGATGGAGGTGGCTGATTTAGGGCTGGAGGAGGCTGCCGAGAATGGGGTTGGGTGATGTCGGCACTGTTTTAGGGCTAGGGTGGCTGGCGGCTATGGTGGTGCCCTCAGAGGTGAGGGTTTAGGGTTTCAAGGGCGGTTTAAGAACCCGCTCTGATACCATGTTGTTTGAAGAGGAAAAGTGTGTAGGGTGTTTTAAACTAACCCTCACACATAATCATTTATTTATATAAAGATGTGGTTCGTTACATAATGTAATCAAGCAATGTGGGACTAAACACATAATACTAGTATACTAATATACTAGTATTCTAACAGCTTCGAACTAAATAGATCATACCTAAAATCCCTCCTCAAAAAATGAATGAGGAGAGAGAAGAGAGCTAGGAGCTTTAATGGAGGTAGAGAGAGAGAGAGTGTAAAAAAAAGATCCCTAAAAACGGACTAAGGATGGTATATAGCTTGGTAGGTTTGCAATGAACCAAGCTGTGCCCAATTCATTTACTAAACGAGCCACGACAAACAAAGCTTTAGAGTGTTGAGTTCCGCTTATTTATTAAACGAGTGTAAAACTCGAGTTCAAGTTCGGCTCTTAATATATACCCCCTTAATAAGTTAATTACAAAATTGCCACTGAAATGTTCGCGAAGTGGCTTGGGTATTGATACCCAAGTGTTGGGGTATCGATACCTCTGCTTGCTGGATTCTGCAGGCACTCCGAGTCTTCCTCCAATGCTTTGGATACTTCGTTCTGGACTCGGGATGAACTTCTCGTGGCTTCTAATGTACTCAAATACTTCCGGATTCCTCCGGGGATTATTGGGAGCCTTAAAAATGCCCTTTTCACTCCGATTACCTAATGTCCAACAAAAACACAACTTGTGCGCAATATCAAATAGAAACGAGTATTAAACGCATGCAAGTGTGACAAAACTAAGGGAGATAAGCCCCATTATTTACACTATTTAGGGCTTATCATTGCCGCATCCTTGAATTTACTTTTTCTTGAGGCAATCACAGCCTCCATCAGAGCGAGGCACATGTCCGACGACAACAAAAAAGTGGGCAGGTCATAGCATGTGTCCAACACGTGTCACTTCATGTCCATATTCGACATGTGTTTGATATTGGCTACGGATATGTCTGCGCTCTGTTCTAAAAATCTGTCTTGGCGGCCGACTAGTTGGTGCCTAGGTGGTAGGCAGGGGTTCAACGCCTAGATAAAAATCGGCCTAGGCGCCGACAAGTCGGCTGGCTAGGGAGCTGGTCGGCCTCTAGGTCTCTTCTTTTGCCCGACTAGCGCCTAGCGACTTTTTGGAACTGTTTGCATCTTAGAAACATGGGTTTAGAGAAAAGTTTGAGGAGCTGGACTTTTTTCCCTCTTTATTTTCTCCTCTTGTTTCTTTCTCCACATGTCTCAGGATGCAGGTGGGAGGTCCAAACTCCAAACCATGTGGGGGATAGCTCCCACTTTTTTGGATAAACATGATATCCTTGTCTACTTAGTTGTATAATTTCACTTGAATACTTTACAAGAGATATATTTTCAAATACTTTCACTACTTAGTCGGCAACACTTACTAATCTTATTTCTTATTAAGAAAGAACAGTCCAAGAAATTGAAGGAAATCAATATTGTGGAACTAAATGAGGGTATAACAAGAGCCATAAAGATGGCAATAACAAGCTCTTTGCCATAAAAAAGTCATTAATGAGATAATTGTACAATCTATCAGGTTGTTTTTTTTATGTTTTGCGATAGATACAAACCGAGCTGACCTGATGGATACTTGTGGGCTCTCCATCAGATCATTTGTCGGGGGCTTATTCTAGGGCGGTTGTGAAGTGAATAAATCTACCTCTTTTCAGAAAAGGGAGATACCAAGAAAGAATAACTTATTGAAACAAGTTCCTGTGCGAACTGTCATAACTTATTTCACTGTGTGAAGCTATCCAGTTACTGATCTTTCTATTAGGTCTATTCTGCCAATTAGGCTACTACTGCATGCACGCAAACTGAACACACTTACATAGGTCCTTGATTTAGAGAGCTACAGTTGGAAGCTGGAGCATCCACTAGATAGCAGAGGAGAGATTTCTGTTATTGGATTAATATACTGGTGAATCAATCTGATCAAATTTCTTGAATAGTTTTAATTAAACAGTCAGATAGGAAAAACGTAGTCAAAGTTGTGAAGATAAGTATCATTATTTATTTGTTGCTACGGATAATGGATTTTTGGCATTGTCAAACGATTATATTGTCCTTGATACATCTTATGCAGTGCAATATCCCTACACGGCTATACCACGACAAAAATTGAAAATATAGTGCAATATCATTTCGCATTGGAATGAAATGTGATTCACCCATTAAAAAAAATTAAAATATGATGCCAGAGTTGCTTCTCTTACACTTAACTCCGTTTTGTTAATTTGTCTGCCTAAATGTGCTTAAACTAAAATTACATTGTGAATACTGGCAGGATATTGTCGTATGATAATTGCTGTCATGGTCGCATGAATTTCTTTTATTTGGACACCAAGGCATTTATCAAATCTTTTAGGAGTAGATGAGTTGCATAGGCTATTCAATGATTTTGTAGGCGCTTTTATGCTCTGGCTTGAGATTGTGGTGTATTCTTGTAGGGTTCAGTTCATCCCTTAACCCTGTTTATGGTCTTGTATTTCCTTGTAACGGATTATTTAAGATCTCTCTCTCTCTCTCTCTCTCTCTGCGCGCGCGCGCGGCTGTCAAATGTTCTTTTTAAACGTGCTGTATTTGATCCCAATATGATTATGACTTGGTAGGCTGACATCTTTCGAGAAGAGGACAACATTATAGATCTCTATGTCATGCTTCTCCGGTTTTCGAGGTGAGATATGAACAAGAGTACATTAACTTATTCCCTCTTTGACTTCTATTTGTAATTACGTTCTATAACTAGACGAGAAAACCGGACGGGCTTTTGAATAATTTTTTTTTCCGAGAGGGGGGATTTTGGTGTTGAACATTCTAGATATCTAGCGCTGTGTCAGTTAACTGATTTATTCTTCTTCAGTCTGGTCTCTGATACAATACCGTGCCATCGAGAGTATAGAGCGTCTCCACAAAGCAATAAATTGACTTTAAAGAAGGTATTATGATCACATTTATGCTTTTGGAAATCTAGAATATGTTTCCTGATTGCTAGCCTAACAGGTGAAATTTGGTTCTTGAATTCTTAATTATAGAAACTATTGAGTGCCGTGAGTGAAATGGAGATGTTGAAGCCAAAAGTGCAAAAGAAGATTGCCGAGTTAAACAGAAGACACATGGATCAAGCAAATGGTTGGGGTCACGTTCCTCAAAACAGTCGGTTTGATTCCTCATTGGAGTGGCCTCCTATCAAAAAGCAAAGCCTGACAAGTTTCGTTATAACCAAGGTACAAATGCACATATCAGCGGGTAGTTACCATCTTTTCAACTTGTTAGTCTCCAGTTCTTTAATTGGGCTCAGAAATTCTAGCTTTTACCCTATGTGACCAGGTGGTATTCCAGTCTCAAGCATTGCATGTTTTTTAATCTAAAGTGTTGTCTGTTTAGCTGCTCCTCCTCGTATAATTGGTATTACACCAATATAAAGTTTGTAATTGGATAAGCTATTTCCATCTGACAGACACAGCGCCCTGCTGCTCAAGGATATTCGTATCAAGGTTCAAGGACTCAGCCATCTGTGCATGCCAAGCCTGTAGAAGAGCAATTTCGCAGATTGTAAGTGCTTGGACATCCTCCAAAAGAGTTCCTTTCTGCTGGCAATCTGGTTAAATAGCTAGACTAAAGTGTGTGCACTCCTGTTGCTTTGTTCTAATAGGTACAGGAGGAAATGGCTTGTTTTTACCCCGTTTCTCAGTAATTTATTACTTTATCTATCTACTACCACAATTAGACCGACAGTTACGTCCTTTCTTTCTGTGAAGCTAAGATCGATCTTTTTCACCTTTTCTCCTTCTGTTCCATTAGGTAGACCCCATTTTAGAATCTTACAGTCCGAGATCTTCTCCAGGGGACTCCTAGTAATCGTTTCATTACTTGGTTTCTGAAACACCATAATTTGCTGAACCGAAGTTTTTTTTTTTGGATCACATTTAACCAAAGATTGGAATCCTAACAGTTTGTGCAGATAATATTGGGATTCAGCCATGGCCCTTGTTACCATGTCCTCGGTGCCACTGAGCCAATAGTTCAGAAAACATTGTTTTGTTATTTTGCAATATCATTTTGATTTGGTTAACATGTACAGGTTTTTTGGTTGATCCGATATTAACTATTTCTGGGTACAGTACTAGATACATAGCTTTTGTGATTGTACTATACTAGTCTGTGCTCTGTGGTATATGGTTCTTAACTTTTGGTGAAATAGACAAAAAGCCACTTTTGAGGTTATGCCAAACCATCTAAATGAACTATCTAGGTGTGACATTTTGAACTAAAAAGCTCGCTCCTTTTGAAGTTCCATTGGACTATGGTCCTTTTACTTAAATGTATTGCTTTAGCCTATCGACATTTGTTTATGGTGTGAACGCAAAGAGTACAATCTAAGTGTCAACTGTAAATGCACTCTGATGAAAACATGTGCATTCACCTATGTTTCCTACCTTGTTTTCTGGACTATAATATTATAGGCCAAGGATTAGTGCACGTGAATGGGTAATCAAACTGGTTTTAATAATGTAATGATGTGAGTTCGTTTAATTATCCATCGTCCTCCTCTTAAAAAAATAAAATAATATTAAAATAAAAGTAGGATTATGAAAGAAAAAGAAAATAATAAATGAACAAAAAGAGAAAGGAAGAAGAGAGGAATCTTCTTATTGCTTACCCCTCATGCTTGTTTGCATGCTGTAGATCACTAACCATCCCCTGTCCAAAGGAAGAAACTCGTTCGAGACATTCTATTTTGGGTCCAAGTGGGCTCTATGGGCAGTGGCAACCTCCTAGTAATGATAAAAGGGTATGATGTACTTCAGACAGACTGACTTTGTTTTGATTTGTTATTTCAGGGAGTAGACTGACTATTTTATTTTTGAATGTAGGTCCAATATCCAAGCAATATAGACCTTACTCCTGTTGAAATCCCAAGGTTAGATTTATTGTAGAACTACATTCAGCTTTTCTGGACTAAGAGAATTGGTGTAATGCTAAATGATGGTAGAAGATGAAAAAGCATTGACGATTACATCCTTTTATATGTGTATACAGTATACTCCGCAAGTCCGCATGCATATATATATATTTGCATAGTAGGTTAAACGTTAAACATCGTTTAACCATGTTTCGATACCATGGATTCTTGTGTAAATGAGTACCATGTTATTAGGGTAAATTACATTTAACCCCCCTTAACTAACACCCAGTAGCACTTTACCTCCCTAAACTATTAAACTCAACACTTAACCCCCTCTAACTATGTAAATCCCAAATACTTTAGACGCCGTTAACTGAAAATGTTAAATTCCCATATTGCCCTCAAACAATGGGACACCATTGTCTTCGGCCATCCATCTTCTTTTCCCCTCCTAATAACACAACCACCATATCTCTCCCAACCAAACAAACCCAAATCACCAGAGTGAAACCCAGTCTCCACCAAATCCAACCACTGGATGTCCACCAACCACCACTCTGCTAGACTCCACGCCTTTCGCTCCATCGCCTCGCACCACTGCCACAAGCAATGCGTGGTCGTCCTCGTATCTCGCGATCCCCCCTCCTTTGTCGCTATTCGCTCCGTCGACGCCGAGACCCTCTCCGACTGTTCCATCTACGCTGTTCTACGGATTCAATCGCGGGCTGAGGGCGACGAGCGAGACGAGGGCGGAGATTGTGGAGTTGATCACGAAGCTGGCTAGTTCCTATTATTTTAACCTGGGATTAGTGATTTACCTTTGGTGCGTTGAATTCAAGGCCTCAAGCTGTTTGCTCAGCGGCGGAGGGCGTCAGTGGGTTTGATGTTTACAATTTGGGGAGATTTTAGAGAGAGAGTGTGACTGGGGAGAGAGAGTGAGGGAGGTGGACAGAGAGAGGATCCGGAGAGGGGATCGGGTGTGAAAGGTGGACGACAGTGAAGCAGGTGGAGGAGGAGCTGGCGTTGGTGAAGGTAAGATATGTATAGGAAATGAAGATGAGAGGGGGGGGGGGGGGGGGGTGGTGTGGGGTTGGTTCCTGGTGTGGGACTGTATTTGAGAATGTGACTTGAAAGGGAGGATAAAAAAAAAAAACACTTGAAAGGGCAATGACGTCTCTATGCTTGAAATAAGTGAGCATGTGACTTGCATGTGCTTATTTCCATCCAAATCCTAACGGAAGGCTAACGGAAGTGAGCTGGAAATAGATTTTCAATAGTTAGAGGGGGTTAAGTGTTCAATTTTATAGTTAAAGGGGGTTAAGTGTTTCCGGGTGTTAGTTAGAGGGGGTTAACCATAATTTACCCATGTTATTATTTGAAGAGTAGTACAAGAGAAGAGGTTGACAAGTAAGTGACTCTCCTCTGTGATCTTTCTGTGAAGTTCTAATCGGGGTGAATTAATCTACAACCAATTTTGTTCCAATCAAAAGCAAAGAAATGGTACGAGGATTCATAAAGTAACTGCTATGAGGATTCATAAAACTCTTATTTTGTGAGTATTAGAACTCAGAAGTCATATTCAACAGAAATCTGCCGTTTGTTTGCCTTTACAATAGGTTGGATTGGAAACTAGATTAGCCCGTTTCAATAGACTCTTGTACAGTCAGATACTAGATAATTGACGATGAGTGCATCCATCTTGCTTTTGGAATGTGATATCAACAATGATATTTGTGCCCTCAAACCTAGTGATCCAAATTACCCAAAGTTATGCACCAAAAACTAGACCATTTATAGCCATTACATTCTTGAGTTTTCTGGAAAGATGAAACTTTGTAAAGAAGCAGATCATAATGTTGGTGGAATCATACTCAACCATGTTGTTTCTCTGCTCAAGCTGCAGGCAGTAATTTGAGTTTGCAGCAAGTCAGTTCTCTATGGTATTTTGGTTTGTTTTCATTTTTTCCCTGAATTTCTGACCTGGCTCTGATGAGTGAATAAATTTACTACTAAATCAAGGGAAAACAGCCTGCGCCAAGCTCCCGAAAATGGAGTGTTGAGTGAAAAAGCCTCTAGCGACTCAGAAAACAAAAAATTACATATCGAAGCGATTCCCCCTTTAAATGATGATAAGAAGATGAATCGTGATGAGGAACCTGCCTCCTTGATTTCCTTTGAATCGGTAGAAACTCCTCTGCAAACAGCTATTATCAGACAGCCTTCTCCCCCTCCTGTTTTAGCAGATGTACAAGATTTGATTCCTCCTTCGGACCCAGTAACTGAGGCAGATCATGGAATGGAATATTCCTTGTCTGGTGGCTTAGTTTCTTCGGAATCTCCACTGCAATTGCACATTGTGAGAATCTCTCTCTCTCTCTCTCTCTCTCTCTCTCTGTGTTTCTATTCATGTTCTCGTTGTGCTTGACTTGTTGTCTGAGCTCCTTTTGGTGAAACACATTCTGAATGCTATTCCATGTGTTTCAGCAAAAGGGACTGTTAAACTTTCTCTGTAATTGGTTCAGCATTTAAGTGATTTACGTCTGATTCGAATAAAAACAATCGTGAATCATTTAATGAGTAAATTCGGTGGGGTTCGAATAGCAGTAATTTACCCTTGGCATCTAATTAGAATGCTATTGAGTAGGAGGTACTTAACTAATAAACTAATGCAACCTGTAAGGTGATTTTCGATTTGAAATGTAATTGTCTAATTTAGCCAAATGATTAAATTCGGTGGGGTTCGAATAGCAGTAATTTACCCTTGGCATCTAATTAGAATGCTATTGAGTAGGAGGTACTTGACTAATAAACTAATGCAACCTGTAAGGTGATTTTCGATTTGAAATGTAATTGTCTAATTTAGCCTTTAACTCTGCTATGAAAATTTATGCCAAAGTGATTGCTGTTTTGCCAAGTCATCACGACTTAACAAGGTTTATTTTTATAGAGCATTCACCAGTTCTGGGCTAACCGTGGAAGGGCACAAGGATCCATCATAAATTTTAAAATAAACAGATTACTGTTTTTGCATAATTCATCACCAGAAAAACTTTTGAATTTTTATTTTTATGGAACATTACCTAGTACAATAAAATAGTGGCTAGTGTTCTCTTCCTTACCCTACCTCTCGTCTCTTTGCAGTCAACAACATTGATGGATAGCTTTATGAAGCTAGCGAAGTCAAATACAGACAAGAATTTAGAAACTTGTGGTGTTCTCGCTGGTTCACTTGTAAGGCTTTTAAACCTGTCATTACTCTACTTGATCCCAACCGATGTTTGTTTCTATTTTCATTTTCTGCAGAAAAACCGGAAGTTTTATGTAACGGCGCTCATTATTCCAAAGCAAGAATCAACATCAGATTCGGTAAGGCATTATTCTGTTCTGTACTCTGAATTACAGTTAAGGCACAAAGCATGAATTAGACATGGGCATGGATATGACGAGATACACCCACACTGAAATGGCAATTTAGAAAGAACACAGCTAAGATGCAAATATAGGATGTATATTATAATGACCCGTGCCAGCTTACCTGCCTACCCTTAGCCTAACCACGTGGCCCAAAAGGTTAATCTCGGGTTATACAGTAGCTGGTCGTGGTACGTTTATACTGCTTTTCCTTTTTAATTTCCACCGATGTGGGACTTGGGAGGGCTCTCACAATCCCCCCACCTTAGCTGCAACGTCTTCGTTGCATTGGCCCAGCAACCATCCCCTAGTGGCCATAGTGTGACACTTAGTTCTGGACAGCACATTAGTGTGCTTGTACCGGATTCTAGAGGTGGCCCCCACCATGTAGACTAGGGTTATGCTCCGATACCACCTATAACGACCCGCGTCAGCTGACCTGCTTACCCTTAGCCTAACCACGTGGCTCAAAAGGTTAACCTCGGGTTATATAGTAGTTGGTCGTGGTACGTTTTATACTGCTTTTCCTTTTTATTTCCCACCGATGAGGGACTTGGGTGGGCTCTCACATATATATTGTTACCTTACAAGTACAGTACTTCATCTGGCAAAATAGTAAGATATTGGAAAAGAAGTGTGCACAGAAACGTCCTACGTTCTAGTTAGAATCCTAATTCATGAACACATTTGTAGTTTTGGTCCTTGGAATTTCTAAAATCAAATAGTCTATATGAGGTGGGATTATAGGTAAAAAAATCTGCATTGTTTTGTAATCACCGAATGGTTAGTTGTTTTATTTCAAGTTGCGGAGTGTTAAATCAGTTATACGACTGTACCCAAAGTGTTAAGACATGTAGTTTTTAAGAAGAAAAATGAAAAATTAGCAGACACATTTGAGCGCATGCCGACAACGTGACGCATCTAACACGGACATGGCTTCTTCTTATAAATGTTTTTGCTTATTTTGGAACTGTTATACCAATATCTACTTTTTGATCAGTGTCAGACGACAAATGAAGAGGAAATATTTGAAGTGCAGGATAAGCAATCTCTGTTTCCCCTTGGGTGGATTCATGTGAGTTTTTTTTTTGTTTTTTTGTTTGTTTTTTTGCGGTGATTACAGTCTTATATTGTCAGTGATTGGTGATTCATAAGGGGTTTGCTGGTCTAGACAAATCGGCCATTGTTAATTCCCTTTTGAGTTGATTCATTTAATTCCTAAAGACTTGTTCTTTGATGAACTTGTGGGTTATTGCCTTATCTGGAAATCTAGAGCTAGTTAATGTTAAGGTCCTAAATTTCTGCAACTTTATCTACTATTATTTTTCGTAGGGCTGCCAATGGGTGTAAAAGCAGCTTCTTGTCTCCAAGATCATTTGATTCACCTATAGGGCGACTCATTATGCTTAAACTTATTGTTGTAGTCTCTGTAGTATTGGTTTGCTGCTGCCAGTAGTTAACTTTCTCCCATTTGTATATGCCAGCAAAGTTATGAAGACTTTTATCTAGTGGCATTGATTGATATCTTGTTTTTTCCCATTTCCTACCTCAGGATCTGGCACATTTTTGACATGTCTCCCATTTGTGTACTTTTTTATGGTCTGTACCCTAGAACCTGTTCCAAGTTTGTGTAGTTAACTTTCTCACATGCTATCATTTAGAATTACGAACCTGCAATCTATATGCAGTCTTGGGTTGTCACTAGTCTGTGGAATGAGTTTTTTTTTCCTTATCTTTTGCTTAAAAATTCATTATTCTGGTTCGTAGCGAGTAGACAAATTGGAAAAGTTGGAAAAACAAGCCACATGAAAAAGAAAATCCACTGAAGAACAAAGAAGCCAAAGCACCTAGAATTGGCTTCTTCTTTTTTTCGTTTTGTCTTCAGTTTATTTTTCAAATTTGCTCCAGCTTTCTTACTTTCCCAGCACTCTGGGAGAGAGTTGTTTTTCGTTGCTTAAACCACCAGTTTTTTAAGAGAGAGAGAGAAGGAGAAGAGAGCGAGTGTACAGCCAGCCACAATCGGAAGGTCGGTCGGTTACCATGGAGGTTGATTGCCTGGGATCTTGGGGCACAAATTAGTCACTTAATGTTTGAGGGTACACAGGCATCTGATTGATTGGGGTGGTGTTTTGTCCTGTTTTTCAGTTTTGAGTCTTCGACCGTGCTATTTTGTCTTTGGTATGATTTGGCCACCGAAATGTCTTTCCAAAATTTGAAAAACACCCTAGATGTGTCTTACAGTGTCTCTGGGTAGTGGACAAGCATTTGCAAGCGTGTCCGGATGAAAGCAGTACGAAAATATTAGGACACACCATGTGGTTTATCTGCCACATGTCCAGCCACATCCGACGTCTATCCTTGTCTGATGTGTCAAACACAGCAATGACACCCATTTAGGTGTGTTGTCTAACCTTGATTGAATACAAGCTATCATGTTTAAAGAATGACAGGAATGGAGATAACTAGATAAGTCTATTTAAGTATCTCCTATATGTCTAGTACTGTCTAGTAGTCTCCAGAATGTGGCCAAACCACATATCCCTTGTTTTCCCTTCAAAGTTCAGACCATTAGTTTCCCTTAAATGGATCTTTTATTTCTGCTGCCCAAACTCCCAAGATTTTTCTCATCTTCGAAACTTCAAGACAATTTTCCCAGTACAGCATGTCGTTGCCATGCATTTGTTTGATCCCTGAATTCGACCTTCTCTTTCGAAACACTGTTCTGGATTTGTTGGTGGACTTGACAAGAGCAGTCATTTTCCCAACGGAGAAACGTCCTGTCTATGATGTCAACTTCATCACACATGGAAGTAAGAAGAGCCACAGTTAGCATGGCTTATTTTAGTAAGGTTTATTGTAGAGAAGAGTCCCATGTCCTTCCACTGAAATGCTGTTAGATTCTTACCTGATGAGTCTTTGTTGAACCTTCCGAAAACCTATAGGTTTCCTTTGTTTCCAGTAATGTTTTGGCTTCCTCAAGTACTTACTTCATAATTTAGTGAGACGGGTGTTTTATGCTTGAATGATGTCTCTAAGCATGTTGCATCTCTTCGGAATAAGAAGATGACTGCCAAGAAAATGTAGGTTCTCGTTATCAATCAAATCCGGTTACCAAAAAATCTGCTGCATAGACTTTACCTACTGCTTGGATATGTTACAAAAAACGTTTGCTATTAGCCAACCTCGTATTGAGGTTCTTTTACATTACGAACTTTAATGGCGCAACTGAGGAAGTTAATTCGAAATAACTTGCAAAGGCATGTATGTAGAACATATTCGCATCTTTGGGCTTCAGTTAATTGATGAAGTGAATCGTAGTTGCATCTGCGTTCTCTCTCTCTGTGAACATATCTACTGGTACTTATTTGGAGAAACAAACCCCTTCTCTGAGTGATGGTTGCTCTGATGAAGGATAATTTGCGTGGATCGACTCTGTAACGTGTGTTAGCTATAGTTATTTGCTATTGGATCTTCTGTTGCATACTTGCGTTTAGTTCACTGGCTGTTATGATCTGTTGCGTTTATTTCCCTATGATCTATGAAGCTAAATTGTTGATCATTTATTGGGTTTCACATTGCAGACACATCCTACACAGTCATGTTTCATGTCATCAATAGATGTTCACACTCATTACTCATATCAGGTGTGTGACTCTTCCTTTTGTTTTTCTCCTTCCTCTAGTTTTGCATTTTATAGCCCTCCTCTAAAGCTATTTCTTGGGTGCAAAGGAACATCTACTATATGGTAAAAGAGTATTGCTCTTACACAATTTTACCTTTTCTCTTATGCGGCATGTATTTGGAGCTCGCTATGCTATTACTCCCTCCGCCTGCTTTTGTTTGTCCCTCTTGGAAGAACATGTATTTTCACGGACCAAAATAATATTTATACTAGTTTTCGAGGTGATAATTAGCCAATGTGGGACAAACGCCAACAGTTTTTAAAAGTTTTTACACCAATCAAAAGAGCTTAATTAAGTCTTTTAAACAACATGGAAACATTCATAAACATATCGATGGAAATATTTTTTATTTTGTCCAAAAGTATGCACGTTCTCTGAATAGGGACAAACAAAAGTGGACGAAGGGAGTATAAAGTTGGCACTGGGAACCCTCTACTACATATCTAAGAAACACATGTCGACCAGCCTCACATATTTGGGCGTGTCCAACACCTTTGGACACACTCCAAACATGTGTCAAACATGCCCAAATATGTTTCTGATTATATTGTGATGTTATTTTTGTGGGATTATGTCAGGACACCTTGGGGAGGTTAGAATGCCATTCTTTAAAGTTTGGACAGCAAAACCACAGTTCTTGAATACATTTTTAGTGACAATCATTGCCAGTGCAATCATAAAAAGCTGTCTTCATAATTTTAATAAGTGATTCTAATATGTGATTTGGTAGAAATAACTGTTTCGTTTGGATGGCATTTTGAAAAAAAAATTCCAACTCAAAAAACAATCATTACCCCTACTTTCAATAATTACTCTCATTTTTCTCTCATCTCTCCAATCATTATTCTCATTTCTCTCTCTATCTCTCTCTACTCATTACCCCTATCTCCAATTATTACTCTAATTTCTCTCTCCACTCATTGCCCAAAAACCAAACTCAAAAATTTTCAAAACACCATCCAAACAAGGCAAACTTCTCTTCTACCAACTTACTTAGCATATAACATATTTACTTTTAAATCTAGTGTGTCCCCAGTGGTTTCATGTTTTACTTTTTTGAAAAACTAAGATCTCCACATATCCTTGTGTGTTGGTTTGTATCCTTACTTCTTACCTACATACTTATATGAGTATCACATTTAAGTTTCTATCCAAATGAAGCATTGATATTCCGCATAGTCCGTACTGGAAAAGAATCGTTAATTACCGCCATCCTTCCTATTCCTCCATTAAACTTTTGCTCAAATTAATTATTTATTCGTTATCATGGAAACTCACGTTTTGGATTTTGAATTTTTGTAGTAGCTTTACAAGTCATTCAATTTCATTTATGTAATATGAACATTTTTCACCATCACCTTACTCTCGTTGGAAATAGTTTTTTTCCTTTATATGAACTGATATTGGATCTTATATAGCGATTTTAGTTTTGATCATATGGTGATGAGTTAGGATTTTCTTTTGGTCCTAGATTGGATAAATGCCACAATAGATTGTGTTTTACATTGAATAATTGTTTAAGAGCTCTATTTTCTACAGTTTTTAAGCAAGTGTGATTTTGTTTTACTAAACTCGTATTCAATCTGTAATTGAGATACTATAACTCCCCTGTGAATCGTCATCTTTGTTCCATGTGTATTGTGCGGTTAAGCTGCTAGTTTTCTAAAGAGAGCTCGTGCTTCATCTGGTTACTTAGGCAATTAACTTCTGCCAAAAGCGTGGGCAACAATAGGGAATCTTCTTAGATTTGTTTTATACTGTGGGAGTTTGTAGTGAACATCATTGGAGAAAATCAGATGACAGGTGTATCCACCAGTCATGTTTGGCAGTATGTCGCCTCTGTCGGGATGACATGCTTTTGCTAGCAAATTATGGGTTTCGGGATAGAGGCAAGGCATTTGTGTATGCTTCTTATTCGCTTTTAACTATTGCATAATCCTTCTCCAGATTATGTTGCCAGAAGCTATCGCTATTGTTATGGCACCGAAAGATAGTTCAAGGTAAGGACTATTCTCGATTTGGTTATTCTAATCCTTGCTTCAGTGCTTTATGTAATTCGTAGTTCTATTTTCTGCACGCACAGAAACCATGGTATTTTTCGGTTAACTACTCCAGGTGGCATGTCAGTCATAAGACAATGTCCACGTCGTGGATTTCATCCACATGACCCGCCTCCAGACGGTGGCCCAATTTACAAACAATGTACAGATGTTTACATGGATCCCAAAGTGAAGTTTGATGTTATTGATTTACGGTGATACATTCAAAAAAATTCACGACATACGTCTGGCTACCGATCCATGAACATATTGGTTCAGTTACCAGTTGATTACTACCATTTCACTGGAACTGTTGTAGCATGCCTGCATTTTTTTGGACAAGACTTTGTTAAATTTGGTGCAATTGTCAATAGTTCATTCAAGAAAACATGAATTTGATTGGAGTCTTGCAAAATCTGAACTCCAAAGTTCCTGCACAAACTCAGAATTCCCCTGAGATAGACATTCGGTTACTATTGATTAGACCCAACTTTGTAAAAGGAACATAAATTCAACTCTGTGTTGGTTGGACCAACGCTCTAGCAGATTTATGACCATGTTAACAGGGGGTTTGGGGTCTTTGTAGTGAGGCGAAGGGGCTGCAAATTGCAGTTCCATAAAACGTGAGTGCAATTTTGTTCACTCTCCTTATAAGAGGGTGAACGTTACCCCTCCTTATTGGATGAAATGGTGTAGGTCTCACTTATGCAATACACTTCTTGATAAGTATGACATCATTTTGTGGTAGGATTCACACCATTTTAACCAATAAGGAGGGTAATGTTCAACATAAGGGTGAACAAAATTAAATTCCATAAAACGTTGTCGTGTTGGTTCCATTCTTCACAATTACTGCTATATCTATTCCCCAGCTGGCAAGTGGCAATGCATGAATTACACACCTGCTATAAAATACGAAACCCACTAATCTTTTTTCGATTCTTTGAAGTTTTTCTCAACCTACTTCTGATTTTTTAGCCTTATTTTATCTCAACAATTCAAAAAAACAAATTGTCTTAGATCTCAATTAAGTTTAATAAAGTGTAACTCAAGCTGATTTCGAGCAACTTGAACATTCTACATGTTATAAGTTTTTTTACATTGAGAGAGTAGTATATTTTTGAGGTACTCTTAACCAGGGCTAGCTTTGGTTTGCATTACGCTCCCAATTTTATCTAATTTTGAGGGTTTTCAAAAATTATACTCTTATATTATGGATATAAATAATATTAGTAGGAATGTTTTCAATAAAATTAGAATGATGTGGTTTTCCAAATGCATGGATAGCTTGTAGAATGCTTGGATTATACTAGTTACAGTTGCCTCCGAAGAAAAAAGCTTTTTGAAGTTAAAGTTATAAATTCTCTCTTTTTTTTTTTGAATTAAAGTATAAGTGCACTATGACTAATTCTAGGATCCCGATCTCATCGCCCATTGGAACACTTATCTATTTTTTTAGAAATTCTGTTATGTGTTGGATTTTTTTGTTTATAAATGGTCTTAGTTAAAAAGTTTGTATCGGTCCTCAAAAAACTCAGACATGGCTAGCATAACAATTTTATTTTTTTTGAATTTTTTAGATAAAAGAAGAAAATAAAAAATCTGATGTAAGTTGAGACAAACTTCAAACAATCAAAAAAGGATTCAAGGACAATTCATGCATTTCCACTTGCCAAGGCATGATAGCTGGGGAATTGATACAGCAATAATTGTGAAGAATGGAACCAACACGGCAACGTTTCGTGTGACTGCAATTTGCAGCCCTTTTGCCTCGCAATAGAACCCATTAACATGATTTAGACTACGTTTTCATCCCTTTTTTACCCTTCGTTTCAGCTTGTTTGTGTATTTTTAACAGTGTTGTCTATTTGTGTAAATTTAAGTTTAGTGAAGATTTCAATTAGTTCTTGCAGACAAGATTCTCATAATGATTTAAAACATAAAATAAAAAAATAGTAGAATTTTTTGAGATGTCTGAAATAGTATTGTTTGGCTATATGTGAAATTGAACGTGGTAGAAAGGGCTTGTCTGGTAAACTTTCAAAGCCAAAGTCGGGAAAATTTCAAAAAAGTTCCTAAACTTTCAGGTAATTCGCAAAAAACACCTGAATTTTAACTAATAACAAAAAGACACCTAAACTCATCATTCCGTTAACAATTAGGCTCCCCCGTCTAATTATGTCAATTGGTAACGGATGAAGCTAACGGAAGGCGTTAACTTTCAAAAATTCTTTTTAACGCTTTCTCTTTTTAGTAGTAAATAAATATACAATAAAATTCTTTTTTTTTTACTATTTATTAAAAATTACTTTAATTTCAATTTTTTATTATTTACAAAAATAACTTGAACCTCCCCTTTTTTGTTACTTTCAAATTTAGAACTTCGATCTCACACTATCAATCAACCCCACAACCAACCGCCAAAGTCCTAACTCAAATTTCAGAAATTCGAAATTACTTTTAACCTCCTTTTTTTAACATTTTTAAAAATATATTTCTTACTTTTAGAAATTACTTTTAACTCTTTATTTTTAGTAGTAAATAAATATTAAATAAAGTTCTTTTTTTCTTACTCACTCCTTCCCTATTTAAATGACCACTATTCCATTTTGGGTTGTCCCAAAATAAGTGTCTACTTTGAAAAGTTACTTGGTAAAGTGGAGGATAATTTTGGAAAAGTGGAGATGAAAGTTGATGTGGAAAGTATAAAGTGAATGATAATTTTGGAAAGTAGAGATAAAAGTTATGTGAAAAGTATAAAAGTGGAGGATAGTTTTGGAAAGTGGGGAGAAAGTTGATATGAAAAATATAAAGTGGAGAGAAAAGTTGATAGGAAAAATGTAAAGTAGAGGTGAAAGGTTATTTATTTATTTATTTATTGAACAGCAAAAAGAAATTTTATAATCTTTGAAATTGTTACAAAAATTAAAGGAACAAGGGTTGACGGCATCATAATCCTAAATCTAAGAACAAAAATTTCCTAAAACTAGAGGTAATCTTGTGCCCAAGGACCTGAGATCTAATCCCTTAATTGGCAAGAAGCCAATCAAGGAGCACCCATTGGGACAAAGCCCACACCTCTAAAAGGCCTTAAAGCCTAGATAAATCAATTTAAAACAAATTTGGGCACATTCCAAACTCCCAAAAGGCCTACAAGCCCATCAAATACAGCCCAACCCTAAACAGCAACACAACCACCCTAACCCAAACAACAACCCAGTCGCCGCCAACCACCGGCCATCCCACAACCACCACCACCACATGCCGCAACACCGTCAAAACATCACAACATAGCAGCCATCAACGGAAACCCCCATCCTCAGAGCTCCACCAACAGCCGCCAACGCCACACTTGCCGTTAGGTCAAGAACCGTTCAAACACAAAAGAAAGTAACGGTGGAAACGCACAAACCCTCGTTCAAACCCGAGAGGTGAAAATTGACTCCTAAAACTGCGTGTTTTTCAAACTGGGACATTTAAAAATGGACAGAGTACTATTTATCAAAAATTACTTTAACCTCATTTTTTTTATTATTTATAAAAATAACTTTAACCCCCCGTTTTTTCCTTTCAAATATACTTCTCTCTCTCTCTCTCTCCACTAGCAAAAATTCTCCCTCCCTCCTCTCTCCACCGATCAACCTCCATCTCCATCTCCATCTCCCTCTCTCTATCTAGTCCTCTCTCACTCCCTCTCTTGACTAAACGCTCTCTTTCTTCTCTACATGATTTAGGGTTTGGATTTCGGAGATATTCCAAATTCCCATATCGGTTGGTTGTAGGGTTAATTGATGGTATGAGGTCGAATTTCTAAAAAAAAAAAAGCTAGAGAGGGGGAAATGTAAAATTTTAAAAGTAAAATAAAAATAAATTTTTTCATAAATAGATAAAATAACGGGAGTGAAAGTTATTTTTAAGAAATAGTAAGAAAAAAACTTTATGTATATTTATTTATTATTAAAAAAAGTTGAAAGTAATTTTTGGAAGTACTAAAAAAAGGTTTAAAAAAGGTTAAAAAAAGGACGTTAAAAGTACTTTCAAATTTCTGAAATTGGAGTTAGGGTTTTGACGGTTGGATGCAAGATTGTGAATCTCGTTCCGTATCGGCCGGTACGTACCGAATTTGTGAGATTCCGGTACCATGAGTCTTCAACACTGTCCTGGCCTCAATATCGGGCCTTACTGGTCGGTGCCGGCTAATCCGGATGATCTCGGCCGAGATGGGCTTATCGGAGATTTCGTCCGATATTTTGCAAACAGAACCCAGAAGAAGATCGAAGCCACCATCTGTATACCAAACACATATCGGTCGATTGGAACTTTAGAGAACGAGAGAGAGAAGATTGATCATGTAACGCCCCTAATTTTGGGTACGTTAAATAGACAATTTTATTGAATATTTAAAGAGAGTCTAGCTCATTATTACATCAAAACTCTCACAAGAGTTCATTAATTACACAAGGGAGGAAAACTAGGGTTCCTAACTACAGCTCTGTCTGCTCCTCCATTCTAGCCAGCTCTTCTGCTCCAAAGGTCTCCAAGGTGTACAACTCACCTATATCATCTACAAAGTCTGACACATTATACCAGCGTCGCCACCAATATAATATGTCAGGGTCACCAAAGGTAACACCATGAGCTATAAAAGCTCAGCAGAATAATCTCATACCCGCTAACCCATAACTTACACAAAACAAGTCATAGATATTTAACGATGTCTAATTAGCACATGCGTATTCAATAACTATCAACAATGACACATCCACATTCCCTATTCAACTATCGTTGGTGTCCGTGACATCTGAGTTTCTCCTACGCAGCATTTCGTAGACTGTGTCACCATCTTCACTTTTCATTTATCAAATCAACATTTCAAAAAGTATTTTAATACACCCAACCTCGGTTCTACCGTTCCGGGTTCCCGAGTATCCTCACAATGGTTCCGCCGTCCCAGGTTCCCATTGGCACACAATAGCTTTGGCTTCTCTCCACGGATAACCAAGCCACAAACCTCACAATGGTTCCGCTATTCCGGATTCCCATTGGAACACACACATCCTCACAATGGTTCCGCCGTTCCGGATTCCCATTGAACACACATTCTCACAATGGGCAAGTCCGGCCACATTGTGATTTCAAAACACACCTTGTCATTAATACACCCTAGGTGTCATGTTTCTATCTTCCTTGATTTTTTTTGTGTCTCGTCACATGCATATACTCCGCGGTAGGACTTTTCACGTACGTACACATAAATCATTCATTATAATCTTGAAACTAAACTAGCAAGATCATCCAACTCTATATCATTGATACCATGTCATACTCCCTTAATTTCACATAGTCATGCTTAAACATCAAGCGCATAATTAGAAGCATAGTGTCACATGGACGGACACCTTTGGAGTGGAAAACCACTTATGCTTCATCACACGTCAAACAAGTAGTTCAAGTAATCACATATACATGCTTATAACCATCCTAAGATCAAAAGACGAACACTTCCATTTAAGTCATATTTCCAAAACCTGTTCTTTCTTCCTTTTAGGGAAGTTCAAAACAGCATATGTTTTTTCGGATAATAAAATCAGAATATTCAACGTACTCCCTTCCTTTTCAATCTTTTAGGAAAATACTTTTCAAATTCTCATGCATTCCGATCAATACGAACAAAATATAAGTTCTACATAATCATACAATTCTCTTACACTTAGGATTAAAAGTAAGGACATTCTAGGTATACTTAGGGTAACGTATACGGGACTCTACCTTTCTTCTTGGAGGTAGGGCGACTACGGAAGTACGTCGGTGATTGAACGGAGTAACTTCCTATGGAAAGCTTACGGTAGCTTCGAAAGAGAAAGGTTTCTCTCGAAACTAGGTCTTGACTAAACTACTTAAGCTTTTTGGATCGAGAGGGTGGTCGAGTGGCGGTCTTGGATGAGATTCTTGAAGAACTTAGGAAGAACTCAAGAACAAGAAGAACAAAGAACAAACTTAAGAATTCTAGAGAGAGAAGTTAGAAGGCTTGAAGGTGTGAGTTGAATGGCAAGTGAGGGGTCCTATTTATAGCAAAAATCTTGGCTCTCTCTCCCTCCCTCATGGCCGGCCATATCTCTCTCTCTCTCTCTCCCATGGATTTGCTCCATTGTATTGTCATTTCATGCTTGAAAGCATGTCAAGACTTTCCTCCCTTATCCTTTCTACTTTAGGCCATACTTTAGGTTTTTATATGGGGTTTTTAGTCTTGTCTTGTACTTAGGAGGGCTTGCTTGTATGAAAGGGCAAAAGAAAGTCTAGATTTGTTGTCATGTTGTACTAAGATTGAGTGTGAGAGTGGCCATAAAGAGGTGACTTGTTTGAGTGAGTCAAAACACATGCACACACTCATATTTCTCTCTCTCTCTCTCTCCCTCTCGGCTTCTCTCTCTCTCTCTCTCTCCCTCTCGGCTTCTCTCTCCCCCCCTCTCTCTCTCTCTAGTACTAAGTACATATATATATATATTGATGTCTATGTATATATATATAGAAGTACACTTAAGTACTATGTGATCTAGTCTAGGAAAGAGTAAGGGTCATAGGGCTTTCAAGAGACTTCATCAAAGATATGGTCAATACTTCTCAAAAAAATAATGGGCTATGAAGTATATGTACCTATATATAAACATATATGTGTACTTAGAAAATCTAGGAAAATAACTTTATAAGGTATATATACCTATTTATAATCATATAAGTGTACTTAGAGAATCTAGGATATTAACTTTATAAGGTACATATACCTATTTATAATCATATAAGTGTACTTATAGAATCTAGGATAATAACTTTGGTGGTCAATGGCAAGTCTATGTTTTGTATTATCCACGGGATAAAAGTTTCCCTAATATTTATTATCTAATGGGTAAAGGTTATGAGTATGGTCTAGGATTCCTTAGAAATATAATTATAGGCTATGAGGTACATATACCTATATTATAAACATATATGTGTACTTAGCAAATCTAGGAAAGTATCTTTGGTGGGAAATTTAGGTAAAAGTCTAGGTTTTCTATTATCCAAGGGATAAAAGTTTCCATAATATTTATTATCCAATGGGTAGGAGATAAAGGTGACAAGTATGGCCTTGAAATGACTAGTCAAATGAATATATAATAATAATAATAATAATAATAATAATAATAATAATAACTACCTTGGTCCAAAGGGTTCCATTAGGGTTTGAAAGGTTCATCTAGGGTTAGGAGCATGTAACTAAGTGAAATGGTAGTTAGGTTTTTTCAACTAGTTGGTTAGAAGGTAACTATATTTGCCAAGTAGGATTTCTAGTCAAGAAATATAATTTTAAGACTTTATTTCAATTACTAGAAAAATATACTAGTGTTTTTATAAGCACACTTGTCTTTAGAAAATGACTAGATCGTCCGGGTTTAAAAGATTAAATTTTTATAAGTTTCAAATCTAATTATGACGGATTAGTTAAACGTAAACTCTAATGAAATCCAAGTAATTAAAATAAAATTCAAATTTTGTAGCAGGCCGAACATGAGTGTTCGCGTTTGTGCATACCGAACCTGGATCAAGCCGTACCCAAACCCTGTGCACGGCTTCCCGTCGTTATTCTTCATCGCCATCCCACTTGCCACAGGCTCGGCGTAGGTCAAGCCTGTGCTCAGCCATCTTCCTTGGCGGATCTCCCTGTCGGCGTGTCCCCCCTCAAGAGGCGTACGTTGTGCTCGGCCATCCACGAAGCCCAGTCGCTGCTGATGCTAGGCCACCCGCGAAGCATGGCCATGGCTGGCGCTTGGTAACCTGCTGAGGCCTTCCCACGTGTCGAAGCGGTTACACCAAAAGATAATCATGAACGCACATGGGCGTGCCAGCTCACCCCAAAAGCGGTTACCAGATCTATTCCATGATGTCACCATAGTGTCACCTGGCTTGTGCCAAGCACGTGATCTTACTTGGAGGGCAAACCAAAGGAATTCTATAAATACCAAGCAATGGCAACCCTAAAAGGTACATGCTGACATACACTCATACTGAATAATTCCAATTTCTCGTCTCTCCCCGCACATACTTATCCTCTCGCCGGAGGACCTTGCCGGGGAAATCCCCAGCCAGGTCTTAGTTGTGCGCTCACTGTGTAGGCTAGGGGAAGAAAGCTTGGAGACCATCTAACCACCAGAGAAGGAGCGAGGATCGAGGAACACGGGTCACACAATTGGTGAACCCGACGTGAATCACACTTCTGATTCAAGCGGCTCTTACTTCCTTCGCACCACCTCCCTCCTTACTTCAACAACGACCACACCACTCACCATGGGCGGAGATCAGACGGATGCAACCATCTTAGGGGCCAAGGACCCTAGTGGAAATGTCATTCCCACAACACCCCTTGAGAGGCACATGTCCATCTCCCTCGCCTCTGGATCCGGTCTCTCACCAGTCGCAGACGACGTAACGACGGCCTATATACGTCTGCTACAGCGTCGCGACGACGCACACGATAACGAGTTGGCTGCACTAAGGGCGGAGGTGGCTCAAATGAAACAGCGTATGCAACAAGAGACCACCCCCGCCACATCCAGATCCGGTGGAGGCGGGAGTAGACGAAGACAGACACCGCCGCCACCACCACCCCCACCACAAGAACGTCCGCACGAGACAGGCCAACACAGATCCGTGAAGGACCGCCTTGGCTTTACCCCAGCACCTGGCGACGCCAGGGAAATCATCCTCTACAAACAACCCACCGCATCTGGAACACATCGTTCTAGAAGCCATCATGAACGTACAAGAACAAGGGACACCGAGTCGTTCACGAGCACGTACTCAACTGGTCGTGCGGAATTCTCTCGCACGACGGCTTTGCACCGTAGTCGAGATTCCATACAGACCAGACGCCACGTCTCTGAGCGTCTCGGGGACATCCCACCTGAGAATTTGGATCCCAAGCACCACACAAGGCGGAAAGGAAAAGGCGTACGCACCGAAGGCGCGGTTGACGACAACAAAACCCGTCGTGATAAAGAGAAGTCCATCGACGGCCAACGCCGAACAACAACAGACTTGAGAGACAAGTTTTGGCACAGGGACGCCGAGAAGACTTCAACAAAAGAACCCAAAGGAAAGGAAACCAAAAGAACGAAAACAGATGAGCACAGCAAGCCGCCGCGCCCTGGTTTCGAGAGACAACTGAAGGACCTTGGCATGTCTCCCTTCACTTCCCACATCATCAACACGGCACCCGAATCCACCTTCCACTTACCAAAATTCACGAAGTTCGACCCGGCCACCTGTGAGGCTTACACCCACTTAATCCATTTCCGCCAGACAATCGAACTCTGCACCCAAAAAGATGAAGTAAAATGCAAGGCGTTCCCGTCCAGCCTCGGCTCCCTTGGACTCCAGTGGTTCAACAAATTGCCCGCTGGATCCATACGGAACCTAGCCGACCTTGAACGAGCTTTCAACACCCGCTTCATCACGAGCAGCAAAACGGCCAAGGAGCCAGAGTCCTTATCTCAAATGAGGAAACTCCCGTCCGAAACTCTCAGACAATATGCCGAGCGCTACTGGCAGCTGTTCAATGAGATCCCCGGGATCGACGAGTATTGGGCTGCACGTACCTTCAAAAACGGCTTGGAGATCGGTAGCAAGATCCTGGACGAGCTCGCCATCCGCCCACCCCACGGCATGGGAGAATTGATGCGTGTCATAGAGAGGTTTTGTGCTCTTGAAGAATTTTATGCGGACAGAGCTACGCAAGGAATCCCGAGCTCAACCACTCCATTTTCCTCGGCCGCACCCCAACTGCCGGCACCAGTAATCACCCAACACTCACAGCTCAAGAAGCAGGTACACAACATCAAAGAAGGAAAAAAGCGTCCGCCGAAAGTACACGACTATGTTGCCGAGACCACATATTTCAAAGAGCCAATCTGGTCCTTCCTGAAGGAAATAATGCGACAACCATGGTTCGAGTGGCCGATAGGCAAGCTCGACACCGACACTGGACAACCTGACCAGAATCCAAGGAAGAAGTGCTCCTACCACAACGAACTAGGCCACTATACAACAGCTTGTGCGCCTTATAAAGCTCTCCTGGAAAGACTCGCAACTCAAGGACATCTCAATCAATACATCGATCGAACAAAAACACCCGCCCGACAACCAACAGGCAATCCCAACCCCAGTGAACAGCGTCCGCTGATACATGTTATCCACGGACCAGTGACGAAGGCATCCGAAACCACACTCAAGGCCGACATCGATCGCGCCTCCACATCCAAGCAGATACTCTCAGTCGATTGCGGATCAAAGCGTCAACGCCCACAAGAAGGGCCCAAGTGGACAATATCCTTTACCGAGCACGACCTCGAACATTTGCAAACTCCACACACAGACGCCCTTGTTGTCACCGTCCAAATCGGCGTCCATGACGTCAAACGCGTCCTCATCGATCAAGGAAGCTCGGCGGATGTCATGTACTACAACCTTTTCAAGAAATTGGATCTACCAGAGTCAGCCCTACAACCCGCCGAAGTACCTCTCATCGGCTTCAACGGAGCACCTGTTTGGCCACTTGGCCGAATCTTTCTCCCAGTCGTTGTCGGCTCAAGAACTTTGATCGTCGAATTCATTGTCGTCAACGTGCCGAGTCCATACAATGCCATTCTAGGCCGAAACTGGCTTTACGGCATGCATGCCATCGCCTCCACCTACCACCAGGTCGTCCGCTTCATTGGCACGAATGGTAGACAAGAAGATCTGCGAGGAGACCAAGTATCTTCCAAAAAGTGCTACGTCTCAGCCGTTCACAACTCCACCAAAGCCAAACAGGTACAATGGGTTGAAGTCCCAGACATGGCCGTAATCGAAGACGTCGGCCAGAAGGCCGAAGACAAAGCGGAAGAAGACTTGGTCAAAATGCCAATCAACGAGGACAGCTCACGTTTCTTCTTACTCGGCTCTTCCCTAAGCAACGCCGAGCGAGAGGAGATGTTCTAATTCCTCAAAGCCAACATGGAAGTCTTCGCCTGGACTCCCAACGAGATGCCAGGTGTAGACCCTGACTTCATCTGCCACTCTCTCAACATCAAGAAAGATTCCAAACCAGTGGTACAGAAGGCTCGACGCTCAGCGCCAGAACACGCCGACGCCGTCATCGAAGAAGTCGAACGTTTGTTGGAGGCCAACGCCATCCAGGAAGTGCAATACCCAACTTGGCTCTCCAACACCGTGGTTGTCAAAAAGAAAAATGGCAAATGGCGAGTCTGCGTCGACTACACCAATCTCAACGACGCCTGCCCAAAGGACTGGTTCCCACATCCAAAAATCGACTAGTTAGTCGACGCAACCGCAGGACACGCTCGGCTAAGTTTTCTTGATGTCTATCGCGGATATCACCGGATAGCCATGGACCCGGACGACATGGAAAAAATGGCCTTCATCACACCACATGGCATCTTTTGCTACCGCGTCATGCCATTTGGACTCAAAAACTCGGGTGCCACCTTCAACCGAGCAATCTTCAAGATGCTCCATGCACAGATAGGCCACATCTTGGAAGCCTACATCGATGACCTCGTCGTCAAAAGCCAGTTGGAGCAAAACCATCTCATAGAACTCGCCGAAGTATTCGAAATCCTCAAGCTCCACAAACTCCGTCTAAACCCTGAAAAATGTGCATTCGGCGTCAATGCAGGGAAATTTCTCTGCCATTTGGTCACAAGGCGCGGTATCGAGGCCGATCTTACGCAAATCAAAGCAGTGGCAGATTTACGGCCATCGCGAACGATCAGAGAAGTTCAAAGGCTCACAGGCATGGCAGCTGCCCTCAACCGCTTCATCAGCAAGTCATCAGACAAGTGCCACGCCTTCTTTCACGCCTTGAAAGGAAAGAGCAGGCGCAACTTCGAATGGACGCCGGACTGTGACACAGTACTGGCCGAACTCAAGGATTACCTGGGCTCGGCACCCTTGATGGTCAAGCCAAGAGAATTCGAAACTCTCTACCTTTACTTGGCAGTTTCAAACCACGTCGTCAGTTCCGCTCTTGTCCGGCGAGAGAGAACCGACGACATGCCAGTTTATTTCACAAGCAAGACTCTCTCACCCGCACAAACATGCTACCTTCCTCTCGAAAAGCTGGCACTCGCTCTTGTATCAGCAGCTAGGAGACTCCTTCCATACTTCCAGGCACATACGATCACTTTCCTCACGGAATACCCTCTTAAAGCTCTCTTTCGGAAAGCTGACCTCTCCAACAGGGTCTCCAAGTGGGCAGTCGAGTTAGCAAACTTCGACATTCGATTCGAGCCACGGACGGCAATCAAAGGACAGATTCTTGCCGACTTCATTGCCGAGTTGACTCCAGACGATACTGAGACTCTCAATGCTCCCCCACCACCTCATCCCGTGGCCGAGCACGAAGCAAACAAGAAACCTTGGCTCCTTTTTCAAGGAGACACTTGGCGACTTCAGGTTGACGGTGCCTCTAACAGCAACGGAGCTGGAGCAGGGGTTGTATTAGTCTCCCCTTGTGGGACCTTACATGAAAGCGCCATCAGCATTAACTTCCCCGCCACAAACAACGAAGCCGAGTACGAAGCCCTCCTTGCAGGCTTACGCTCCGCAATTGCAATGAAGGTTGAAGAGTTAGCCATTTTTTGTGACTCTCAACTCATTGTCAACCAGGTTTTAGGGGATTACGAAGCCAGGGACCCAAGGATGATGAAATATCAGGCCACAACAGCAGAACTCATCAGGCAATTCAAAACTTTCAAGATTGAACAAATCAACCGCGAGCACAACGCTCATGCCGACGCTCTCGCCGGTCTAGCCTCGGCTTCCACAGCATCCGAATTCTGGACTATCAACTTTGGCAGTATTGATAAGCCAAGCTTCGATATAGCTGCGGAGATACTCAACGTCGAACTCGGGCCGAGTTGGATGGACGAGATCGTTGCATTCCTCAAGAGTGACACTCTGCCGGACGACAAGAAGGAGGCTCATTGCATTAGGAACAAGGCTGCCTACTACTGGCTCTCCGACAGCGGCCAGCTTTACAGAAAATTTATCTCCGGTCCCTATCTCCTCGTCGCTCACCCTACACAGGTACCCACGATCCTCAACGAACTCCACTCAGGCAGCTACGGCTGCCACTTTGGAGGCCGTTCACTCTGCCAACAAGCATTAAGTCAGGGGTACTTTTGGAAGAACATGAAGAAAGATTGTGAAAAGTCATTCGCAAATGCCGACCATGCCAACTATTCTCACCAATCCTAAAACAACCAGCTCAGAACCTCTCCCCCATCACTAGTCCTTGGCCCTTTGCACAGTGGGGGCTCGACATCGTGGGCAAGCTCCTAACAGCCCCAGGAGGCTTCAAGTTCTTAATCACTGCAACAGACTACTTCTCCAAATGGGTGGGAGCTGAAGCCCTTGTCACCATCACCGAGGCAGATGTTCGGCGATTTGTTTGGCGAAATATTGTCACCAGGTTCGGCGTCCCATATGCCATCGTCTCGGACAATGGTACCCAATTTGTTGGAAATGGCCTCACGAGTCTCTGCGAAGAATTCGGAATCCGCTTCTTCAACTCTACTCCAGCATACCCCCAAGGAAACGGCCAAGCTGAGGCCACGAACAAGACTGTCTGCGCCGGGATAAAACGCCGGCTGAACTCCAAGCGCGGCAAGTGGGCAGAAGAACTCCCAAGGGTCTTATGGGCCTATTGTTCCACACCACGACGCTCTACTGGCCAAATTCCCTTCTCCATGGCTTTCGGCATGGAGGCCGTCATCCCACTGGAATCAAGGTTTTCCACCCTCAGGATGGAGACCTTTGACCCAAAGACGAACGATGAAGTTGTGGAACAAGAGCTCATACTTGCCGAAGAAAAGCGCGACGACGCTCGGCTGAAGCTAGCTGAATATCAACAACAAGTGGCCAAGGGGTACAATCGAAGCGTGCGAACCAAGAAATTCAAGCTAGATGACTTGGTTTGGCGAAAGGTGGTGCAAGCAAGCAAGAAAACAAAATTCAAGCCCAACTGGGAGGGACCTTTTCGCGTCGTCAAGATTGCTGGTGAAGGTGCCTACATGCTGGAAGATATGAATGGGAAAGTGCTTACCAACCCATGGAATGCACAAAACCTGAAAATGGCATACATGTGAACAACTTTTCTTCATGCAATGCTCATCTGCTCACTATCCTCGGCTAACCTTCGTGTTGTACAAAGCTTTAAGTTCTTGTTTGGCTTCGGCCACCCTGCTCATGTTCTTTATTTGAAAGAATGGCTTCGGCCAGTAGTTTTCCTACTTTATCTTGTAATTCTAAAGTTCTCAATGAAAAGACAAGTTTTGCAATCAAATTCTTTTAGTGTTTTACGTACTGATTCTACATTAAGGCTTACTCACATAACCCACTCTCAGCAAATCTGCCAGACATAAACGTTGACTTCGGTCACACCCACAAATGGCTCCTAAAAAAGCCTTTACTTCGGCCACTATCACCGCCCAAAGAAGCAAACAAAGGACATATGGTCCGCCGAGCCTAGAACACACATCTCTGATGAAACACAGGCTTCGGCTCGGATTGGCAAGACGTTATGATCGGCCACCGAAAGGTTACACTCGCGCTTTGGCGAGCAAACCACCCACAAACACTTGACAACTCTCAAGCGGCCTTTTCCCCCTTGGTCAGGAACTGCCACTTTGGCCAACTCCCCAACAAATATTAAAAGGGCACCAAGCAATCTTGCACAAATGTCAGTTCAACAAATCCATGTTCGGCGACCTATGTTACTACTTTGGTCAAGGCTCGGCAGCTACCACAATGCAGTACGACACATTAATCAAGATATTCAGCCGACCCCAGACCAAAGTGGGGGCTACGGATAACTACCACTCAAACAAGCAAGATCATCAAAAATTTATGAAGGCATGAAAGCAATCAACCAAGTTCGGCAAAACAAAATGACAAAAACGTTGCAAAAAGAAGTCATGCATTCAATTTTCAAAAGAAAAACAACTGTTACTGGAAACCCTAAGCTGGGAAGTACAGCGTGGTAAACCGTTCGGTGCCAACCTCCCATCAACTATTACATCTGGTACGGTAAAACTCCTGAGTCCGGAGCCGTCCAGTCCTACAAAAACTTCAAGTTAAAACAAAAGCAAAATTCTAAACTTGAGGAACATCCTCAGCAGCGACATCAGCAGCCACTTCAGCCTCGGCATCAGCAGCACCCTCGACACTCTTGGGAACTTGCTCGGCGTCCTCGGCCATGGCTCCCTCAACATCTCCAGCATTCTTTTCAGTGGACCCATCCCCACCGTCGGCGTTGGCATTAGTAAGGTCATCGACGTCATTTTCGCTCTCGGGAAATTCCTCTGGAGGAAGTGGCTCGCATTCTTATCGGTGTATGGCAACACGAGTGTGGGCTACCTGCCCGAAAAATAAATGTTTATATTTTTCCGCCGCTTTGAAGAAAAATACCGTTTGAAGAGTCGCCACCCGGATTTGCGGTATATCACCCGAGAAACCGTTTTGTTTAGAAAAATGGTTGATTTGACGTTGAAAACCAGAGATCAGTTTCAAGGGTCCGGAAGCCATGTTACGAGGGGGGAAGGGTTTTACGGCACTGTAGACACCTCCCAAACGGGGCATCGCCATACAGATTAATCACGTTTGTTTGGTTCCACTTCATAAACCAAGATCGTGGACATTCCCATGGCTAGGAACATCGCCACACGATAACGGTTATCATCAAAATAGAGTCGCCACCTAGTTTATTAAAACTAGGAAAAATGGACAGAGATTCCGGGTACGGGAGCCAAGAGTACAATAAGGGGAAGGTGTTAGGCACCCCTCTTTGCCCAGTCGTGAGACTGGCCCATAATCGTTCGACATACAATGTATATTTGCTTTATTTAATTCTAACACATAATCTGGTTTTTAGCCTTTAACAGTTGATAAGGTGAGCCAGTACGATAAATGAAAGCATGCATCAGAATAAACATAAAACAAATATGTCCCAGCAAATAGATCCCTCGGCCGGTGAATTGATGTCACGGCCGAGGAATCCCACTGGATCTATATATCGGCCGAAGGATTGATTCCCCAGCCGATGTTCTTCCTCACACCAGAATACGAACAGTTAATAGAAAGAACTAATTAAAAGCGAGAGACGGAAATTAAATCAAACCGTAGGCCGTTGGGCCTCACCACCTTGATCCCTCAGTAATTGATTGCTTGGATTGCGATTGATTGTAGATAATAGTGGTTGATTGTGGTAGTCAACTTCACAAAACCCTAGAACAAAGTGAGTTCTTTGGGGGTTTTTACTCTCGGATGCGGCTACTCACGGGAGGTTAGGGCTTTTGTAGAGGATTGATAGGAGATGATTTCTGTAGAGTTTGGGGACGGATCATGGAGTGGAGAGATGTGTATTTCGTGGTCCTTATTTCGGAAACCCTAAGGCCCTTTATATAGGCAATTGGTGACTCACTCCGGCCAATCAAATGGGAGTGAATCAAAGTGGAGTTCTAGGGCAATAAGACCTCTATGGTAAGTGTATTCGTAGCCCCGAAGTAATGGTTCGTGGCTGCTAGGGTTTGGGCGAACGGATTGAAAAGCTACTGAACATTCCAGAATCTGGAAAACATCGGTCTACTGGCCGCCCAAAGGATTTCACGGCCGAAGAAAGGATTTCGCGGCCGCGGAAAGGATTTTCCAGCAAAAGGCCAAACTTTGCGGGCTCGCTCCGGACACTCCCGAACTCGGTTTTGCGCGTTCTTTGGACCGTTGGAAAGCTTGTTGAGTCTACTTTCTAACCCAAGTGGTTTGGATCAAATAAATTTAGTACATCAAAAGATATGACAATTTTACCCTTAGTGGGTCAGAAAATGGATTGTTTTGGTAAAATTCTCGTATCTCCCTCGTTTCAAATTGGTTTAAGGCTTATTATATATCAATAAAGAGGGTTTTGAAAGTACTACATGATGGTGGAATCCAACCACCAAAATAAGGAACTTTAGTTTATGAAAAATGGGCTGAAAGCAGACTTAATTGAAGATCGACGATGCTTCTAAGGCTATCCACTCTAAGTATCGCTTGGCACTCCTATCACCTATTTCAAAGTGTTCCTTAACCCCTTAAGAGTTCCACAAAGTTCCTAAGGCTTTCATGAAGTCAACCACAACAACCACATATCATATTCATCATCGGGATGGTCCCCAAGGTGGGACTTGAAATAATCGTTGAGCCAAATTGGGGTGTCTGCAGGCACCCCTCTCGCCCGATTCGAGATCGGTCTCTACTAAACGTTTGCGGGATTTTTAAAAGGGATTTTGTTTCATTTAAACCAGCTAGCAAGTATCCACAGTAATAACAGGTAAGCAGTGCATGCATGTGCAGTTGTACAGGGGGATCGAAGTGAAATGATGGAGTAGTCATGCAACATGGGCAAGGTGACTGAAAATGCAATACTGTCACTGGATTCACTCTCGAGCGCTCGGGAGTGGTCCCGAGCGCTTGGGAGTTCTGACACTATGAACCTGCAAAACTTGTTAGCACAGACAGGATATAATGCAAGGCTGGAAACTGAAATGATATTAAGTACACTAATGGCTCAGCAGAGGACTTGAAAGACTGAGCTAAGCCTTCAATCTTTCAGATCATGCATCCCTGCCTTAAAAAGGCTAAATCTATAAATTTAAAAGAGCAACAGGCTACACTTATGCATGCAGAAACCAGACAACACAGCAGACTGGGAAAATGGGAAGCAATGGCATGCATGCACTCCCGAGCGCTTGGGAGTGAGCTGCATGTCAACTTGCTCTCAAACAGGAAATGGTACTATCTAGACATGCAAAGGCCCTTGTTTTGATTCTCCCCTGAAGTGAATGATTCTTTTAACTTTGAAAGAAAGAAGCCTTGTTCACACATGAAAACTTGTGAGAAAATGTTTCTGTTTTAGGGGAAAACGATTTTCTGTGCATGCATGCCAAAATGAAACCATTTCTTTTAATAGTGCACTTCATTCCCAACCTGTTATGTGCCAAAGGACCATGCATGAAGCTGGGAACAGTCCCGAGCGCTCTGGAGCACTCTCGAGCGCTTGGGAGTGTTTCCAGCAAGGGTTTTATGAAAACATTTTTTTGTATCCCATTGCTCTTGTTTTTACACTAGGGTCCCCCAACCATGCACCCAGTATTGAAGACTGGGTCAGGCTGAGAGACCCCCCTCAGAAGGGAAGAACAGCCCTTTAGTTGTGATCAAAGGTAAAGGTTTCTACCTTTTGCTTGAACCTTGCTCCTTGGAATAGCTTTGAAATGTGGATGAAGAGAGAAGAGTGCAAGAGATCAGAAGAGTATTCTGGATTCCTTGCCCTTTTCCTTGGTGATTTCTAAAACCTTTGAAGTTTGGAAGGTGAGTTTGGAAGTTTTTGATTTTTAGCTAGAGAGAGAAAGAGAGCAGAGAGTAAGGGTTCTTCAGGAATGAAATTTCGTAGCCCCCTCTTTTCTCTGAAACAAGACCCTCCTATTTATAGGCAAAATAACATATGGTTTTGAAATCAAATGGTTTTGAATAAAACATTTTTTTAATGGGAAAATCTTTGGCCTGAATCTCTGCCAACAGAGGTTGAGTGTGGACCGAGCCATCGGCGGGCTCAAGGTGGTGGTAATGATGAGTTGCATGGGTAGTGGGTGATACTGCCATCCATTGGGCAGCAAAGAAGACTCGAGCGCTTGGGATCACTCCCGAGCGCTTGGGTCTTCACTCTCGAGCGCTCGAGAGTGAGCCAGGCCAGAGGTTTTGGAAAACGGTTTTGAGCGCTCGGGACTTCTCCCAAGCGCTTGAAAATGCTTTTGACCATTTTTAATCCCTCTTCAAATCTTTCAAGGAGCAAAGTTCCGATCGGTACTAGGCTTGTTTCAATCCAAAGTCATCATCGGGGAGCCTCCAGGCCACAAATCAAGGAACTTTGAAAAGTCCAAATTGGGGTGTCTACAACGAGCTCGGGCACAACGGCCGCAGGAATTGACTTGGTCAAATTCAGATCTGCATCCAGCTGCATGACCGCGCACGTGGCCTGCACACCGTCCTTGTACCCAGTTCGGTACGAGATCAGGAGCTTCTTCCTGAGCTCATCATTCACCATCGACCGAGCATCCCTGATGTACTCAGCACCAGCTCGGTCGTACCCGGCCTGATAGGCCTTCTCGTCCACCTCCTTCATCTTCCTCTTCTCCCTCCTCAAGACTTGGCCAAGCTCGCGTTCAGCCTTCTTTGCCTTCTCCATTGCTTCATCTCTCTCCCTCTCGAGCTCGGCGATCTTAACCTTCGCTATCTTCAGACTGTTTTTCACGGACTTCGTTTTGTCACGCTCGGCCTTAGCGTCATCGCGGTAGCGTGTCCTCTCGGCTGCCAAGAGCTCGGCCTGAGTCGAAGCCCACAGAAGGGCCTGTCCAGCCTGCTCAAAACAACAAATCGTCAGTCCCGGCAAACATCAGCAGGAAACTAAATCCGAGTCAAAAAACATACCTGAACAAGGTAAGCACTGGTGTGAACCAGGCTCGGCTGAAGCTCCCGAGGGACCCTATCCATGTCCCTCGGCAGTGCATGGCCATGCAGCATTGTAACAGCAAGCCCGGGCTCGAGCTTGACGCTGTCCTCAACGATTACAATTCTGCCTTCGGCCATTGCAAAAGATGGCGCGAACTCTTGCACGATCGGCTGGCCACCCGAGCCGGCCGCCCTCTCCACTGCCCTAGAGCCACCTGCAGCAGATGACTCAGTCTGATCCTTCTCCTTAGGAAGGGGCGTCGGCGGCCTCGTCAGGAAGAAATCTTAGGTAACTCTCTGCTTCTTAGCAGCGGGCTCGGACAGTTCAGCTTCCTTCTATCGAGCTGCGGCGCCATCCCTGAGGTTGATCTTGACAACGTTCCTACGTCCCATGCCTTCAGCAAATTCGGGGATGAGGGTTCGGAGTGGAGAAACGCTGATACCTGGGAATTCAGACGGTCGACTGTCCTGGAACCAGAAGTCTGCTGACTTCTTGAAAGAGGGAAATTTTACCCTCGGCTCTTTCGCCCCTCTGCTCGGCTTAGGAGCTTTACTTCTTCCTCTTTGATCTTCGGCGACCTTTTTCTTGCCCCCAGCCTTCGTGCTCGGCTCTGTCTCTTCCTCTCTCCTCTTCAACTTCCCCTTGTACGAAGGGATGTATCCAAGCGGCGTCGACGCGTCGCGGCAAATTTGAGCCTTCAACGTCTCGACGTTCTTCTCAACGGCCAAAGATTGCTGCCTCTTGGTAATTGCTCGGTGATCTGCAAGAGGAAAAAGTGTTAGCAAAACATTAGGAATACAATGGAAGAGTGAATCGTGCTCGGCGAATTAAGAAACAGTGAAACAACCTCGGAAGTCTTTTATCTTCGGGACGTTATGCAGCCGCGTCGACTGATCGCCGAACTCATAGTTACCACTGACTTTGACATAAAGGTTAGCCCACTTGTCGGTGTCGGGCAATCCGTCTATCAGGGGCTCCTTGCGGCTACGCATCGACAAGTACCTACGATCGGTCTTGCCGTGTCTGGACATGATGTACGTGTGGAAGAGGTCGGCGACGGTAAACTCAAGGTTGTGGAGCTCCTTCAGCTTAATCACCGACATCACTATCCTATAGCTGTTAATGGCGAAGAAGTGAGGTACTATGCCGAACTTGGTTAGCAGTTCCCTCAGAAATGGGTGAAGAGGAAAGCGGAGTCCAGCCTCACAAATAGCCATGAGGGGAACCGTTATGTGCTCGGGACGGTCTTCTCGCTTGTCTTTTATCCGGTTGCTGGCAACCTAACTGACGACGACGTCATTTGGGATTCTGTACATTCGGCAGAAGTCCGCGTACTCGTTGGATCGCCCACTAAAGTAATGGGCGTGAGGACAAACCCTGCCCTCTCTCATAGAGGTTGGCGACCTCCTTGTTCCCTGTTCTCGGATGAGGTCTCACAAGGCATAGATCGCGAAGAAAACGTGGCTTCGGCTCCAGGACGAAATCTTGATTTGGCCTCAGGCCCAAGCTCAGGCTCGGCTTCGGAGTCTGTGGTAGGGGTGAAGGTTATCTCAGGCGCGGTGTTGTACTCGCCACCGTATTCATGATCGCATTCGGCGTTGGAGTCACTAGAACCTGACATATTTGAGGCGATCGAGGAAGCCTGGCGTCGGCTTCTGTACCTCTCTACGTACTCTCGGATTACGAGATCTGCGGAATCGTCTCCCGAGCTTTCAGAGTCAGAAGAAATGATGACGACTGAGTGAGCCAGACCTAACAGAACAAAGGGACAATAGTAAGGAATTCATCGTCGGCCTAAAAGGCAAAGATCTCACTATGTTCGGCTACCCTACTGGCCCACCCAATTTCACTAGCAAGACTCGAAGCTCGGGAGACCCAGGTGATTCAGGTCTTGGGGCTCGGCGAACTCCATCGTCGGCCAAGCCCAAACATCATCAGGAATCTATGCTCGGAAGAACAGATTGAAGGTGAAGATGAACAGGTCGTTCATCCCCAGGCTTCCCACTGTTCACTTAGAACAAAACCCTCCTAAAAAACCCAGGAAAACGAGGAGAAAATGCAGAAAACTTGCATTAACAACAAGAGGAATGAAAAACGAACTCGTACCTGGGATTTGTTGCAAGATCTGGTGGCAAATTTGCTGGGGATCGAAGCTGGAAGACAAACGGTCGCGAGGAGGAGCTCTGGTTATGGAGTTCTAGAGAGAGAGAGAGTTTGTAAGCTTTCTCTCTCCTCGCGTCGCCCATTATATAGAGCTAGGGTTTGGGATTCGAAGTTCCCGCCCATCATTACACCGCCGAACCGTTGGCCATTCAGCGCGTGACACGTGGCATTGATAGGACAACCTGCAGAATTTCACATTTGCCAGCCGTCCTCTCACCAGCCGTACCCAGCTATGAAGTGACATCTGGCGCTCCTTCATTGGGGCTCTCCACCGACGGCTGATGTTGTTTCAAAAGGAGAAAGTGATTGGGGCTCGGCCAAATCTCACTTTCATCAACGATGATCACGTTCGGCATTCGATAGGTTCAGCCAAAACTCGACATCAATCCCTACCGCGCGTTCGGCATCGGCAGAGATTGAGGGGCTATTGTAGCAGGCCGAACATGAGTGTTCGCGTTTGTGCATACCGAACCTGGACCAAGCCGTACCAAACCTTGTGCATGGCTTCCCGTCGTTATTCTTCATCGCCATCCCACTTGCCACAGGCTCGGCGTAGGTCAAGCCTTTGCTCAGCCACCTTCCTTGGCGGATCTCCCTGTCAGCGTGTCCCCCCTCAAGAGGCGTACGTTGTGCTCGGCTTAGCATGTGCTCGGCCATCCATGAAGCCCAGCCGCTGTTGATGCTCGGCCACCCGCGAACGGCTGGCGCTCGGTAACCTGCTGAGGCCTTCCCATGTGTCGAAGCGGTTACACCAAAAGATAATCATGAACGCACATGGGCGTGCCAGCTCACCCCCAAAAGCGGTTACCAGATCTATTCCATGATGTCACCATAGTGTCACCTGGCTTGTGCCAAGCACGTGATCGTACTTGGAGGGCAAGCCAAAGGAATTCTATAAATACCAAGCAATGGCAACCCTAAAAGGTACATGCTGACATACACTCATACTGAATAATTCCAATTCCTCGTCTCTCCCCGCACATACTTACCCTCTCGCTGGAGGACCTTGCCGGGGAAATCCCCGACCAGGTCTTAGTCGTGCGCTCATTGTGCAGGCTAGGGGAAGAAAGCTTGGAGACCATCTAACCACCAGAGAAGGAGCGAGGATCGAGGAACACGGGCCACACAATTTTTTTAACGAAATTTTTATTTACCAAAAATCAGAGTTGTTACAGATCAGAGAGAAAATAGAGGAATCGTTTCTCTGGCAACCCTGTCGTTGTTTTTTTTTCTTTTTCTTCTTCCCCTCTTCTTTTTCGGGTACAGCCGTACAGAGAAAGGGATATGGAGTGGTATATATGTATATGTATATGTATAGGGGAGAGAGAGAGAGAGCACTCTCTTGGGGAGAGTATACTCTTTTGACTCTCGATCCTTCCACTTTCTTTATGGCAGAACAAATTACAGCCCTTGATATTATAATATATGTATATAGTATTTTTTTTTAACGATAAATCCGAAATGGTACCCAATAACATACCGGTATCGGTACATACCATTCCAGTGACAAATCTGGTACCATGTCCGAAATGGTATTTGGAACCTTGGTTGGATGTGGGATACCCGCATAATCTTATCTCAAACAACTACTAGGGGTACACATGGAATATTGAGGCTCTGTTTGAAAAAGTTATTTCTAGTTTTTTATTTTTGTTTCTACAGTAATATTTTTTGCAACACACTATAAATATGTTTGTGTTACTGTTTTTGTTTAGAAAATACATAATCAATTCCATTAATTTACGAAAATTCTAAAAACACAAAAATTGTTTTTTCATTTATTTTAAAAACACTTTCCACACCCCAAAAAACAAATAAACAAAAACTATTATGGTCACCAAACATGTTTTTTATTTTTATATTTTTAATAAATAAACAAAAACTCATTTCTTGTTTTTCATAAACAAAAAATAAAAAATGACAACTTTACCAAACGGACTCTCCTCTCTTTTGTAGTAATTGCTCGCCATTTTAATTTCTTTACCTGTAAGCACCCCTTTTTTTTTAAGCTGAAGACCGCTCCTCTTCCTCTGGCTTTTCTCTACCACGTCTCTGGCACACCTTTACGCCCCATTGTGGATGAAATCCATGCAATGTTTAGGTTTTATTCTCGAACTCGAAAAGTTTTTAGTTTCAATTTTGTAGAAAAGGCTACAATTCCTAGATTCCACTGAATCTTGAATCAGAGGCTCCTTCCTGTACTTTATTGTAACGGATTTACGAGAGAAAAAGAAAACCCAGTTTTAATAGATACTTAATAATCCAGTTTTCTATTTTATTGGCTGCTGCTTAGGAAATATGACGTCCATGCATCATTTTTTTGTCCCTAGCATTTTCAGCTATTTCAAGGCAGTTAATATTATACTTCATCACAGTTTTATCAGTGTCATTTGTGAAATATCAAAATTTGTTCCAATAAACCTATTCACAGAGAGAATTGGGAATCGCAATAGCTCATGGCAATTATACCAGCAGCAGCCTCCATAGGACTATGGACAATTCGAAAATAGAACAGTTGTAGATGTTAGCAATGACCTGAGAACTGCACAACTAAAGAAAACAATTGACGCTGCCAGTGATATTGCTGAAATGAAGACAGTGATGAGGCAGAAGAAAAGATAGTATACCACAATAAAATTGGCGAAAACTTCGCTGTACATGTATTTACATGCAATCTCATGTAAAATACTACTATTGCAGAAAAGGAGAACAACTTTCATTGATCGGATGGATGGCAGTCAGTATTGCTGGACTCGCTTTTGATCACCCTGGTGTTGTACGATCCACATGAGCCACACTTGTGATATAACCAATGGAAGTGTGCCGTTCCCTTGTGTTCACAGTCATTGCAAAGTATGTCCTGTAATAAGTAAATTAGTTCAGATAAACGCGTTAAAAAGAGAAGCAGAAAACAGATATATGAGATGATAAATCAGCAGCTTGATGAATAAACTAAGTAGGAGTATTCCACTTGTTAAGTTGTCCCCTAAAATATAACGACTTGATCCAGAATTGCCCTGACCATCCACACACACACACACCCGCAGAGAGAGAGAGAGAGATTGATATGTTGGGCGGCACAGTACCTGAACACGATCCCTGTATTCTTCTGGAAGCTCCTCAGTAGCCAGCAAAGCATCAAGCATGCCGAAGTATACCTGAGAAAGTGGAAAACATCAATACGTTTAGAACGAACAGAAACAAAAGATACACTATGTTTCTCAATGGGTAGGAATCCAGGATGAAGAGAGAAACGAATTGGCTGCAGTAATTAATCTGGTTGATTATTTTTTCCCGGCAAGCAGGACGTTGGGGCCCTTGGGGGGATGTTTATTTTCTGGTATACTATGTTAGGTGCAGAGAGCAAATACTCCTCCAGTAACAACTTGTGAAAATTTTCATTGGCAGCAACTGACCTTCCCAATCCATGATGATGATCAACAAATAAATCCATTTTTTCCAAACAATCTCAAGTAAGTGTACAATGGACATTTTCTTCAAATGCAACCTGAAAGCATCTAGTTCAAATTGCCTACAAACTAGACCATTCAGCCCTCACAGTTGATTACGCGCTACTCTCTGACAGCACATGTTATTGCAGTAGAACCATTAGATTAAGCAAAATCCTCCTAGCCCGTCAACTTTTTGAGGAACAAGGGAAGAATAGAAGCATCATGTTCATCATTCTCGTCCCATGTTCAACAGCATTTTCTTGCACAACCTTTTGACAGATTTTCAAATGGGCATCAATTTATGTCTCTGTACAATAATGATGAAACTATAACATTTGCTATTGAATGCCATTAAGCAACTGAAAAAAGGTAAAAGTTCTCTTACCGCCATATCCCCCATAGATTTGCTGCATATTGGACAGACATAATTCCTGCAAGCGTATGCCTAACAGATCGAAATGAAAAACAAAATGTGTTAATGGACTCCCCAAAAAGATTTTATACAATAGAGGAGGAAAGAGATGCGACAGTACAACCAAGTAGAACTTGGCTGATAGTATAATAACAAGATTGAGAAGAATAGAGACCTGAAAACAAGCTGAATGCATGAAATGGCCACAGGGAAGACTCCTGACTGTTGCACTTGATGTGAACAGGAACTCACAGCAGATAGGGCAGTTTGTTTCTAAGCTTTTCTCCAGACACTTGTGGTTAACTAATTTCAAGGCTAGACAACAATTACATTTCATGCAATGGAAAAAATCAACACCGAGACCCCTCCCAACCCGGCATAAATTGCAAAACGGGCAATGATATACATTCCTGAAGGGAAAAAAACAAAAGATGATTATATACCTGGAAAAAAGAAAAATTAATGAGGCTAGGTGTGATCGTAGAAATCCAATAAACTAAATGTCAGGACTAAGTATCAGTGTTCATACCTCTGTGTGCGTGCGTGCGTGTCTGTGTAATAAATAGGACATTGATGTCCCAAGCAAGGCTTAACCAACACTGAAGCAAAGCAGATTATGTTTTTACAATAATTTGATGATATAGAGATGTGTATCCAAGATATGTGGAACTGTCCTGAGCATTTACTTGTTATATTCTAACTTAAGATGACCCTTAATTTGGAATATAGTTGAAACTAAACACTAAGATTTAACGGGAAAGAAGATCTCTATCACCATACATGTGTGAGGGGGGAATTTCTCTTCACTATTAAATACAAGCTCTTTCTCCTCAACATCTCAAAATTTTTAAAGGATCTAATTGTCCAATTTATGTACACACATCCCATTCCCTTAAGGCTGTCATTATCTTGTGACTTGGGTATGGGTATATTGGAGGGAATAGAAGAGTCCATGCAATAACTACTCCTGCCACATTTTCCTCAGTGAAAATACTGGTAAGTACTTGCAAAGGATCTGAACAAAGCCTGTCAAACTATAGTATTTAATTAAGTGCGTCATGACAGTTGGAATAATGTTGGAATTCAAGCACAACTTTTAAAGATGCACATTAAGAATCACATACAGTTTTTTATAACACCGATATGAAATTGCAATCTTACAAAACAGTGGGTATAACTACATTCACATAAAAAATTGCTGGGCGAGAAAGGCATAATAAACAGAAGATAATCGTAAGCATATCTCTATCAGTTAAGGCGTTAAGCAAATAAATGTTTCTTTTTAGGCTCCTTAGAATTCATTTCCAACATCAAATATCATCCTGAGAGTTCAAGCTGGACCTAAACCAAGGGAATTGATAATGTCAATATTACTAACCATACCTACCATTAACATGGGAAACAAAAGAGAAAGACAGAGAGAGAGAGAGAGGGAAGTACATATGTTATCATGTCTAAACAAATCTTAAGAAAAGTCCAACTATTGCATAGGTATGAAGCACGCTTACTTGTATATACTATTCGTATTTGTATCCTATCCATATCGGATATCAATAGTCGCAAATATGTATCCTAGAATCATCCAAAACATGACAACTAACACTTTTTTTCTTGGCGTATGGAATATTATTTGGATACTCTCTAGGTCAGGTATCAAAACTTCTATGAACTATGTTTGTGACACTTCTTGCGTAGTATTGAAGCCAATGTCCTAAAAGTCGCTAGGCGCTAGTCGGGCGGTCGGCCACCTTCTAGCGATTAATCGGATTAATCAGTGCATATTAATTAGTAATCGGCAATTAATCGTTAGTCGGACCTAATTGGATAGGCCCCGCCAGCGATTAATCGCCGATTAATTTCTTGTTTTAGAAGACTGATTAGAGTAAAATTGTTCGTAATATAGAAAAGTATAGATATCGATTACTTTACTTATTTTCTAGAATGGAAGATACAGTGAGATTTGAACAAAGTATCATATTTTAGTTAATATTTCCTGAATATCCTTATTGTGTCATGCATGTGTCCCAGTAGTATTGAATTTCAACAGGTAAACCTGTGAACAACACTTTTGCATATGAAGAATACAATGTTTTATCACCATCATAATAATTATGCGGAATACATAGCTAAAAGTAATTATTAGTCTAACCCAGCCGTTGCCACATCCTATTTTTAAGACTTTCTCGTATCGCCGTATTGTATTGTATGCATATCCACTAGTGGTATCTATGCTTCATGGCTGCTTATGAACTAGCAATCAATCGTGCATTACCTATATCCTAAGTAGTCGTTGGACTTTTCTCTGAGGCTTCTCTAAGTTAAACATTGGATGTGGGTTATGGTAAAAAATGATGTAATTGCAAGGCAGATCAACATTATACAATTCTAAGACAAACAAAAAGAGATATAAATCATCTTTTCCTTTTAAGCACTGCAAATTAATGTTCGTGGAATTGTTTTGTGACTGTATACAAATGAGCAGCTTCAGGCATTAAACCTTAAAACTGTATCAATTGAAACAAAATAAAGAAGAAAACAAAACCGGCAATTGAAGAGAATTTTATTAGTACTCGACATCCCATAGCATATAAGAGAGAAGGAACAAAACAAAGAACTCTGTCACACTTCAAATACAGGATAATTATAATATTATCTAATTAGATCATTTACCGGTCATCATCAAATAACTTGCATATATTGCAATAGTACTTCGCCATGGGAAGCCCATTGCATGAAGGTGTCGTGCAAATAGGTCCTACTTCCTGAATTTTCAAGCAACGCATGCACATCATTTCTGCTGTTGCTTTCCTGCAAAGCATAATAAAATCTAAGTACATAGAAGCCTAACCAAAATTTGGCATGGAATCAGAAAGTTACCTATCCATTGAGTGGTCGCTAACTTTGTCATGACAAAATCTGCATGCAAACAACTTCCCGCAGCATGCAGCAAGAAGTTTACAGTTTCTCTTGTAGTGTTCACACCCAAAGACTTGTTTCCCCGGATCTCGAAAGGATGGAGAGCATCCTGGTATACCTTCACCGTCCAGAGTTTCACCTTGTACTGCTTGAGTTGACTTCTGCTGAGCAGCTATCCAGCGACTAAAATCAATGGTGAAAACTGGTTACGCGGGACTCTCAACCAGGAAAATAAAGCACACCATGAAGTCCATGACTTTAAGAAACTATACACAAAACAATGAGCTAATGACAGGGATTAGCAAAATTTAGCAGCAATTGTCCAAAGATCAAACCTAGTCATAAGATTTTGAACAAGATATGCTTTTCTCCTTGGATCAAGACTCGAGTCGCGATAAACCTTTCTAATCTCTGCCTCCAATTCATTTTGATTCATGAGAAAAATATCTTTCCAGCCAGGTTTAAACATCTGATCACTCAGGTCCAAGCTTTCTCGAGATTCAACACCTATAGGAAATGAAGCCACTAACCAAATCAAATGCAATGAGCTATCCACAGATGACATTGACTTGAAAAATTTCTGTAAATGAACATTGAATGACGACAACCACAGTGCCACACAAGTCACAACGGTAAAAGTATACAACAGACCTTTACACGAAGAACCACTAGTGTCTGATGTTTCAGGCTGTAAGGGTGATTCTTGAGTTCCTTTCCAGCATGCATTAAGCCACTCATTAAACATTGTGTTTTTGGTTGCCTGCTTCCATGTGTCCATCATTTTATTCTGCTCATCCAGAGTAAGAGCAGATGTTACCCAAGGTAACATTGATTGGAGCACTTCAGCACCTGTGGACCCTATAATGCGGCCAACAATTTTGTCCTGCTCCTCTAGAGAAAAATGTTTACCAAACAAAGGCCACAGCTCAAGTTCTTCCCTGAAAATATGCTGATCTAGGCTGACTCTTATTGACTTGCACATGCCTTGAAGCTTTGTAGCGAGCTCAATGTACTTTCTCAAACTATCATTACCATGCCCGCCAGAAAATTCGCCGTGACTTCGAACTAGATCTTCATGAAGGTATGCAAGGTCAGAAAGGGCAGATGATATATCTTCAAACAATTTTTCTTCCTGCTTATGGTCCAGCATGTAGGAGTGACTCACATTGTGAAGTGCCTCTTTGGATTCCAGCGCTGGAAAAACTATTTCATCCTCCGCATTACTATGAGCTCTATATAGACCCCAAAGCAATCGAAATCTTCCAGAGAACCGTCGAAGGAATGTCTCGTCCCAATCACTAAGTTTTCCAGATTCAACATCCAAATACTCCAAATCTTTGCGTATGGCTTTATGGAACTTAAATATAGTGTCAATTGGATGAACTCTGCACCCAACATCACAGGAGCTATTATCTGATTCCCAGCAGAAAAGACTGGAATTAAGAGAAGGAGCACATGAGCTGAAGGACAAGGAACGCAAAGACTTAACTGTAGAAACAGTACTCAATCCCAAATTATTGCTGCTTACTCCCAAGCCTGGGACACAGCAAGTCCGATCTCTACGAGCTGGATTATGGTCATTTACCATCTGGGAAGGCTCATTTACGTCGTTGTTTGTGCACGGTATTGAGATGTTTCGCTTGACTGGCCTTTCATCTTCAACCATCTGAGCCAAGACCGGGCATGGGCAAAATGGTCGAACAAAATCTTCTTCGATGTCAGCAAACCTTTTCACAGGACAGCAACCAACAGCACTAGAAGACAAACATACACCCTGATGACGTCCCTTGCAAGCCCAACCAGAAAAAAGCGTTACCAGAGCAGTATCTGCTGCCGGAGCTGAATCGAAGATTTTCCACAAGTTAGAAGTATAGTAAATATCACCACATCTGTTCCATATTGATTGTCTCCTGGTAAAGAACTACAAGGAATTCGTGGATAACCTGCCAAATGCATGTTTCTAAGGAAATCTGTGGCTTCATCTTCAGTCAACGATCCAACCAGCCACGGCAAGACACGTTCAATCAATTTCAAAGGCATCACGCACAAACTTTGATACAAAAGCTCCCGTTGTCTTTTGAAACTGAAATGCTTTCGAGCAAGTGGAAGAACCTAGATGTGCAGGGAGCTTAGCATGGGCCTCTCAGCGATGAAAGCAGATATTTGATGACATGTAACACGTTGTTCACGTAATAGTACATGACTAGCTAAACTAACCATGCAAGGGTAAAATTGAGAGAATAGACATGAAGAGTGATAAATTCCATCTTTATGCTCCCTTTCATAATCTATCAGAAAATACCTAAATTCATAATCTATCAGAAAATACCTAAATTCTCCTTTTTTATTCCCATCGAAACTTTGTTTCAAGTGAGGCACATCCTAAATGAATTACCAGGAACCAAATTTGGGGAATAACTTACACTGGTCAACAAAGATCTTCCTGAAAGGTATGACTGGATTATATGAAAAGCTCACCTGAACTTCCTCATTTTCAAAATGTCTGTGTATGGTTTCCAAAATATGATCAGCATGTGAACATAACTTTGCATAAAATTCAGCAGCTGAAGAAGAATTGAATCCTGCACTCTGAATATTTTCAATTAGAGAACGGAACTGATTAAATTGACTTTCTTCATCAGCATGCTCCTGGAAAAACGAGAGTTCTCCATCTACTGCAGGGAATATGACCTTGTCCTCAGCTATACTGTACAAAAAAGCATGGAAAAACAGTCCTTTTTGATAGTGAAAGTGGGAGAATATTCCTACATCAGTAAATGAAAACATCTCTAATAGTACTTTTTATATAAATATTCGTCAGCCGAGAAAAAATAGTATGCCCAGTTTCCATGCGTTTACACCGTAAACGCATTTTGTTAACTCAGTAAGAAGTACGTGCCCTGAGTGAAGTACGGATCATTTCGGATCACCTGGCAATCATCTGAGTTAATTCCCAGGCGCAATAACCATAAAAACTCATCATCAGTAGAGCCACAGTTACTTCCAATGGTTGACGAATGGCGATGATAGTTCTATTCTTCAAAAGAGATTAACCGCATTACCTCTCCCCCATCCAACAAAAAAAAACACCTTTCACACGAGACAAACTGTTTAGTCTGTTTTAGGTACAGAGAACAGAGAATGAAGTCTCTCTCCTCCCCAGCCAAAATGTGAAAAAGGAAAGTGGAAGACAGGGTTTGCACAAACATTCCATGATCCAATGTTTGAAAAAAGAAAGCTAATCTTATGAAAGTTACGATCACTTATCAGTAGAAGGGTACCTGTGAAATATACAAACTTCAGCTATAAACTGGAGCCTTTCGTTGAAGGCTGCTAAATTAGAAAAATCCCCGGAAAGCTGTATCCTCTTAGCTTCCTCTGCTATGTCAGTCAACTCTTTTCTTATGGCATTATGCCAATGCAATATTTCATTAATCGGATGCATTGGGTAGGTATCAGATTCAGACCCATCAGCACTTGACATCAAGTATTTCCTCTTTCCATTCTTGGTGGATATGCAGGCACAATTTACTTCTGCTGTTTCATGGGTTAAGTTGCCGCTAGCACTAGAATTTGTTGAACACTGGTTTTGAGGATCACCATCATGACTTCTAACCATGTTCACACTGTTCCTACCTTCCATCCAAGTGAAGAAAACCTTCAAAATTGACAATAGCAGTCAGGTAAAGGTAAAAAAAGAAGTTCTAGGGTTTGGATGCACTGGATGAGCCCTCACTTGTTGAAGGAGCTTCTCTTTTGGAACTATCTTACGCAAGCATTTAAGCATATCCTTATACTCATCAGGTGAAATAGAAGATGAAAGCCATGGAAGGAATTTGATCATCATATTCACAGGAATACTGCAGAAGAACTGCCAAACTAACGATGCCTGCTCTTCAAAGGAGAACTTCTCAATGAGCAGGGGAAAAACCTGCACAACCAAAGTAAAACCAAATAATCCAAGATATTTGTCTACAGTTCAGAATACGAAAGACCGAGCAATAAAACAGAACATAAGATAATTTACCAAAAATAAAAATAAAATATAAGATATCTCATAGTGTTCCAAGTTTCACAAACTTCAAGAGACAATGGTTAGCTACGAAGGAAAAAGAATAAGAGCTCAATAAGCAAGGGAAAACCTGCCATTAAAGAATTAATGAACATTTCAAGGGGTGTTTTCTCAAAATACCTGTACAGGAAAGAAAAGAAAGCGTATACCATGCATTGATTGAATTTGTAAACGTTTAATTGACTTTAATATCAATGGGAATAGTTCAAGTACCTAATCTCTGATTTTCCAAAACACAGGCATACGACACAGGTACGACATGACAGACTTAACATATTCAACATAGCCTAGGAATGTCCTAACAAGCATTCACTCAGCCAAGGCCATGTTTGCATGACACATGCCTCCTACAGTTGAAGATTATGTTTAGAACCCATGTGCTATTCACATACCCTGACTAGGCCCGGCCCTCAGCATAGGCCCACAAGGCGAGCCCCTTGGGCCTCCAATTTTTGGCCCAACAGTAGGCCTCCAAAAAGCGGCACATATCATATATACTATATATGTCAAGTACTTCACTAACCAACAAGTTGTAGTTCGGTGGTAAGATGTGCATGTTTTAAGCATGAGATCTGTGTTCGAAACTTGGTCTCTACACTTTTTTAAAACTAACAATCTTTTAGATTGTACAAAAAATGGTTTTGATTTGGTGGCATTGATACTCGAACTCACCACCAAAGATACCAAAGGCGTGTTCCAAGCCGTCTGCCACTGAACCACAAGGCTCCCTTGCTTTTCATATTGAATATCTAATATCTAATATATATACAAATAGTTGAGAGGCCTAATTTTCAAACTTCGCTTAGGGCCTCCTAAAACTCAGGGCCGGGCCTGCAAATGCCTCCATATGCTTGTCATGGATTCTACACACATTGTTGCAGTAGGGGTAAATGTTATTCAGTGAAATCTGCAAGCTATTATATTTGCCAATATAAAATAGGGAGCCGATAATGCCACGAAGGCTTTTTTTACAGCCACGACTATTAAATGCTCTGGGTGACGTGACTTCTTTGTTCTTTGCTCTCAAAAGTTGTCAGGTCCTTTATTTTACGTTCCCAAATTGCCCTTTTTATTGATTTTCTTTCTTAAATTGTTGCTATGTGGCTTTTGGAATGTTTATTCCCTTTCAACGAGACTTTTGCCATTCCAAATCAGTCAACTAATAAATTAAACTTTTTTATTGCAGATAATAGATTTTGTGGTTTGAAGACAAACATGGTGCTCAATTGAAGAATGAAGTCTCTGAAGACATGGGCTTCCATTATTATTTCCAGGAGAGAGATATTTTTGTTTTGTTCAGCTTAAAAGTACTAGCAGCTGGTATTTTGTTGGGCAATGCTTTTTGTTGAGGATTGTGTTTAGATTCTTTAGAATTATATTTCCAGGAGAGATGACGGTTTTTTTTTTTGTTGAGCTTAAAAGTACTAGCACTTGAAACATTTGGGGCAATGCTGTTTGAGGTTTATTTCTAGAATTTTATTCTGGATTTGGGATGAAAGATTACACTAGCAGTTTCTAGTGAAAAAAAATGGGCTTCCTATTGTGATGTGTTTTTCTGGAGGAGAGAAAATTTTCCTATTTGATATGTTTGTTCTCTTTTAATTGAGCTGGTATTTTGTTGGGAAAAGCTTTTAATTGAGCAGAAAAGTTAAAATTGAAACAAGGAAAAGGACGAGATTTTGTTTTGATTATGTAGGGTTGGATTTGCTTAGCTGTCAAAAGAAGTGGGTATTCACTTTTGACATTTTTTACTCTTTTATTACAGCTAGAACTAGACGAATGGCAGGCTTCTTTTTCTTTTTTTTTAAATTAGAGAGGAAAGGGCAATTTGGGAATGTAAAATAAAGGGCCTAACAACTTTTGAGAGCAAAGGACAAAGAAGTCACTTTGTCAGCCAGAGCATTTAATAGTCGAGGCTGTAAAAAAAGCCTTCGTGGCATTATCGGCTCCCTATAAAATACCACGTTTAAACCACAGTACCTCGGGGATTCACAAGTGGTCACAATCCTAACAAATAGAAGAATGGTAGCTGCAGATCAAAACCAGAAAAGAAAAGAAAGCACAATAAACAAAGGATAGCCTGTGTGAAGATGTCAGTGAACAAATTGTGAGAGCAACTAAAACATGTTTGGCTAACAACATTTAGATACAAGTATATTAGTGATTGTAGAGTCAAAATGTTGGGAATCCTCCCAAGTGTGAAAGAGATCGGCCCTCAAATTTGACAGGAGGATAAGATTGGATTTGATTCTTAGCATGCTTGAGATTAATGGCTGGGAGAAAAAGTCTCCAAGCATGGGTAAGGAATAGTGCTCTCTTTTGCCTATAAATTGGATACTCTTGCCGAGGGTAGAGCAGAGAATAGAGAAGCAGACAATTAGAGATTGAGTGAGAGCTGTGAGGCTCCTCCTCCGGTGGGAGCCATGAGTGAGTAAACTCTTGTGAGAGGAAAACAAACACTTGTGAGTAAACACTCCTGAGTAAGCCGATTTTGGGGAACCATGTCTCTGTGTGATTGTGTGTGTGTGTGAGATTTTCTAGGCATACCTGGGGCACAACACAAAAGACATCAGTTACAAGACATAGTTCAATACTCCTCAAAACTAGACTAAAAAGAACAAGTTCCATGTGGTCCAAAAGGAAAAATGATCAAATTTGGTTTTAAAGCAAGAAAATTTTCTCTTTTCGTTAAGTTATCACGTGCAACCTGTCTTGCACGTGGAGATGCAAATATCCATAGAGTGAAACAGAATGCAGAATCCTAAAGGGAGAAGAAGAAAGTAAATGGAGAACAAATACAAGTAGAGAGACTTGAACCCAAGACCCTTCCCCACCAGAGCTCTGATACCATGGTAAGTACCACTTGTCCCAAAAGTTTAAGCTATTAGGAAATTGGTCCAACAATGTATATCATGCTATTCAAACACTTTCTAGCTATGCAACAACAAAATTGTGTCTATCCAACCAATTAAAGCCACTAGACCCACTACATAATGAATACAAAACATCATAGGCTACGTCGCAATACTCGTGCTCTCTTTGTTGAGCCCATGCAGACATGCACAAAGCCTTTATCATGTTTTTCTTCTAATGCATAGCACAAGAAAAATGTACCATGGTGTAATGCAGTACTTTTTGGGTTACTAGCTGTTCCTCAATTTAGGTACAACCGTACAAGGCAATTATAATAATAAAACCACTAGCCTAGGAGATGGTCCAAACATAATGAGAAAGCTACCTGCTCCTCTTCCTTAGACATGTGCTGGCTAACTGAGGTCTGAAGGGCTCCTGTGCATGATGCTAGCTCCCTAGCAAACGTTTCATCACTCGGCCTGTTTGAATTTAGCAGCTCAAATAAAAGATCAAAAATGTCACTCTCTCCTTTGTGCTCTAAGGAGTATGCTTGTGCCACATTCTTCACGCGAATATCAAGAGCTGGAAAGATTACCTAAAAAAACATTATCAATCTGTCAAAATTCCTGCACACAGCACAAAGACTGCTCCTTGGAAAAAGAAAGAAGCAATAGATAGAATGCAGCAGATGCCATGTGATACTAAAAAACCTGGACTCTACTCCGTATAGACAAATCTCAACAGTTATATAAAACCCAACCGAAGAAAAGTTCAATTATGAGTCACTATACAAAAAATGCACCCAATGGCATAATTTTGAAATGTGCCGCTGGGTGGTTGGTCAGCGAAATACCTATAATGGCGATCACAATGACTTCCTACCATGCTTTTAACTCCAAATATTAACAACACTTTTGAGGTTAAACATGAGCATTTAGCCATTTTGGCAAAACCACCATTAATCACATGTTTCCAATGATATCGTTAAACAAGTTGCAAATACAACAAAGATACAGTTGCTGAGGTTTACATCCCAGTCTACCACTTCCAGCAAGTGACTTTCATTGTTCTTCTCCGAGAAAAAACAATATCAAGGAAATTGGATTCTCCCTCAACAAATGCAAACAAAAGGATTACACACCCATCAAAATGGAGCTTGCAGAAATTTCTATAAAAGATCCTCCTAAGAATTAGGAATCCTTCCAAATGCTCCCGTTGTTGCCAACTTGCCATACCTTATCACAGATTACAGTAAGTTTAAAACGAAAAGCGAAACTTCCACCATAGCAGTCACATGTACAGAAATGATGTAGACGGAAAGAAATAGCACTTGACATACATACACCAAATAAGATGGAATTCTTTGGTGCCAAAAAAATGAAACTGAATTATAGGCATAGCCAAGCCATTAGCAGAAAATGGCTAGGGCAAGGGAACTCTACTGTGCACAATTGTATACCGCGGTCAAGATCAACCTTTCCCGTATGGGCTTCATAGCAGGTTTTGAAACTCGAGAACAACGGTGAAAGGCATATTGATCAAGTGACCATACCACAATTGTTATGAAATGCAAAAGTTGAAGGCAAATTCTTTGAATCGCACTGCGAACCTTACACAAAAAGTGCTATTCGAAGCTAATATAGTTCTAGACATCAAGTGTAATGCCACCCGAAGGACTCATAGCACAATCTACTCTGCATATATATCCGGAAAAGCAAACAGTACCAAAACGGAATCTACAAAAGCTAAGCAACTATTAAGTAACACGTGACTAATTGAATTACAATAATTTTAGTATTATAAGACAGGAGTAATAGGTTTTATTGAAACACACTTTCGACCAATAAATAAACTAGGCGAAAAAGGGTAGAAGAAGAATTAGAAAGGTGGACGGACCTCATCCTCAGCATTGGAGTGGTGCTTGTAAATAGACCTAAGGAAATGGTAGCGGTCGAAGAGCGGGTGTATGTCGGTTAGTTGGCCGGTGGCGAAGGCCATGGCCGATTGGTGAAGCTGGTCGAGCTCCAAACGGATGGCCTTGTGGAAGTAGAGGAATATTAGGATTGGTGATTTCACCTCCAAACATTTCTTCGAAGCCGACGAGGAATCCACCGGATTCACCGCCCCTGATGACAACACCGCCACTCCTCCTCCTCTTCCTCCTCCTCCTCCTCCGTCCCGCCCCAACAACGGCGTCCCCATTTTACTCTCGCTCTCTTCGCGGTCTCTCTTTCGCTATCTACAATAGTATTAACTTATTTTAAGCTTGCTCTCTATCTTCTATGTCTAGTTGTTTGTCTACACACTGTATGTATGTATGTATGTATGTATGTATCGTGATTCGGCGAAGCAGGATACTAATTTCTCTCTCTAGAAATTTCTCGGTCAATCAATAGGTACAAAATAAAAATCCATGGGAGCCCCATAGGCTGAGAGCCATGTGTTGAACTGTGGATGTACAAAGGGAAGGGAGGGAGGATGAGAAGGAGAGGGGCGCGAATTCACTCGTTAAGAGCGAGATTGGGCGTTGTAGTTGACCGACAGACTGCCACGTGGAAATTAATCGGCCACGTCGAAACGCTGGGGATGAGATCATCAACGACCAATAGGAATTAGTTACACGTGACTGCCTTGGCCTCCTCCTCATCAGTCCTCACTCCTTCCTTTTGATTCCAGATACCAACCTCGGGACTCTGGGAAGGAAAATTATTGGGTAAATTTCACTAACCTCCCCTGAGGTTTCTGACACAGACAGATACCTCCCCTGAAGTTTCTGAAATAACAGTGTCCTCCCTTACTTTTACTGACATTGTCACAAGTCCCCCTTCTGTTAAATTGCTTGCAAACGGTGTTAAATACACAATAGGATGACAAAATTGCCCTTGTTTAATGTGTACTACCTCCTTTTTGCACTCATTCTCTCCCTCCCTGTTTTTTCCAAATAATTTTTTTGTTTATGGAGAGCAAGACTAAGAATGAAACTAATAAAGTAATTTATTTTTCAAACTCACACTATAGAGGTACTTAATTCTTATAATCAGAGGGCCTTTGGACTAAATTATTTTTTGGTAGCAGTTAGTCTATTTAACTTTGAGTTATCTTTTTTGATAATTTTACGTCACATCTATCGTCTCAACGAGGGAAATCAAAAAGTATAAAAATATAGATCAAAGTTAAAAAAAAGTTTATATAAGACGACGCTAAAGACACTAAAAGATTAATTTTTGTCTTTTTCAAACTTTTTTAGTCTTTAATTAGGGTACGTTTTTCAACCTTGATCGATGTTGTTACACCTTTTCAATTTCTCTCGTCAACATTGTCACAAGTTCCCCTTCTGTTAAATTGCTTGCAAACGGTGTTAAATACACAATAGGATGACAAAATTGCCCTTGTTTAATGTGTACTACCTCCTTTTTGCACTCATTCTCTCCCTCCCTGTTTTTTCCAAATAATTTTTTGTTTATGGAGAGTGTAGACACCTCCCAAACGGGGCATCGTCATACAGATTGATCACGTTGTGTTTGCTCGATTGGTTGCTTATTTCATAAACCAAAATCATGGACATTCCCATGGCTAGGAACATCGCCACATGATAACGGTTATCATCAAATAGAGTCGCCACCCAGTTTATTAAAACTGGGAAAATGGATAGAGATTTTGGATACGGGAGCCAAATGTACAATAAGGGGAAGGTGTTAGGCACCCCTCTTTGCCCAGTCGTGAGACTGGCCCATAATCGTTCAACATAAGACGTATAGATGCTTTGTTTAATCCTAGCACATAGTCTGTTTAATTATTCCTTTAAACAGTAAGCAAAGTGAGCCAGTGCGATAATCGAAGCATGCATTAGAAAGCAGGGAAAGCAAACAAAATGTCCCAGGGGGATGGATCTCGCGGCCGGTGAATAGATATCACGGCCGAGGGATCCTCCTGGTTTGATATACCGGCCGAGGGATCGAAGCCCCGGTCGGTGTTCTTCCTCACACCAGACAGAAGGATTAAAAGTTAATCGAAATGCTACGGTTAGTTAGAAATACAGTAAATATAGACAAACCAGAGGCCGTTGGGCCTCACCACCTTGATCCCTCAGTTGCTTGATTGCTTTGGATTGGGTGTGACTGATTGATTGCTTGATCGAGAACCCTAGAGTTAGGGTTTGAACTTCGGGGTTTGATCACCGGATTGACGGCTACCTTCGGAAGGTTAAGGCTTTTGGAGTATGGGATTGAGGGAGTATTTGTGCAGAGTTTCGAGGTTTGATTGAGTGTGTAGGTATCTCAATTTCTGTGTTTATTTCGGAGCCCAAAGCCCCCTTTATATAGGCATAGGGATGACTCACTCCGGCCAATCAAATCACGAGATGGCAATTGCAATTGCAATGCATCTCTAACTCTACGTCGTGATCTCCGAACGTAGCCCGAACGCATCGGAAAGGTAGTGTAGTTGGATCAAACCAAACGTCTGACAGAACGTTCCAGAGTCTGGAAAAAGGTCGATCTGGCGGCCGAGCAATAGATGTCGCGGCCGTAGAATGGATGTCTCGGCCGAAGGATAGATCTTGCGGCCGAGGAATTGATCTCTCAGGGAGATTTTGCTAGCAACAGGTTGCTCGGGTGAGGGATTGATGTTATGGCCGTTAGATCGATGTTACGGCCGTCAGATGGATTCTCCTAGGCTTCTGTATTTCTGTCTGAAAGGCTGTATGGCTTTGAATTGGGTCCTCTAAGTGGTCAAAGTTCTCACCGAAAGTCCTAAGGTCCTCAAGGAAGCAATCAGCAATCATTGTATCCATTTCATCATCGGGATTGTCCCAAGGTGGGACTTGAAATAATCGTTAGGCCAAATTGGGGTGTCTACAGAGAGCAAGACTAAGAATGAAACTAATAAAGTAATTTATTTTTCAAACTCACACTATAGAGGTATTTAATTCTTATAATCAGAGGGCCTTTGGACTAAATTATTTTTTGGTAGCAGTTAGTCTATTTAACTTTGAGTTATCTTTTTTGATAATTTTACGTCACATCTATCGTCTCAACGAGGGAAATCAAAAAGTATAAAAATATAGATCAAAGTTAAAAAAAAGTTTATATAAGACGACGCTAAAGACACTAAAAGATTAATTTTTGTCTTTTTCAAACTTTTTTAGTCTTTAATTAGGGTACGTTTTTCAACCTTGATCGATGTTGTTACACCTTTTCAATTTCTCTCGTCAACATTGTCACAAGTTCCCCTTCTGTTAAATTGCTTGCAAACGGTGTTAAATACACAATAGGATGACAAAATTGCCCTTGTTTAATGTGTACTACCTCCTTTTTGCACTCATTCTCTCCCTCCCTGTTTTTTCCAAATAATTTTTTGTTTATGGAGAGTGTAGACACCTCCCAAACGGGGCATCGTCATACAGATTGATCACGTTGTGTTTGCTCGATTGGTTGCTCATTTCATAAACCAAAATCATGGACATTCCCATGGCTAGGAACATCGCCACATGATAACGGTTATCATCAAATAGAGTCGCCACCCAGTTTATTAAAACTGGGAAAATGGATAGAGATTTTGGATACGGGAGCCAAAGGTACAATAAGGGGAAGGTGTTAGGCACCCCTCTTTGCCCAGTCGTGAGACTGGCCCATAATCGTTCAACATAAGACGTATAGATGCTTTGTTTAATCCTAGCACATAGTCTGTTTAATTATTCCTTTAAACAGTAAGCAAAGTGAGCCAGTGCGATAATCGAAGCATGCATTAGAAAGCAGGGAAAGCAAACAAAATGTCCCAGGGGGATGGATCTCGCGGCCGGTGAATAGATATCACGGCCGAGGGATCCTCCTGGTTTGATATACCGGCCGAGGGATCGAAGCCCCGGTCGGTGTTCTTCCTCACACCAGACAGAAGGATTAAAAGTTAATCGAAATGCTACGGTTAGTTAGAAATACAGTAAATATAGACAAACCAGAGGCCGTTGGGCCTCACCACCTTGATCCCTCAGTTGCTTGATTGCTTTGGATTGGGTGTGACTGATTGATTGCTTGATCGAGAACCCTAGAGTTAGGGTTTGAACTTCGGGGTTTGATCGCCGGATTGACGGCTACCTTCGGAAGGTTAAGGCTTTTGGAGTATGGGATTGAGGGAGTATTTGTGCAGAGTTTCGAGGTTTGATTGAGTGTGTAGGTATCTCAATTTCTGTGTTTATTTCGGAGCCCAAAGCCCCCTTTATATAGGCATAGGGATGACTCACTCCGGCCAATCAAATCACGAGATGGCAATTGCAATTGCAATGCATCTCTAACTCTACGTCGTGATCTCCGAACGTAGCCCGAACGCATCGGAAAGGTAGTGTAGTTGGATCAAACCAAACGTCTGACAGAACGTTCCAGAGTCTGGAAAAAGGTCGATCTGGCGGCCGAGCAATAGATGTCGCGGCCGTAGAATGGATGTCTCGGCCGAAGGATAGATCTTGCGGCCGAGGAATTGATCTCTCAGGGAGATTTTGCTAGCAACAGGTTGCTCGGGTGAGGGATTGATGTTATGGCCGTTAGATCGATGTTACGGCCGTCAGATGGATTCTCCTAGGCTTCTGTATTTCTGTCTGAAAGGCTGTATGGCTTTGAATTGGGTCCTCTAAGTGGTCAAAGTTCTCACCGAAAGTCCTAAGGTCCTCAAGGAAGCAATCAGCAATCATTGTATCCATTTCATCATCGGGATTGTCCCAAGGTGAGACTTGAAATAATCGTTAGGCCAAATTGGGGTGTCTACAGAGAGCAAGACTAAGAATGAAACTAATAAAGTAATTTATTTTTCAAACTCACACTATAGAGGTACTTAATTCTTATAATCAGAGGGCCTTTGGACTAAATTATTTTTTGGTAGCAGTTAGTCTATTTAACTTTGAGTTATCTTTTTTGATAATTTTACGTCACATCTATCGTCTCAACGAGGGAAATCAAAAAGTATAAAAATATAGATCAAAGTTAAAAAAAAGTTTATATAAGACGACGCTAAAGACACTAAAAGATTAATTTTTGTCTTTTTCAAACTTTTTTAGTCTTTAATTAGGGTACGTTTTTCAACCTTGATCGATGTTGTTACACCTTTTCAATTTCTCTCGTCAACATAATTGATCAACTTTGAACTAATTTTACATATACATCGTGTGTTATAAAAATAAAAAGGCCATATAAGTAATTAAGTTTTTTAATTAAACTATTTGCAAGAATAACTGTTTAGTGTAGATGTAAGAAATGCTCTCATATGTTGTGGTATAGGAACACATCAAACAAATGCACTTAATGGGTAAAAATTATTTCCGGCTCAGCGTTGATTTCATGTGACTTTTCTTTGTTTTTTTTTCTGTTATTTTTGTCGTACTTTATTTCCTTATTAATATAACTGGGATGATCTTTTACTCGAAAAAGAGAGGTAAAAATAGGCATTCCAAATTGAGGGTACATTAAATCTCAATAGAAAAGAAATTGGAAACAACCATAATAGCAAAGAATTTGGTTCAGTTTTCCACTTGAACGGCCATTTTTCTTAGAAAGTATCTTGCGAGGTGAATTTAATAAAGTATGATTCAAGTGATGTATATGTCTTTAACTAGATTATTGATGAACCACAGTTAATTTGAGTGGATTCTCTATATATACTATGTAATGCCAATGCATCTTTTAAAATAAAAATTGACATATGGATTACTTGTGTAATTGATATTGGTAAAAAATAATAATGTGAGTTGATGTGGAAAAAAACAATGAAATATATTTTCACAGATTTAACAAATAATATAAAACTAAGAGTTGTAGTAGACCATATAAGGTAGAGGGTAGTATTGGCATTTTCAAAGCAAGACAGCCATGACATCACCATTCCCAAGCTATTTCCGTCAAATTTCTGACGTCTAGGTGCTGGAGGGGGGAATCATGACAATGTCGGTAAAAGAAAGGGAGGGCAGTGCTATTTCAGAAACCTCAGGGGAGGTATCTGTTTGTGTCAAAAACCTCAGGGGAGGTCAGTGAAATTTACCCAAAATTATTCAATACTCCGGTCCTCATATAAAATGTGGGATCTACCCAGTGCTCATATGTAAGTCTTACATATTATGTGAGGAGAGAGAGTATACTCTTGGAGTACTGAATAATTACCCCTCCATGAATAAGTGGACAAACTCCTAGATAATATTGTGTGCACCTGAAAAAATTATTTAGTGTTTCTTTGTGGCGCCGCCCCTAACCTTCTTTTTATTGTGGTGGGTCCTAAGAGAAAATGTATTGACCTCATCGAAATGGTCTTGGCATGTCATCGGCGCCCTTTATCTTAGGCAATAACACAGTTATTTATTGTGTTCCATTTGTTAAACCCTTGTAATCTTTCTTTCATATATATAGATGTTGATGTTCTGATGCCAAAATAAAAACTGTGGCTATAGGAGGAAGTGTAGCTCAAAGAAAATGTACTTCAAGTTCGTTCACAGGTCTTTATGTAAAATATTCTAATTTCTACTAATAATGTCATTGATGTACTACATCTCTCTCATATAAAAAGAACTTTCAGACCATTAATAGGGACGGCAACCGGCAGGGGAAGCTGGTCAACAAGACAGCATTTTGAGGCCAAAACCCAAATCCCCTTGGGCTGTGCTAAGTCCTTGTTTGGTAGCAAAACAAATTAATGATTTTTGTGGGCTCCCACAAAGATAATTCGACCCGTTTATCATTCTTAAAATTTACTGTAAGGGGAAGCCCTTTCTCTCTCTATATAAGAGCCTTGCCCTAAGTGGTTGTTCTTATCCCCACCTTTCTTTCCGCCCTTCCTCCTCCCCTCCCCCCTCCCCCGTCCGCCCACCCCCTCTTCTCACCATCTCTGCACCCTCTAGCCTTTTCTTCCCTTGTTTTTTCCACAGATTTCTTTCTCTTGCCCTCTATTTTTAATTCTTTACTCTCTGTTACGGTGCTCATCTGTGATTCTTGGGTCCAATGGCAGATTTGGATGTTCTGGATCTTGAAGAAGGAACTGGCGAGACTGATGTTACCAGTAGCTTCTGTCTCGTTGAAAAAGTAATCCAAACCAAGAGTCTGACGGCCCCAATCGTCAAGAATATTCTTGAGGCTGTTTGGAAGACACGAGCTCCCTTTCATATGGTAGACTGGAGTAACAACATCTTTCTGTTCCAGTTTGAAGATGAGGATGATAAACGGAACATTTGTCTTGAGGGGCCTTGGTCCATCATGAACAATCTTTTGATTCTCCAACCACTGAAAGAGGGATGGTGGTCTCGGAGGTTAATTTTTCAATCTGTCCTATATGGGTCCAGATCCATGGCCTTCCGGTGGAGAAGATGACCCGTGCAAATTCTGAGATCATTGGGAAACGTTTTTGGAGACTTCTTGCAATGGAAACGGCGACAGATAATTTCCTTCTGGCCCGCAGCTTCCTCCGAGTACGAGTGGAGATCAATTTTACTCAACCTCTGGCCAAGGGGTTCTGGTTGAAAGGGAAATCTGGCACCAACAGGGATCGTTGGATAGCGTACAAATATGAAAAGTTGCTTGACTATTGCTACGCGTGTGGCCGGATTGGCCATGAGAGGAAGGGGTGTAGATTTGCCCCTCGAGAAGAGGATGCTCATTTTGGATATGGACCAGATCTAAGAATGGGACGGCCTCATAAGGGTGCCATTCCGATAGAAGTGATTCGATTTGAGGTTGATGAAGCTGAGAAACAGGTGAATAATCTTTTGTAACGACAGCCGATAACCCTTGATAATGAGATGGGTATGGTGGATAACCTCCTGCTACGGCGGCCGAAAAGCCAGAGCACGAATTCAGAAGTGCGTGGAAAAAGTGTTTTGGTGGAGCGCGTGACGCCACCTAACAAAGGACAGTGCCAGCAAGAGCCAGGAATAGAGGCGCCACACTCACCTGGTACACGTGTCACTATGCCAGGTACTCCGTACATTAGTGTCTCGTTGAGTGGTCCACAAGAAAATTTGGATTTTGTCCCTTCTGAAATAAGAATGGCTCGGGTGGGTTTCAACCCGTTACCTCTTTTAAATACTGGGGCTTCAGATACTATCTCGGAGGAGAGGCCAAACTAGGCTACAACCCATACCTCAACCCATTATTTTGTTACTGAACCAGATAGCCCTAGGGCTCTTCAAACAAGCCCAAGACTTGATTCTAATATAAATCTAACCCAACCAATTCTCTTGAGCCCAACACTCGACCAAATCGATCCCAACCCCAACCCCAAGCCCCATCCCTCTAATTCGAACCAAATCCCTATTCCCTAGATAGAACCACCACGCTCCTCTTCTTCTTTTCCAAATAACTTACCAATTTCAATGAATGCCAATATCACCCTTAGTCCTCTGCAACTCCCCCCACTGAATATCCATGTTTCATCCTTATCCATTGTCTTCAACTCTTTATCTATCAAAAGGAAAGCGCAAGATGAGTTATTGGACCTTAACATATCCCAAATTCTCTGTTTGTGTTCTCCTGATCCTAACCCAAACCCTATTCATTCTAAACCTACTCCCTAGAAAACCAAAGGAATCCAAAACCCTAAATCTCCAAGGAGGATGATGTCTTCAACTAGCAAGGTGATTGTCAATGAGCAGGGCTTATGTGAGGTTCAGATTTAGCAGTCTTTTGAAGTTATGGAGATGGATAATGTTTTACCCCCAGTTGATTTGGCTGCTCTGGATGGGGAAGGTCAAGTAATGGAGCACCCCCCCGGGGGGGGGGGGGGGGGGACAAAGGCGTGTGGCTGGACCGAAACAGCCACAGTCTCAATGTTGATCCTAACCTGGAACTGTGACAAGCCAGGCTTTGGGTGATCTAGTGCGTAAAAATTGCCCTTTCATCGTCTTTCTGATGGAGACAAAGAATAATAAGGTCAAGCTAGAGACCATCCGCCATAATCTAAAGTTTGATAATAGTAGTTATGTGGAACCAAAGGGTCTCTCTGGGGGCTTTGCTTTATGGTGGAATAAAGAAGTGGAGTTGGATGTGGAGCTTGCCACAAAAAACTTCATGCACGTGATAGTTTCTGATAAGTTGGTACCGTCATGCTGGGCTGCTACCTTTATCTATGGCTGTCCAACAAGATCGAGGAGAGCTCTGGTGTGGGAGGAAATTATGCAAATTGCTCGTTCAGAGAGGTTACCTTGGTTATGCATGGGTGATTTCAATCAAGTCCTAAGAGGAGAAGATAAGATGGAAGGTTTGATGCCTAGCCAAAACCAGATTTCATCTTTCCACGAGATGATAAGTGAATGTGGTTTGGTCGATCTAGAGTTCAAAGGTCCAAAATTTACTTAGAGAAATAATAGGAGTGCATACAGTCTCATTATGGAACGGATCGACATGGCCTTCGCTAATGCCCAATGGCGTGAGCTGAATGATCAAGCTATGGTCTTCGTAGAAGCAGCCGTGGGGTCGGATCATAACCCTTTGATTCTGGATACTGTTGTTCCTCTAAATAGGGTGGGAAAACCATTTAGGTTCGAATCCTTCTCGGTGACTGATGAGGAATGTGAGGAGGTTGTTTCAACAGCTTGGAAACAGGGGTGTGAAGGAACTGTGATGAATATGGTGTGCAAAAAACTACGAAGATGTAAAGAAGGGTTAAAGGATTGGAGCCACCGAAAATTTGGAAACTTGAGGATCAGAATCGTTACGACAAAGGAGAAACTGCTTGAAGTCCAGAAGCAGCTTGATTATGGATTTAATACTGATATTGTGACTTTAGAAGGAACTCTAATTAAGTAGCTGGAGGATTTATGGTAGAAAGATGCCATGTATTGGCATCAACGGTCTAGAATTAAATGGCTTCAGATGGGAGACAAGAATTCGCGGTTCTTCCACCTTTCTACCATTCAACGGAGACAGCGAAATCAGATAATGCGATTGAAAGATAAGGATGGTGTGTAGAGAAGGGGAAACAAGGAGATAGCTGGTTTGGTTAGACTTCACTTCAAAGAGCTGTACAAGGGCCCTCCGGCGAGGGATTTTGCAGATGTTATAAGTTTGGTTGACCCTATTGTCTCAACGGAATGTAATGCGAATTTGGTGAAAGAGATCTCTCGTGAAGAAGTTTAGAATGTTGTGTTCCAAATGGGGGCGTTGAAGGCACCGGGGTCAGATGGTTTCCCAGGATTGTTCTACCAAACTTACTGGGACACAGTTGGTGATGATGTGTTTAACGCTGTCCACAGCTTCTTTCAGGATGGGGTGATGCTGACAGAGATGAACCAGACAAATGTGACTTTGATCCCTAAGGTTTCGAATCCTGAAGGTATGAATTACCTCCGTCCGATTAGTTTATGCCGTTTCATTTATAAAATTATTTCCAAAGTGCTAGCTAACAAATTGTAGCCTTATATGAATGAAATTATTACGGAGCATCAATTTGCCTTTATACCTGGAAGGCAAGTGCAGGATAACATTATTGTTGCTCACGAAGTGTTTCATTTTTTGAGGCATAAAAGAGTGGGCTCTAAGGCTTCTCTGGCAGTTAAACTTGATCTTAACAAAGCATATGACAGAGTCTGTTGGGACTTCCTGTTCCAAGTCATGGAAAAGATGGGTTTCGAAGGAAAGTGGATTGCCTGGGTCATGCAATGTGTGTGTACGGTGAAATATTCAATCATGGTTAATGGTGGCCAAGTCTGTGAAATTAACCCAAAAAGGGGTCTGCAACAGGGGGATCCCCTATCCCTTTATTTATTCCTGATGGTGGCGGATGTGTTCTCAGTCCTGATGAAGAAGGCAGTCCTAAACAAGTCTATTGGTGGTATTCGAATGACGAAGAGGTGCCCTATGGTGTCACATTTGCTGTTTGCGGATTACTCTCTGGTTTTTCTCGAGGCAGTTCCCCAATCATGTGTTAACTTTATGGAACTTATCTCATCTTTCAGTGATGCATCTGGATTGTCTCTTAATATTCAGAAATCTAGTATTTTCTTCTCTTCGAACATTAGAAATGATGTTAAGGAGGAAATAAAAGGCATTTTAGGAATGGAGGAGACAGAAGGAGATGCAAAGTATTTGGGGTTGCCTATATGTTAAGGGAAGTCTAAGAAGGAGACTTTGGGTTACCTGAGGGATAAGGTCATGAAGAAAGCTCAAGGCTAGGGAAATATGCAGTTGAACCACGCTGGGAAAGAGGTTCTTATCAAATCAGTGGCTCAACCTATTCCAATGTATACCTTTATGTGCTTCAAAGTTCCAAAGTCAATTTGCTCTTGCTTGGATTCGGTCCTGAGTGATTTTTGGTGGGGGAAAAGTAGCAGAGGAAGAAAAATACACTGGGGGGCGTGGCACAAGCTGACGTTGCAGAAAGGTATGGGTGGCTTGGGCTTTAAAGATTTTGAAACCTTTAATGATGCACTGCTAGCAAAACAATTTTGGAGGTTAAATAGCAATCTAGATTCTCTATGGGCTAGGGTACTTAAAGGGTTATATTTCCCTAGCAAGACGTGCATGGAGGCTAAGAGGGGAGCATCCCCTTCACGGGTTTGGTGCAGTCTACTGGAGGGGATAAGTTTGGTGAAAGAGGGGTCATGGGTTTGATGCAGTCTACTGGAGGGGAGAAGTTTGGTGAAAGAGGGGGTTCAGTGGAATGTGGGTAATGGGAATTCAATTCAATTCTGGGAGGATCAGTGGGTACCTGGACTTGTTGATGGAAGAGTGCCTCCACTTCCAAACCATCAGAAACAGCCCCTAAAGGTAGCTGACTTCATTGATCATTCATCAAAAGAGTGGAACAGAGAAAAGCTGAAGGGATGTATCCCTAAGAGTGAGGTTCAAGAGGTCTGCAAAATCCCCATAAGCTATCTAAACCTCTCTAATCGTGTCATTTGGCGTCATTCTAAGAATGGAGAATTTTCTGTCAAGTCGGGCTACGCTCAAAGGAGGATGAGGAATTTATCGCTAAAACCTGCCACCCCATCTTGTTCTTTTCACCCCTTCAGAAGTGATGTGGAAGAAACTGTGGTCCATTCCTACTACTCTGAAGGTCTGTATGTTTATGTGGAAAGCCGCTCGAAATTGGGTGGCCTGTCGAGAAAATCTTTTCCATTGAAAGTGTATCACCAACCCAACATGCCCAATATGTGAAAGCACGAACGAAACGATTGAACATCTCCTTTTCCATTGTCCATGGAACATGGCAGTTTGGTTTGGAAGTGGAAAGGCGTACTGGGTTCTCCAAAGAGAGATTACGGCTGTGAATAAGTGGATAGAGGAAATGTTATGTGGGTGCCTAGCAAAGGAATCAAGCAGGGAGGTTGTGGAAGCTATCTTCGGAATTTGTTGGGCAATTTGGAAGGCAAGGAACAATTTTATTTTTAGCAACAAGAAGCTAAATCCAACTGAAGTAATTGAGCAAGCTGGATCAGCAAACGTGGATTATTTGCAAGCAGTATGGAAAAGTCTGGAGGAGGGCCTTCTTAGGCCTAGCCAGGTGGTGAGGTGGTTACCACCTCCTTCGTCGGTGATAAAAATTAACTGTGATGGAGCTTTTAATCTTCCCGCAGCTTAGCTGCCTTTGGCATTCTTACTATAGATAGTGGCGGATCGACTTAGGCATGGCGGTGTGGTAGAACAATGGTTTCATCAGCTCTTTCCATTGAAGCTTGGGCACTAAGGATAGCTTGTGTGATGGCTGTACTGTAGACACCTCCCAAACGGGGCATCGCCATACAGATTGATCACGCTTGTTTGCTCGATTGGTTGCTTGCTTCGTAAACCAAAATCATGGACATCCCCATGGCTAGGAACATCGCCACATGATAGCGGTTATCATCAAAACAGAGTCGCCACCCAGTTTATTAAAACTGGGAAAATAGATAGAGATTCCGGATACGGGAGCCAAAAGTACAATAAGGGGAAGGTGTTAGGCACCCCTCTTTGCCCAGTCGTGAGACTGGCCCATAATCGTTCAACATAAGACATGTAGATGCTTTGTTTAATTCCAACACATAGTCTGTTTATTTATTCCTTTAAACAGTAAGCAAGGTGAGCCAGTGCGATAAGTAAGCATGCATTCAGAAAGCAAACAAGACTATCCCAGGGAGATGGATTCCGCGGCCGGTGAATGGATGTCACGGCCGAGGGATCCTCCTGGTTTGATCTACCGGCCGAGGGATCGAAGCCCCGGTCGGTGTTCTTCCTCACACCCGACAGAAAGATTAACAGATGATCAAAACGCTACGGTTAGTCAAAAATACAGTAAATAAGATAAACCAAAGGCCGTTGGGCCTCACCACCTTGATCCCTCAGTTGCCTGATTGCTTTGGATTGGGCGTGATTGACTGATTGCTTGATTGAAAACCCTAGGGTTAGGGTTTGAACTTCGGGGTTTGATTGCCGGATTGACGGCTACCTTCGGGAGGTTAGGGCTTTTGAAGAGTGGGTATGAGGGAGTATTTGTGCAGAGTTTCGAGGCTTGAGAGAGTGTGTACTCTGATAATTTCGTGTGTCTATTTTCGGAGTCCAAAGGCCCTTTATATAGGCAATTGGTGACTCACTCCGGCCAATCAAATCACGAGATGGCAATTGCAATTGCAATGCATCTCTAACTCTACGTCGTAATCTCTGAGCGTAGCCCGAACGCATCGGAAAGGTAGTGTAATCGGATCAAACGTCTGACAGAACATGTTCCAGAGTCTGGGAAAAGGTCGATCTGGCGGCCGAGTAAAAGATATCACGGCCGAGTAATGGATGTCTCGGCCGAAGGATAGATCTTGCGGCCGAGGGATTGATCTCTCAGGGAGATTTTGCTAGCAACAGGTTGCTCGGGTGAGGAAATGATGTTATGGCCGTGGGATCGATGTCACGGCCGACAGATGGATTCTCCTAGGCTTCTGTATTTCTGTCTGAAAGGCTGTATGGCTCTGAATTGGGTCCTCTAAGTGGCTCAAAGTTCTTACCGAAAGTCCTAAGGTTCTCAAAGAAGCAATCAGCAATCACTGTATCCGTTTCATCATCGGGATTGTCCCAAGGTGGGACTTGAAATAATCGTTAGGCCAAATTGGGGTGTCTACAGATGCCCCTCTTTGACTGAACTCAGATGGATCGCGAGACATGTTTGAGTAAGAGTCAAAGTTGTAAAAAGCAACTCAATTTGGTCCAACCACTATTCCAAGGGTTTTTGAAAAATGTTTTGTTATGGTCAAGCCGGGAGGCTGCCTACGTATTTCACAAGGGAAATTCAGACCAATCGTAGTTCGGGCAATAAAGAAAAGTAAAAAGTTTGGAGGGTTAGAGACAGAAGACGTACCTTAGGGCTTAAAAAGCCGTAGTGTGACGTACCTAGACTGAGCCAGGGTTTTGGCGAAGAGTAGTTGAAGGAGCGCGGGGCTGCCAGGGGAGTTTTTGCGGAGAGCTTCCTTAGTATTTTGGGGTAGATCAATACACTGCAGGTGCGTTTGCTTTTCTTGATCATCCTTACTTTGACTGAAAGGAGCTCGGTAGAGTAGCCTATCCTTGCGAATGAGCTAGAAGGAATTGATGTAATGGGGTGGAATCCAAACCATCTGCTGGGATGAGTTGGACGCCGGTTTGCTTTTGAGATATGGGGGGCACAGGGCTAGTAACTGGAGCACGGAGCTTTGGTGATGAGGGAACCGAGGCACGGAGCCGGTTGTAGTCATGAGGCGAGAGCCTGGAGAGTGATGGAATCGAGGTGTGGAGCCTGTTGCAGTCTTGAGGCGAAGGCCTGAGGAGATTGGATAGCACCGAAGCGCGGAGCTGGTGTTGATCATAAGGCGAGAGCCTATGGTGATTGGATTGATGCGTGGAGCCTGCTGTGGTTATGAGGCAAAGGCTTGAGGTGAGCTTTAGAGCTTGATGTGATGTGATGAACCGAAGCGCGGAGCTGGTATAAGGCAAGGGCCTGAGGTGAAGGAACTGAGGCGTGGAGCCTTCGTGCAGTTTTGAGGCGAGGGCCTGAGTTGTCGGAGCTTAGAGCTTGACGTGATATGAACCGAAGCGTAGAGCTGGTTGCATTCTGATGGTCTGTGCACGGAGCTTTTCCATCATAAGTGTTGGCATGGAGCCAAAGGATTGAGGCGCTGAACCGATCAATAAAACTGAGGCATAGAGCCGGTTGATTGCAGGGTTGACCTGTTTCATGAGAGATATGCAGAGTGTATATGTGTGATGATGGTTGGTTAGATGTGAATAGATATGCAGACTTGATGTGATAATGCAATATGTGCACGGGCCCGTGCGTGTGTGTTTAAGCTTAGAGCTTCTATCAAGTTCCGGACTTGAGCATTCAGAGCGTAGAGCTCGAGCATTCGGACGGCAGAATCCGAGCATTCAAAGTACAGGCTTTGAGCGTCCAGTACTCAGTGGTTGGGCATCCAAGCGTAGAGCTTGAGCATTCAAGTGCATAACTTGAGCATCCAGTACACAGTGGTTGGGCATCCAAGCATAGAGCTTGAGCATTCAAAAATGTTAGTTTTTTGAGCATTCAGGCGTAGAGCCTGAGAATAGATGTCTTGATTGTTGGGGCGGCTTAGAGCCTGTTGCTTGTTTACGGCTTCGAGCCAGTTGAGATAATGGGCTTGGAGCCGCTGAGATTGTTTGTTATGGCTTTGAGCCAGCTGAGACGATAGATACAGGCTTCGAGCCTGTTAGAGTAATGGGCTTCGAGCCGCTGAGATTGTGATAGCGAGCGTAGAGCTGCTGAATGAGTGAATAAGTACAAGCGTAGAGCCTGTCGATAATGGGCCTCGAGCCGCTGAGTTGATTGCTATGGCTTCGAGCCAGTTGAAATGGTGGGCTTGGAGCCGCTGAATTGGTTGTTACGGCTTCGAGCCAGTTGAAATGGTGGGCGCAGAGCCGCTTTGGTGAGATAACGGGGGTAGAGCCTATTGTTGTGATAGCGAGCGTAGAGCCGCTAAGTCGAGGGCTTGGAGTTGCTGAGTGAGTGAATACGGGCATAGAGCCGCTGGGATAGTAGACATAGGCTTCGAGCCTGTTGAAGTAATGGGCGTAGAGCCGCTGAGATTGGTTGTCACAGCTTCGAGCCTGTTGGAATGGTGGGCTTGGAGCCGCTGAGTTGTGTAGAGATGATAGGCACAGGGCCACTGAATTGATATGGGCTTCGAGCCGCTGAGTGAATTGATATGGGCACGGAGCTGCTTATTTCTTTGGTAGTGGATATGGGCATAGAGCCGTAGTGGATATGGGCATAGAGCCGCTGAGTGTTTTGACTTGTTTTGGCCAGCAGTTTGTGGAGAGAGATTTTCCTCATGCTTGGATATGCCCTCAAGGCTGGTTTTGATCATGTTGCATTGGCTCGGGGATGCCCCCAAGGCTTACTTGATTTTGCTTTCGTTGGTCATGGACTCAGAATCCCTAATGGTGCACTGAGCATAATCTGATGTTTGTTGAAGGAAATTGATTGAAGGGCCAGGAGATGGATTTCTCGGCCGAGAGATTGATGTCTCGGCCGAGGTATCGAACGATCGGCCGTTTAATCGGTTTATTTCCAGAGACCTATAAAAGACCACGGCGTCGACCGTTTTATCTCATTTTCCACTTTTCCTCTTCCTCTCCTCGTTCCGAGAGCTCCATATCCGAAGATCCCTTTCACTTCCCCTCATTCCTAACAGCTCCGGGCCATGGGTGATGCACTGATGTGGCTAGCGTGCGCGGAGGGAGACCGCGTTTGCTTTTGGTCCCGTCTTGATGCTTGATTTGGGACCCTCGCATGGGTATGTTTGATTAGGGGCCCTCGCATGGGTGGCTTGCTTCCGTGACGTGGAGCTCCTGGCGTGGCGGTAGTACGCGGTATGGTGATTTTTCTGGGCCATGTGGTGTCTCTTCTGCACCGTAGTACTTCTCTGGTATACACCGCCCCAGGGGTGTCCTCTTCTTTTCTGTAGCTGGTCTCTGGTGTTCGGACCACCAAAGGGTTCGGCATCCCCTTCTGCTTCTCCTCTTTTTTTTGTTTTTCTGTTTCCCTTCCTGCATAGGTTAGTTCAACAGGAAATCGATGTATAGTTTGTGTGGGATGATCCACCTTGTGATATAAAAAGCTTTCGTTATATGAAACAAAAACGTTTTGCTCCGTCACGTGATTGTGTATGCCATGCTGTTTGTATATGAATAACTCGTTAAGTCAGCTAAACAAACTGGATCATGGAAGCAAACTGTAAAATAGCCGTCATGGCGGCCGATCTATGGATTATACGGCCGATACTTCGATCTGACGGCCGGAGGATCATTTTGTCTGCCTGAGCTTGACTTGTGGGTCAACCCTGATTTTCACGGGCCGATGGATTGATCCCACGGCCGTCTTATCGAAGTGCCGGCCGAGAGACCGACTAAATTTCCGAGGATTAAGAATCCGATTCCGATTCAAACTAAGATTCGACTTAGTTCTATAAATACGCGTTCTACGAACCCGATAGCATTGTCAGTAGCAATTCCTTATACATGGCACAACCAGTCCTTGATCAGTGGTTGATTTCCTTCAATGGCCTTGACTGTTTACACTTTAAGTCCTTTGGCATGGACTTCCTCTTTTCCCTTCGTCAAATTCCTGTGAATTTTGCCTTCCTTAGGGCAGCCACTAGTTTGTGGGACCCTGATTTTCACATCTTTCGATTTAGGAAAGAGGAGTTGTGCCCTACTATCGAGGAGTTTGCGGCCATTATGGGTCATTCAGACAGAGAGGGTTTTGTTGTCCCTAATCCTTTGTTCAACCGAGGTGATCTCCTGAAGGATTTACTCCAAGTTCAGAAACATGAAGTTAAATTCTTCCTAGTGAAAGGAAGGCTGGAGATTCTGCAACTTATCCAGCGTTTTGGTACAGCTGAGGCTCATCGCCAAGTTCCCCTACAGAAGTCGTGTTTTCATGCGTTGTGCATTTGTCTCCTTCATTATTATTTGCTTGGCCCTTCCTCTGGCCATGCTGATCCTGTGTTGCTTAACCTTGCTCAACAGATTGGAAACCGTGTGGGTTTCGCTGGCTTAGTATTGGCAGAGACCTTGATGGGTCTAGATGTGATGAAGGGTAGTCCTACAGCTCAGTTCTCAGGCAGTCCCTTGCTATTGCAGGTTCGCTCTTTTATTCGTTTATTTGTCAAGTTTATCTTTCCACTCATCACTCTTTTGTTTTGACTCACGTGTTCTCTCAACTCACAATTTTCCCTTGTTCTCTAGGTGTGGTTGTTTGAGAAGCTAAAAGTGTGGGGTGCGCCAGAGCGACTTCCTTATAATCTAGACCAATGCACGGAGCGTCCCATGATTAAACAGTTTCCAACTGAGGCTGCTTGGAACGCATGGATGAAGACTTGTAGAGGTGATTGGATTCAATGGGTTTGCCCCTGGTATGGTATTGAGAGCATGACTGCGAGTACCATGAACCATTTTGGTGTAGCAGTGATTGGTATTACTCGAGTCATTTTCTACTTTCCTGCTCGCTTTCAAAGGCAGTTTGGGGCTGAACAAACCGCAATCCTGGGTGACCCTGAGTACACCGTCTCTAAGATCCATGATGCCAACTTCCGTTGCAATATGCTGCGTCTTTGGCCAAATAGAGTAATGCAGGAGGTTGCTGAGAACTTCGTTGTTAAGCTATCGGGTTCTTACAAACGCTGGTTGAAGAAAAATCTTTTGGAGGATAGTAGTGCAAAGAGAAGGAAGACCTAGAGATTGACGCTTTGCTTATGTTCTTCAAAAGATGTTTGTTTGATTCTAGCTTTCATGGATTAAGAATTGTTTAGGTTTGCTTTTTCCTTTTTTCTTTGGAAATAATAAAACACTTGGTCGTTTTATTTGAAGATGTTGTTGCCATGATTTGATAGCGAACATGCTTTAGGATAGACCTAGAAATTTGGAAGTGATGATGATAGCAGTGGCCGGATCTCAAACTTAGAGATTGTCTACGTATCCCATAGAGGGAATCAGGCCATAAACGTAGTTCCAACAAAGGGGATTTGTTTTGTTTTTAGTTAGGGTCCACTCGGGTATTTTCCTCTCCTTTTGTGCTCTAAATTTTGCCTAAAACCGCCCATGCGGGTTTTCGGTCTAGTGAGCGTTTTATTTATGCCTTAGTTTTTGCCTAAGCCGCCCTTGCGGGTTTTCGACCTAGCAGGCTGCTCTAATTTTTGCTTGGATCCGCCCACCCTTGTGGTTTTCAGTCCAACGAGCATCTCTCATGGGTAATACTTCCTTAGCTTGTCCATGTTGACTGGCGTTACGAATTCCATTCCATCCAAGTTTGCAATGTATGCTGCTCCTCCAGAAAGTATGCGTTTGATAAGGTAGGGGCCTCCCCAGTTCGGTCTAAACTTGCCCCTTGGGTCTGAGACGTGGCGACGAATTGCTTTGAGCACCATGTCTCCTACCTTGATGTTCCTAGGTTTCACCTTTTTGTTGAATGCTCGTGCAATGCGGTGTTGATACCCTTGTACATGATATAAGGCTCTCAGCCTCCTTTCGTCCAGTAGTACCAACTCGTCATGGCGATTTTGAACCCAGTCTTCTTCGATCATTCCAGTCTCAGCTAGAACCCTTAACGAAGGTAATTCCAGTTCGATAGGCAAGACAGCTTCCATTCCATAAACCAGAGAGTAGGGAGTGGCCCCAGTTGAAGTCCTTTCAGTTGTTCGATAACCCCATAGTGCCAGAGGTAGCATTTCTGGCCAGTCTGTGTAAGTGTCGGTAGTCTTCCGCAGAATCCTCTTGATATTCTTGTTTGCAGCCTCAACTGCTCCATTGGTTTGAGGTCGGTAAGTAGATGACCGATGATTCTGTATCCCAAATTCAGCGAAAAGCTTCTTTGTCGCCCCCTTGAAGTGCGATCCATTGTCACAGACGAACTCGTAAGGTACACCATATCGATAGATGATATTAGTGCGAATAAATTTGGCCACATGAGTGGCTTTGAGAGTAGCATAAGAGGCTGCTTCTACCCACTTGATGAAGTAGTCAATGGCCACCAGAATGAACTGATGTTTGTATTTTCCCTTTGGATTTATGCTTCCAATGACGTCTATCCCCCAAGTAGAGAATGGCCAAGGGGATGTCATGCTATACAATTCCGTAGGGGGAATACGCATACGATCAGCGTGAGTTTGGCATTTGTAACATCGGCGGACATAATCAGCGCAGTCGGCCTCCATTGTAGTCCAGTAATATCCCTGACGTAGGATCTTTTTTGCCATCGTTGCCCCATTCATGTGTGGCCCACAAATTCCTTCGTGTATTTCCTCCATTACCTTGTGACTGTCCTCCGTTGTGACGCAAAGTTGGCTTGGACCCAAGTGTGCCCTTCGATACAATGCTCCTCCACATATTACAAATCGGGCAGCAAACTTCCGCAGAGCTGTTTTGTCTTTTGAGTTGGCCTCGGGTGGGTATTCTCCTTTTTCCAGGAATTCCTTCACGTCTTCGTACCATGGCTTGCCATCGTCTTCACCTTCCTCGGTAAAGGTACATTCACATGCTGGTTTAACCTTTTGCTCGATCATGAGAGGCCGCATTGTGAATCCCAGGGGTATTTCGACCATAGATGCTAATGTTGCCAGTGCATTTGCAAATCTATTGCTCACTCGAGGAGTGTGTGTGAAGATAATAGAATCGAACTGTGGAATTAGATCTTCCAGCACAGAATGATATAGCTTCAGTGTATCTTCCTTGACCTTCCAGTCTCCTCTGGCTTGAGATACCACCAGGTTTGAATCCCCAGTGACTTCTACCCTTTTTGCCCCTAGCTCCAGGGCTGCCTCCATTCCAGCAATACAAGCCTCGTACTCAACTTGATTGTTAGTGACCTCAAACCTCAGTTTATATGACAAAGGGATGTGGGAATCGTTTGGGGAAACTAGCAATACCCCTATCCCATATCCACATCGGTTTGATGCTCCATCAAAGTAAAGTTGCCAGGTGTCGTCTAAGAGACATAAGATGTCCTCGTCGGGGAACATGAAGTCCTCTGCCTCGGCCTCTGTCACAGGGTGATCTGCCAAGAATTCTGCCACAGCTCTTCCCTTTACTGATTTCCTTGTCATGTATTTGAGGTCGAACTCTGCTAGCAGCAATAACCACCTAGCTAGCTTTCCGATAAGTGCTGGCTTTTCAAAAAGATACTTGATTGGGTCTAAACGAGAGACCAGCACCACCGGATGTGCTAACAGGTAGTGCCTCAGTTTCTTTGTGGCCCATACTAGCCCCCAACAGGTTTTCTCGAGGGGAGTGTACCTTGTCTCATAATCCATCATTTTTTTGCTGAGGTAGTATATGGCGCACTCTACTTTGGAGTCGTTTTCTTGTGCTAGCATGCATCCCATGGATGTGTCTGTTACTGAGAGATACAGAATCAACGGCTTCCCAGGGATGGGCGGCGACAGTACAGGTGGATTCTGAAGATATTCTTTGATTGCCTCGAACGCTTGCTGACAGTCTTGGCTCCATTCAAAATCAGTACCTTTCTTTAGTAGCTTGAAAAGAGGTTCACAGGTGGTTGTGAGCTTGGAAATGAACCTGCTGATGAACTGTACCTTCCCCAAGAAGCTCTTTACTTCCTTCTCCGTCTTAGGCGGTGATATCTCCATGATAGCCTGTATCTTGGAAGGGTCTACCTCGATTCCTCTTTGAGTGATGAGGAATCCTAACATCTTTCCAGCTGTTACCCCAAAAGTGCATTTTTGAGGGTTAAGACGTAGTTTGTAATTCCTAATCCTCTCAAAGAACTTTTGGAGTGCTCCGTAGTGTCCTTCCCTTTCCTTCGATTTGACTATCATATCGTCGACATATACCTCGACCTCTTTGTGCATCATGTCGTGCAGCAGTGTTGTTGCCATCCTTTGGTAAGTGGCTCCAGTATTCTTCAACCCAAACGGCATCACTCGGTAGCAGTAAGTTCCCCAAGGCGTAGTGAAGGTGGTTTTCTCTCTATCCTCAGGAGACATAAGGATTTGATTGTACCCAGAAAATCCGTCCATGAAAGATAGCAATGCATGGCCTGCGGTGTTATCTACTAGCTCGTCTATGTGAGGTAATGGGAAGTCATCCTTTGGACTGGCTTTGTTGAGATCTCGGAAATCTACGCAGACCCTGATTCCTCCAGTTTTCTTTGGTACGGGAACGATGTTAGCTACCCATTGTGGATATTCGGTGACTATGAGAAAACCGGCGTTGATTTGTTTAGTGACTTCTTCTTTTATCTTTAGGACCCAATCAAGGCGCATACGTCTCAGTTTTTGTTTAACTGGTTTTGCATCAGGATGAAGAGGAATTTTATGCTGAACAATTTCAGGGTCTATTCCAGGCATGTCCTCGTAAGACCAGGCAAAAACATCTTTGTATTCTTTTAGCAAAAGGATTAGTTTTTCATTTTCTTGAGGAGATAGTGCGGCACCAATTTTAACCATTTTGGGCTCGTTTTCAGAGCCTATGTTTGCTGTGATTTTTCCTCAGAAAAAGGTTTAGCGTGCCTTTCCTCTTCTCTCTCGATGAATTCTAGAATTTCTTTTGGAATTTCTTCCTCAAAATTTGGTTTGTCGGAATCCACACAATTGATCATAGGCAAAGTGAAATACTCTAAATCTTCCTTCTCATTGCTAAGTTTATCAAAAGACATTTCAGAGTCGAACTCAAAGTAAATGTTATGCTTTGGTACTTTGACCAGGTTTTCCTCACTAGACTTAGTAGTTTCAACAGATGAAAAGCTTGACTCGGACTGAGTCGACTCGGAGTCGGAATCGGAATCAGAACTAAGATCAGAATTAGCGCTTTTCATTTTGTATTTCAGAGTGTGTTCCACGGTCCAGTTAGGGTAAGCCCCTTTTTCAGCATCCACAATCAGCTCAGAGCAGTCTTTTTCATCACCAAGGTCGATCACCAGCACTTCACTGTCACCTTGATTCGCACTTTCATCATTGTCACCCTGCAAGTCTTGGAGGGCCATTTGATTTGCTATCGCTGTTATTTCTTCCAATTGAGCTTCAATCTCTGCTTCGTCGCTGTTGTCGACTCGTCGTGTGCCAACAAAGCCCCACCAATTACCAAAACTATCTGTGATGGGGTGGATCACCCTTATTTCATTGTTGGTGACCCCCTCATCAAAGAGTAGGTTTAGTGATATTTCGTCTAGTGGGTCATTGTCGACAGACTCTTCTTCCTTTGCCTCTTCAGTTTCGAGGTTGTTGACCTCGTCTATTGGCCAATAGTCGTCGGTAGGTGCATAGGGGTCATAAAAATAGATTGGAACCCTGCGAAGCCCTTCTTCTTCGATCAGGTCTTCTACTTCTTCCTCATAAACCGTTCCAGCGAACATGACATGGTTGCCTTCAATGATAGCCACCATAGGCTTTGGTTGATTTACTGGAGTGACGTATTCGGAGGGGTTGAAGTCTTCAACAGCAAAGTGGAGCGGACCAGACAGCTTGGTGACAACTTGAAAGTGCGAATCAGACATGAACAGTGATGCAGTCATTTTTCCTGAAAAAGGTTTTTGCTTTAGTTAGATTGATTAATCTTACTGTAGTAGGCCGAGTTAACTGGCTCGGGCTGCACCGAGCCGAGGACCGACTGTCCACACTTATTCCTAGAGCAAGTCTGATATAGCCTCGGTGGGCCGATGGCCTTGAAACCTCCTCGAATACTCCGACAAAGCCTCGGCTACCGAAGGTCCATTCCCATCTAGGGATGTATCCCATCGCCTCGGCTTCCTCGGGGATGAACGCTTTCCCCTAGACGCCTTCTTCGGCCAACAGCCTCTCGGCTGGCCGACTCCTTGACTGTCGGCTCACATTTGGTCTTGAACGGATGTGGGGGCCATGTTCCATCCCCCTTCACGTGGGGATGCCACTCTGGCTATGATGACGATTGTGACGTCAGCCGAGCGGTTACCAGGTTGATGGTACCACGTGAATGGGGGCCCGCTCACTCACCAATCAGTTACGAAACCCTAAATGGTGACATAGGAGATACGTCGGCCGACACGTGGCGAGCATGCATACGATCTTGGATCGGATGAACGATCTCTATAAATACACAGTGATGCCTCCTGAAAGAGGTACGTGAAAAAAACACAGCCCTAAACCCAAAACATTTGGTCTTTCCCCTTTTGCAAGAGAGCTGATTCTTGCACCTGAGGGCCATCCCGGAGAACCTCCGGCGTGGTCTTTAGTCGTGCATTGTTTTGCAGGACTAAGGAGGATCAAGAGCGAAGTCCCAACCACGGAGCCAAGATACTCGAACCATCTTAAAAGGAGCCCCACAATTTGGTGAACCCGACGTGAACTTTTCTTCTTTCTGATCCACGGCGGCTCCTCCGTTGCCAATCCTTAATTCCTTGACAAAAGAAACCACTCCCACCACATCTCCACCACTTTTCCCTTAGAAAATGGGCGGACCACCACCTCCCTTTCAACCCCTCAACCCTTCTCAGATCCTTTCGGACACAGGCGTCCACACCGCCTCCCCTTCTCACCCTCCTGGCTTTACTCATCCGAGCGTTAGCGCGTCGGTTCAGCGTCCGGTGGGGCTAAGCGACGAGGCCTTGGCGTACGTCCAGATGCTGGAACAGCAGCAGGAACAAACCAACTCTGATGTAGCCATGCTCAAAATGGAGATGGCTAGAATCAGAGCGAACGAGCGCCCGGCGGGCTCCCATTCAGGCTCTCAGGGAAGGCGCCGGCGTGGGAACTTACCACCACCACCTCCTCACTTGGTGGGTGAAGGAGATCCTCATCGAGTCTCGGTATACGACCGCCTGGACCCACCACTAACTGACAATCGGGCCGGGAACAGCGCTCGCTTCGGGCAGCAACGTTCCTCGGTCCATAAGCGTCTCGGTAGTGATGCGGGACACAGAGGTGAAAAAACAAGAAGGGAAGGTAGCCCTTACACCAACTACTCAAGCTCGTCGGCTGGGGACGAATACTCCCAATCCCAAAGTTATGACACGGTTGAAATTCAGGACAATGAGAACAATCTGGCCTTAATTCCACATGACGGACGGCGAAAGAGCCGAACGTCGAGGAGAGACGGCAAGGACCCTGAAATTTTCCCTCCTGAACAAGAAGATTTCCTTCGGGATAATACACAAGCCGGACGCACGGTAAACTCAAGAAACCCACGAACTTTCCCTCGGGAAAAGAGTGTGAGTGTTGTCGTTCGGCACGATGAACAGCCGAGCCGACGAAAGGTTTATCGTACAGAAAATCTCCCAGATCCGGATCGGCTGAGAACCCCCATCGACAAGAAGGAAAGGGCATACCAGCGTCGGCAAGACGAATCTGCCGACAGGGATAGAGAGTACCAGGCCTACAAAAAATCTCGGAGAGACAGAGACGGACGCCCGCCTCGGCCAACACACGAATATCAGCTGAAAAAACTGACCGAATCTCCTTTCTTGGCCAAAATTCAAGCAACTATGCCGAAGCCTGGCCTCCACCTGCCAAAATTCCAGAAATTCGACCCCAGTCTGTCCGAGGCTTACACCCATCTCATCAGCTACCGAAGCACAATCTCCTGCGTCACCGAAGACGACGCCATCATGTGCAAAGCATTCCCCTCAAGCCTCGGGCGCCTCGGCCTGCTATGGTTCAATCAACTGGAGGCAGGATCAATCCACAGCTTCAAAGAGCTTGAACGAGCCTTCAACTATAGGTTCATCACAAGCAACAAACAAGCCAAAGAGGAAGATGCTTTGGCTCAGATGAAGAAGAGGCCTGGCGAAATGCTTCGGAAGTATGCCGAGCGCTACTGGCAGTTATTCAATGAGATACCTGGTGTTGATCAGTACTGGGCAGCAAGAAACTTCAAGAACGGATTGGAGACTGGAAGCAAAATCTTAGACGAATTGGCAATTCGGGCACCCCACGGGATGAATGAACTAATGAGGACGGTTGAGCAGTTCTGCTCTTACGAGGAGTTCCTCGCCGAGAGAGATCTTCAAGGTGGACAGAACTCAGCCATCCCTCACCAGCTCCACGTTCCTACCCCTCAGATCTCTGCACCAAAGCCAGTAGCCGTGACACAACCCAAAAAGCAGGTCAACACAGTAAAAGTGGCAAACAAGAAGGCTCCCAAGGACCACGACTATGTAGCCGAGACGACGATTTTCAAGGAACCAATCTACTTTCTCTTACGAACCTTGGAGCGCGAGCCGTTCTTTGTTTGGCCGAACCCACCCAAGCTCAATACCGAAGCAGGGAATGACAACACTCGGAAGAGATGTTCCTACCATAACGAGCTCGGACATTACACAACGGCCTGCGCCCCATACAAGGCACTGTTGGAGAATCTGGCAGCTCAAGGACTCCTGGACGATCACATTGACTGGACCAAAACTCCAAGGCGCCAGCCGAATGCTGGGGGCCAACATCAAATCCCACGTCCAGTCGGCGTTATCAACGTAATCCACGGGCCAGTAACCAAGGAAGGAGCACAGAAGCTTCGGTCTGAGCTCGACAAGGCCAAAAAATCTGCAGAAATTTTTTCTGTCTCTTCAACTCTCAAAAGACCTCGGCCATCTGAACGACCGTGGTCTATAACCTTTACCGACAGAGATCTCGAGCGAGTGCAGACTCCTCACAACGACGCTTTGGTGGTGACAGTGCAGATCTCCACTCACTCGGTGAAAAGGGTCCTTGTGGATCAGGGAAGTTCGGCAGAGATCATGTACTTGTCTCTCTTCAAAGAGCTCAACATCCCAGAATCATCCTTGGTCCCAAGCACCGTTCCTCTCGTCGGATTCAGCGGTACGCCAGTCTGGCCCCTCGGCAAACTGATTCTCCCCGTCGTCACTGGTTCGGTCGCCGTCAATATGGAGTTTATTGTTGTGGACGCCCCGAGTCCTTATAATGCAATCCTCGGCCGGAATTGGCTCCACTCCCTCAAGGCCATTGCCTCAACCTACCACCAAGTGGTACGGTACATTGGGACTACAGGCCGACAGGAAGACCTGCACGGCGACCAAGTTCAGGCGAAGCAGTGCTACGTCTCGGCCGTTGGAAAGGCGCCGAGCCCTAACCGAGTTCATTGGGTAGAAGTTCCAGACAAGCCGGTCCTGGAAGATGTCGGCGCCCCAGCCGAGCAAAAATCAATTGAAGATCTTGTAAAAGTACCAATCAATGAAGACGGGTCACGCTTCTTCATGCTCGGATCCAGCTTGACGGATGCCGAGCGTGAGGAGTTGGTCCAATTCCTTAAAGACAACATCGAGGTCTTCGCCTGGACTCCTTACGAGATGCCAGGCATCGACCCACAGGTGATTCGGCACTGTCTCAATGTCTCCAAGTCCGCCAAGCCGGTGATACAGAAACCCAGACGTTCAGCCGCTATCCACGCCGAAGCGGTCAATGAAGAGGTCGATAGACTCCTCGCAGCAGGGGCCATCAGGGAAGTCCAGACGAGGAAGCTCTGATCCAACCAGAATATGGGATGCTGGAGCAGCATGAAGCACGGAAGACTTGGAACTTATTCAGTGGCGATGTCTGGAAGCTGCACGTTGATGGTGCATCGAATAGCAACGGCTCGGGCGCCGGAGTTGTTCTTGTCACTCCATGCGGCGTGATACACGAGTGCGCCATTACGATCAACTTCCAGGCAACCAATAACGAGGCCGAGTATGAGGCTCTGCTAGCTGGTCTTCGCACGGCAGCAAAACTTCAAGTGGAGGACCTACACGTCTATTGCGACTCCCAGTTAATCGTTAATCAAGTAACAGGGGATTACGAGGCTCGGGATCCCAGGATGCTCAAATACCAAGCTACGGCGCTGGAACTCATTCGGCAATTTAAGGGGTTTCATATTGAGCAGATCAACCGAGAATACAACGCCCATGCCGACGCTCTTGCAAGTTTGGCCTCGGCAGCCAAAGCCTCAGAATACCGAAGCATCAGCCTCGGTGAAATTGATGCACCGAGCTTTGACGCTCCGGCAGAAGTCCTCAACATCTCCCTCGGTCCTAGCTGGATGGATGAGATCGTCGCCTTCCTCAAAAATGACACTCTCCCCACAGACAAAAAGGAAGAACACAGGGTCAAGGGCAAGTCGGCTCATTACTGGATCTCCGAAAACGGCCAACTCTATAGACGCAGTTTCACCGGGCCATACCTTCGCGTGATCCATCCAACCGAGGTATCCACGATTCTGACCGAGCTACATTCTGGGAGCTGTGGGTGCCACTCTGGTGGACGCTCTCTCTGTCAGCGGGCCCTTAGTCAGGGATACTTTTGGAAGGGAATGAAAAAGGACTGCGAGGAGGTGGTCAAGCGATGCAAGCCGTGCCAGCTATTCTCTCCTATCCCTCGGAAGCCAGCCCAGACTCTAAAACCCATCACCAGCCCATGGCCTTTCGCTCAGTGGGGCTTGGTTATAGTGGGGAAACTCCCTACGGCCCCTGGAGGATTCAAGTTTCTTATAACAGCGACAGATTACTTCTCTAAATGGGTGGAGGCCGAACCACTCGTTACAACGACTGAGGCCGACGTTCGGCGATTCGTTTGGAGAAACATCGTTACAAGATTTGGAGTGCCGTACGCAATTGTCTCGGACAATGGATCTCAGTTCGTCGGCAAAGAGCTGACAGGACTCTGCGAAGAATTTGGAATACGTTTCTTTAATTCAACTCCCTCCTACCCCCAGGGCAACGGTCAAGCCGAGGCTACAAACAAAACCGTTTGCGCGGGCATCAAAAGACGGCTGGACTCGAAGCGAGGGCTATGGGCCGAGGAACTGCCGAGAGTACTCTGGGCCTACCGCTCCACACCAAGACGCTCCACAGGCCAAACCTCATTTGCAATGGCCTTCGGCATGGAGGCAGTCATCCCACTGGAATCAAGATTTCCTACTCTCAGAACGGAGACCTTCGACCCTCAGACAAACGACGAGGCTGTCGCCACCGAGCTAATTCTGGCCGAGGAGAAGAGAGATGAAGCCCAACTCAAGCTGGCAAGCTACCAACAGGAAGTCGCTAGGGGCTACGATAGAAGCGTTCGGCTAAAAAAATTCAAACCAGATGACTGGGTGTGGAGGAAGGTCGTCAGGGCAAGCCAAAAGACAAAATTCAAACCCAACTGGGAGGGTCCATACCGAATCGTTAAGGAAGTCGGCAACGGATCCTACAAACTGGAAGACAAAAATGGAAAAGAGATTCAAAACCCCTGGAATGCTCTCAACCTCAGAAAGGCTTACCTTTGAGGAAAACACTCGGCCAGAGCCTGCCTCGGCCTTTATCTATCATGTAATTCCAAAACTTGTAACACGTGTTGAGAGCAATTTTACTTAAATTAGAGTTGTTATTTTCCAACGCTCTGATCTTATCTTTATTATTCTCTCCACTATGTGTTGTTCGACCTCGGTCACACAGTTCGGCTTCTAAGCCATCGGATCTAGCATCCAGAAACACTTACTTACCTCGGACGATTTGACGTTCGGCTAAGTACAGATCATTAAACCTTATGGTTTATTTACGCTCGGCTTCGTTCATTTTTTGACTTGAACAAATAAGGCCACATTCAATCATTTACTTAAGTCTCTTAAATTTTGGCATAAGGCTGGCATTTGAGCCAAAGCCTAACACCAAAATAGGGGCTGATAACAAGTAAATTAGCAAGGGTCTTTGAAACCCTCGGCAGCATCAAACGCAAAAATATTTCTAAAGGCAAAAGGAAATATCCAAACATTCAAACCATCGAAAAACAATTCTAAGGCATTGGAAAAAACTTGACACGTCTTATAAAAACTTAACTGGAAGGCACGGCATAGTGCAACGTTCGGCGCCGTCTCTCCACAAAAACTATTACAAACTTAAGTTTAAACGTACTTGGAAGAAACTAGAAGAAAGCTAAGTTAAAAGGTCCAGGGTGGCATCAGCTCCGTCTTTGCCTTCGGCAAGAGCCGCCTGATCTTGTTTCTCTCCTCCTTCGGATGGCTTCTCCTGCACAGAAGCCTCGGCCATCACCTCATCCTCGTCTTCCTCGGGTGGTAGAGGAGCACACTCATCCTCGGTATAAGGCAGCTGAAGATCAGGAATCACCGGCGGAGGAAGCTTTTTGAGGAACGTGGAGTCGGTCTCAACGACCAAGACCGCAGCCATGGCCTCGGCACCCGCAGCATACCCGAGCTCGTAGAAGCCTGGGAGCCGAGTCTCGAGCTCATCATTTACCATCTGATGGGCCGTCTGAGTGTACTCCAGGGCAGCTCTTTTGATCCCAGCTTCATAGCCTGTGGCGTCGGCTGCCTGCAGCTTCTTCTTCTCCTCCACCTTCATCTTCTCCATCTCGGCCTCGGCGGTAGCTGCAGCAGCTTTGGCATCGGCAAGCTCTTTCTTCAACCTCTCCACTTCAGCGTCGGTCTCCTGAAGCTGAGACTCCGAGATCTTGAACTTCGCCTTGAAGTTGTCTCGGTCTGTCCTGTACCACTCACGCTCGGCTGTAACCTTAATGGCTCTGTCATAAGCCTTCAAAGCAGCCTGGCCAGCCTGAAGAAGAGGCAAGTCAGAAACATAAAAAAGAAAATTGAAGTGCTGGATCTTAAATTCAAGGGTTAAAGACATACCTGGACGAGGTGAGAGCACATATCTCCGAGTCCTGGGATCAGCTCGGCTGGAAGCTGATCACAGTCCCTCGGAAGGGCCAATCCCCTGAGTAGGGTAACAGCAAGGTTCGGTTCTTCCTTCACCGAATCCTTCAACATCAGCACCCTCCCATCGGCCGTTGTATAGGTTGGGCTGAAAGGGCGCGGAACCTCGGCCTCGACAGGACCGCTATCCAAATCGACGGGTCCCTCGGCCTGACGACCCTGGTCCTTCTGAGGAGGGGGTCGGCGAGTCTCGGAGGGGGCAGTTTTGGAGGCACTCGAAGGAGGGACCTCTTCCGAGAGTTTCTGCTTTTTCTGCTGTTGCTGCTGCAGGTCCGCGCCTCGGCCCCTAGCAGGGTTTGCACTCTTCGTCGGGATATTGGGCCTCGGGATATTCCTCCGCGACATCTCTGCTTCAGTCGGCTCGCGAATCTGGAGAGGAGCGTTCAAACCTGGTCCTGTCGGCTCGAAGATGAAATCTTGACCGAGCGGAGAGAGCCACTCCTCGGCAGTAAATCCAATCTTCGGCAGTCGCACCCCCTTCTGACGCTTTTCGCTTGGACCCGCGGTGTCGGTCGGCGCCCTCTTCTTCTTCGTCCCCTGACTCGGCTGGGCCGACTTCTTGCCCTTTGACAAGTCGCTCGGCTCACCGTCCTTCTTCTTGTCCTTCTTCTTCAACACGCCTTTGTACGACGGCTCGTAATCCAGAAGCGTTGGAGCGTGTCGGCAGGCTTGAGCTAATATCGCCTCGCACGCTTTCTCCCGTGCCTGCGTATTTTGAGTCTTGGATATTGGACCAAGCTCTGCAAAAAAGAGAAGGCAACAAGAAGAATATTATTAGCCTCGGCAAAGAAGGACAAAGTTAAAGCAAAGTGAAGGACAAATAGAAAATCCCCGAACCTCGGTTGTCGACAAACCTCGGAATGGGATTCCGACGGTTAGCCTCGCCGAACTCAAAGTTCCCCCGAACCTCCAGGAACAGGTTGGCCCACTTATCTGAGTCGGACAGTCCCTCTATTAGAGAGTCTTTCCTCGGCCGAGTGGTGAGAAACCGACGCTTCGATTTCCCATGGCGAGACATGGTGTAAGTATAGAAGATGTCGGTCGGCTTGAAGTCGATACCGTGGAGTTCGACCATTGCAGCTAAGGACATGATAATCCTGTAGCTGTTGATCGCCAATTGGTGTGGGCACAAGCCGAACTTGTACAAAATTTCCCTAAGGAAGGGATGAAAGGGGAACCTCAGACCAGCCTCGGTTATGGCCATAAGAGGCACGGTGATGTGCTCCGGCCTGTCTTCCCTCTTTGCCCTAATGGCGTCGCTCCTCACTCGGTGGATGTACACATCGTTCGGAATATGGTACTTCTCGCAGAAAGCCTCGTACTCTCCGGCCTCCCCTGAGAAGTAGTGGGCGTAGGGGCATAGGATCCCTTTGTCAAAGAAGTCATCGTCGCTCGCTGCTGCCGAGGTTGAAGCCTGTTCGCCGGACTGAAACCGTATTTCGGCCTCTCTACCCATCCTAGGCTCAGCCTCTGACTCGGTCCCGGGAGTAGAGACGATTTCAGGTTCGGTGGCGTAGTCTTCGGCGGCATATTCGAAATCCACCTCGGCGTTCGAATCGCCGGATGCTGGAGTGGTGGCAGACATCCTCGTAGGCGCGGATGGTGCGTCTCGGCCGAGGTTCCTACGGCGTTCTACCAATGTGTCGACGACTCGGCGCTCGGACTCGGTAAGAGAATCGTCCGAGCTTGAAGAGATGTTGATGACCTCGTCAGCCAGACCTAGGAGAAAAAGAAACAAAGAAAATAAGAGCGCCAAACATCCGCGTCGGCAAAAAGGAAAGATGAAAAAAGGTTCGGATCATGCTACAGGCTCACGAGTCACTTTTTAAGTCCTTGGTATGGTTCGGCATCCTCCTAAAAGAATGCCGCGTTCGGCTACAAACGTCGAGATGTTCAACGTTCGGCCACCTAAACTACTGAGACAAAAGCCTCGGTGAGTCTTCAGCATCCCCTTGGAGGCTCAGAAGAACAGGTTGAGTTTGGGGATGAACACACTGTTCATCCCCAGGGTTTCTACTATTCACTCAGAGCAAAAAACTCAGGAAACTGCCCCAAAAACCCAGAAAAATGCGTAAAAAATTGAGAAAGACAACAAGCAAGGAAGATCGATCACTTACTTGAAGATTTGCAGCGAACTGGACTGAGATTGGAAGGTCTGGATCTTGAACGAAGACTGGAACGCGGATGAGGAGTGAGGAGTTCTGAATTTGTAGAAAGAGAAAGTGCAAGAACCTTTCTCTCTCCTCCCCTCCCTCTATTTATAGCAGAGGGAACCGTTTCGAATTTCCCGCGCAATGATGACCACGCCGAACCGCTGACCAATGGTCGCTGTACACGTGGCCATCTCCGTTTCCCGTGCGTACTGGAAGTGTCCATTCATCTGCCAAAGCGTCCTTTCAACTGACACGGCCCTTTATCGTTGGACATCTGTCAAGCAGCCATTGGGGCTCGGATCTTACCGTTGCAAGCGTTCAAATAAGACCCTCGGCAGGGGCTGGGGCTTGGCCTGGCTGAATTCAATCCCTACCAACTGAAGAGCCTCGGCAGGAATTGAGGGGCTATTGTAGTAGGCCGAGTTAACTGGCTCGGGCTGCACCGAGCGTAATACCGAGCCGAGGACCGACTGTCCACACTTATTCCTAGAGCAAGTCTGATATAGCCTCGGTGGGCCGATGGCCTTGAAACCTCCTCGAATACTCCGACAAAGCCTCGGCTACCGAAGGTCCATTCCCATCCAGGGACGTATCCCATCGCCTCGGCTTCCTCGGGGATGAACGCTTTCCCCTAGACGCCTTCTTCGGCCAACAGCCTCTCGGCTGGCCGACTCCTTGACTGTCGGCTCACATTTGGTCTTGAACGGATGTGGGGGCCATGTTCCATCCCCCTTCACGTGGGGATGCCACTCTGGCTATGATGACGATTGTGACGTCAGCCGAGCGGTTACCAGGTTGATGGTACCACGTGAATGGGGGCCCGCTCACTCACCAATCAGTTACGAAACCCTAAATGGTGACATAGGAGATACGTCGGCCGACACGTGGCGAGCATGCATACGATCTTGGATCGGATGAACGATCTCTATAAATACACAGTGATGCCTCCTGAAAGAGGTACGTGAAAAAAACACAGCCCTAAACCCAAAACATTTGGTCTTTCCCCTTTTGCAAGAGAGCTGATTCTTGCACCTGAGGGCCATCCCGGAGAACCTCCGGCGTGGTCTTTAGTCGTGCATTGTTTTGCAGGACTAAGGAGGATCAAGAGCGAAGTCCCAACCACGGAGCCAAGATACTCGAACCATCTTAAAAGGAGCCCCACACTTACCTACTATTTGTTTGACTTAGAGAGATTCCTAAGGTTTAACCTGTAAAAGAGAAACTTTACAACATACACATATACAATGGGTGTGAGGAAGAACTTGGAAGTAAAATGCAAGTAGGTTCCTAGCCTGTAGGTTCCTGTCTTAGTTTGATAAGTTCTATGGCTTTCTAAAACATGCAAGGTTTTGGTAGTCTCAGGGTGCTCCGTTGTCAAAGGGCACCAATCCTCTCACCAGCCCATCATAGGCGGTGATTGGGTGATTCCCCTTTTGATATACCACTAGGTACGAGTGACTGTGGAGTTTGCTGGAACCCCCAACATAGCCCGTGTCATGCCAGGATATCAGGTGAACTCAACGGGTTGCCCGCTCGATGCATATGATAAATGAATTAGACAAGGCATGTATTAGTCTTATGTTGAACTTTTTGGTTATGGCTCTCATATTCCCCAGCAGAGTCGCCAAAAACTGTAGACACCTCCCAAACGGGGCATCGCCATACAGATTGATCACGCTTGTTTGCTCGATTGGTTGCTTGCTTCGTAAACCAAAATCATGGACATCCCCATGGCTAGGAACATCGCCACATGATAGCGGTTATCATCAAAACAGAGTCGCCACCCAGTTTATTAAAACTGGGAAAATAGATAGAGATTCCGGATACGGGAGCCAAAAGTACAATAAGGGGAAAGTGTTAGGCACCCTTCTTTGCCCAGTCGTGAGACTGACCCATAATCGTTCAACATAAGACATGTAGATGCTTTGTTTAATTCCAACACATAGTCTGTTTATTTATTCCTTTAAACAGTAAGCAAGGTGAGCCAGTGCGATAAGTAAGCATGCATTCAGAAAGCAAACAAGACTATCCCAGGGAGATGGATCCCGCGGCTGGTGAATGGATGTCACGGCCGAGGGATCCTCCTGGTTTGATGTACCAGCCGAGGGATCGAAGCCCCGGTCGGTGTTCTTCCTCACACCCGACAGAAAGATTAACAGATGATCAAAACGCTACGGTTAGTCAAAAATACAGTAAATAAGATAAACCAAAGGCCGTTGGGCCTCACCACCTTGATCCCTCAGTTGCCTGATTGCTTTGGATTGGGCGTGATTGACTGATTGCTTGATTGAAAACCCTAGGGTTAGGGTTTGAACTTCGGGGTTTGATTGCCGGATTGACGGCTACCTTCGGGAGGTTAGGGCTTTTGAAGAGTGGGTATGAGGGAGTATTTGTGCAGAGTTTCGAGGCTTGAGAGAGTGTGTACTCTGATAATTTCGTGTGTCTATTTTCGGAGCCCAAAGGCCCTTTATATAGGCAATTGGTGACTCACTCCGGCCAATCAAATCACGAGATGGCAATTGCAATTGCAATGCATCTCTAACTCTACGTCGTAATCTCTGAGCGTAGCCCGAACGCATCGGAAAGGTAGTGTAATCGGATCAAACGTCTGACAAAACACGTTCCAGAGTCTGGGAAAAGGTCGATCTGGCGGCCGAGTAAAGGATATCACGGTCGAGTAATGGATGTCTCGGCCGAAGGATAGATCTTGCGGCCGAGGGATTGATCTCTCAGGGAGATTTTGCTAGCAACAGGTTGCTCGGGTGAGGAAATGATGTTATGGCCGTGGGATCAATGTCATGGCCGACAGATGGATTCTCCTAGGCTTCTGTATTTCTGTCTGAAAGGCTGTATGGCTCTGAATTGGGTCCTCTAAGTGGCTCAAAGTTCTTACCGAAAGTCCTAAGGTTCTCAAAGAAGCAATCAGCAATCACTGTATCCGTTTCATCATCGGGATTGTCCCAAGGTGGGACTTGAAATAATCCTTAGGCCAAATTGGGGTGTCTACATGTACAAGAAAATTTCCAAAATGTAGTCTTTGAATCTGATTGTAAGAATCTGGTCAGCTGCATCAGTGATTCCACATCACAGTGCCCCTGGGAAATCGAAGCAGTGGTTAAAGACATCAAAGAATGGGCAAGAACAAGACAGTGGTCCTTCGTGTGGTGCAGCAGGGTGCAAAACAAAGCTGCTCATTGGATAGCGTCTAGATGCATCAATAGAAAGCTTTTATTTCATTCGGGTTGTATTCCGCCCGAGCTTAATTCCATTTTGTGTAATGACTTGATATGAGTTTGGAATACATTGACATCTTAAAAAAAAAAAAGAAGCAAAAAGGTAGCTCAATCTGATATCTATAAAGGCTTTTCTAGATCGTAAAGTGCTACGAATTCTGGAAAAACCCTTACAACATCAGATTGAGCTAAAATTTTTCTACAGCAACCCATAAAAAATATTTTAAGAATAATGATCGGTTAGAATCATCATTGTGTGACTTGAAATAAGTCCCCCAAAAATCAATAAATCATTAATTTGAAATTAATTGTTTCGCCCTACGAATTCTAAAAAAGTCATTGCCAATGGTGGATTGAACAAATTTTTTGCAGGAATGCATAACAAAACATTTTAAGAATAATGAGTGGTGTGAATTATCTTTGTGGGACCCAAAATGGCCCACAATACTCATTAATCTATTTTGCTGCCAAACGGGGACTTTAGCATAGTCCAAGGTAGGTTTTGGCCCCAAAACGTTGTTGTGTTGGCGGTCAGCACACCCTATTATCTGTGAGAATCGGCATGATTCCCAAGTCCCAATCTATGTAGATCATAATACTTTCCATAGTTTTAGATCGTACTCTGGTGATTACTCGAAAATGTGGGGCATGACCCACCTCTCCCTAGTCCCTTATTCCTTTTGCTAAAACCACACACTTATCTACAAACTTGATAAATATTCACACAAGAATTTGTTTAAATGTGCGCAGTTGTAGCAAAGCTTCATTTGGTGTCAAACATTTCAATGTGCAAACCCAAATCTGGCATAAATTTTGAGTAAAAGTCTCATGAATGGCATGATTGTAAATTTGAGAGTGAGAAAGTAGTGTTATAAAATTTGAGAAATTTTTGCTTCTAAGCCGGCCTAGCCACGAGGAATCGGAGTCATCCTTGATTGGAGTAAAAATTTGAGTACAACTTTATATGGTGGTTTGAGTCAAATTTTTTTTTTTAGGAACACAAAAATATCATGTACTATAGAAGAAACCAAAGGTAAAATATGTACATGTTCCTTAAACTATCCAAAGTTTATTTACTTCGTCCTTTAACTATTAATTGCACACACTTGTCTCTTAAACTAACCAATATGAACTTAGGCCAATTCCCTCTTTCCATCAATCTCTTGGATGTTGGATGAAAAAACCATTGACCTAACCTTAGCCAAAAATTGCATTTTCGTTTGATAAAAAAAAAAAACCTTAGCCAAAAATTTTGGCTCCCAAAAGAGAGATATTTTAGCCTTTCCAAAACCCTAAAACGGGAACAAATCAATTTTGGGGTTTTTAGCCGAAAGCCCTAACACCCTATGTGACCCCAGAGAGAGAGAGAGAAAGAGAGAGATTATACTGGAAATGTGGTATATGAGCATTGTTATATATATCACAGTCTTCACAGACCTTTGGTTTTGTATTCATATAATCAGGCCTGTGATTGGTTTGGTGTTTGGGCCAACTGTAATCAGTGATGTCTAAGAAATGGCTTTCCTCATTCAATACAAACAAATACATGTGAAAAACTCCTTTTGGCAGAATGTGAGAAGTCTAGAGGGGTGAACAGAGTGGGGTTGTGAGATAGATAGAGAGGAAGAAGGAGATATATACATATGCATATATTGGGGTACATTAAAAGACATTTGCCTGATTGGATGCGTATGTGTTTTAGGTATATTATTTATGAAGGGGGATATGATAGTAAGGGGTATTAGTTAAGAAGAGAGGACCCACATTGATGTGACATTTATAGAAGGTGTATTAAAAAGTAGATGGTTTGGATGATGAATTAGAGAAGGGGGATAAAATAATACTTGATTTGGATGGAGGATAAATTAGGCGTATAAGGAAGGGTGTATGATGTAAAAAACTATCAAATGACTCATTTGCCCTTCTGCAGTATGAAATTAGATTATTCATTATATAATAAAAAAATTCAATAAAATTAATTACTATTATCTGGTATTTTAACGAATAATAATTTAGTTTACAAATAAAATAATTAATTTAATATTTATAAAAATTAAAAAATTGTTTTAATTATTTTTACTTCAATTTGTGTTTTGTTTAATTTAAAATGTACAAATGTTAAGTTGGATAAATTTTTTGTTATAGGTTATTTTATTTGTCAATTGTTAGCATTATTTTTTCATAATTAAGCAATAATAATATAGTTTACTAGTAAAGTAATTAATTTGATACGTATAAAAAATTAAAATTTGTTTTTAAGTTTTTTTTATTAATTTCATTATTTTTTTAAATGGTCACCACAATTTATTTTTCTTGTTCTTCTCTTCTTTGTTTTTGTTGCCCTTTTAAGAGAGAGAGAGAATGGCAGAAGAAAAAGTAAGAAAGAACGAGAGAAAACTCACACACACACACACACACACACACACACACACTCTCTCTCTCTCTCCCCCCCACCTTCTCCCATGGACAACGACCCATGGACAACGAGGAGGAGGTTTCAGATCTACTGATCTAGTGGCAACAGGTTTGGGATTTTTGGCAACCCATCATTCGGTCTTTCTCTCTCTCTCTCTCTCAAATTTAAACCCCTATGCCGCCTCATTTGTCTGGCGAAAAAGAACCCGACGACGTCCTACTCTCTCTGACAATGTAATCTCTGACAACGGTCTGCTCTATGTGTGTGTGTGAGTGTGTGAAGGGGGCAGATAAAAAGGGAGATGAGGGAGGGTAGAATGATCAAAATTCTGGGTGTATTAGGCTAGATAATCTATTACTACCCTTTGGGGGTGTCTATAATTTATCCCCCCCAAAGGGGGATTAGCCTGGATATGGGAAGAGGGGGGATTAGATAATACACCCACACAAATGGCATCCAAACGGAGCAGAAAATGTCATGTCAAGCCCTTATACAGGTGTATGAGGTAATACACCCATCCATGTAGACACCTTCCTGAAGCGGGGCATCACCATACAGATTGATCATTGCTGTTTGATTGGTTGTTTGCTACATAAACCAAGATCGTGGATATTCCCATGGCTAGAAACATCGCCACACGATAGCGGTTATCATCGAAACAGAGTCGCCACGTAGTTTAAGAAAACTAGGAAAAACAGATAGAGATTCTGGGCACGGGAGCCAAAGGTACAATGAGGGGAAGGTGTTAGGCACCCCTCTCTGCCCAGTCGTGAGACTGGCCCATAATTGCTCGACATAAGATTAATGCATGCTTTATGTAATTCTAGCAAGTAAACTGATTAATTAGCCTTTAAATAGTTAATGGTGAGCCAAGACTGTAATTGAAATCATGCATCAGAAAAGCAGAATAAAACAGGCTGTCCCAAGGAGATGGATCCCGCGGCCGGTGAATAGATGTCACGGCCGAGGGATCCTCCTGGTTTGATGTATTGGCCGATGGATCGAAGACCCAGCCGATGTTCTTCCTCACACCAGACCAGACAATTAACAGATAATTAAAAAGCTACGATTAAGCGTAAAAACAGAAAATAAATCGAACCAGAAGCCCCTGGGCCTCACCACCTTGATCCCTCAGTGGCTTGATTGCTTCGGATTTGAATGGGATTGACTTATTTCTTCTCAAAACCCTAGGGTTAGGGTTTGAACTTCGGGGTTTGGATCGTCGGATTGTAGCTGCCTTTGGGAGGTTAGGGCTTTTGTAGAGGGGATTTGAGAGTATATATTGACAGAGTTTCGTGGCTTGAAAGGGTGTATCAACTTGTTAATTTCGGAACCCAAAGGCCCATTTATATAGGCATAGGGATGACACACTCCAACCAATCAAAATCGAACGATTGAATTGGAGTTATAAGGCAACACGAACTCTTCATGGTAATCTCCAAACGTGGCTCGAACGCATCGAGATTTGGCTGCTAGGGTTTTGTGATCGGATCAAACGAGTGACAGAACGTTCCAGAATCTAGAAAATAGATGATCTGGCGGTTGAGCAAAGGATTTGGCGGCCGAAGAATTGATGTTGCGGCCGAGGAATGATCCTGGCGGCCGGCTAATCGATCTCTCAGGGAGATTTTCAAGCAACAGACTTCACGGGTGAAGAAATGATGTTGAGGCCGTGTGATCAATATCACGGCCGACAGATGGATTCTCCTAGGATACTGTACTTCTGTCTGAAAGGCTATTTGGCTCTGGATTGTGTCCTCTAAGTGGCTAAAAGTTCTCACCATAAGTCCTAAGGTTCACGAGAAGTCAATCAGCAATCACTGTATCCATATCATCATCGGGATGGTCCCCAAGGTGGGACTTGAAATAATTGTTAAGCCAAATTGGGGTGTCTACAGATGCCCCTCTTTGACTAAACTTAGACGGATCGTGAGACAGGTTTAAGTAAGAGTCAAAGCTGTAAAAGCAACTCAATTTGGTCCAACCACTATTCCAAGGGGTTTTTGAAAAAGGTTTTTGTTATGGTCGGGCCGGGAGGCTGCCTACGTATTCCACAGGGAAAATTCAGACCAACCGTAGTTTGGGAGGGCAATAAAGAAAAAGAAAAAGTTTGGAGGGTTAGAAACATAAGACGTACCTTCAGGCTTAAAAAGCCATAGTGTGATGTACCTAGGCTGAGCAAGGATTTTGGCGGAGGATAGTTGAAGGAGCGCGGGGCTGCCGGGGAAATTTTTGCGGAGAGCATCCTTAGTATTTTGGGGTAGATCAATACACAGCGGGTGAGTCGTTTGCTTTTCTTGATCATCCGTACTTTGACTGAGGGGAGCTCGGTAGAGTAGCCTATTCTTGCGAATGAGCTGGAAGGAATTGATGTAATGGAGTGGAATCCAAGCCATCTGCTGGGGATGAATCGGACGCCGGTTTTGAGATATGGGGGGCACAAGGCCAGTAACTAGAGCACAGAGCGTTAAGATGAGAGAACCGAGGCATGGAGCCGATTGCAGTCATGAGGCGAGAGCCTGGAGTCGGAGCTTAGAGCTTGACTTGATAGAACTGAGGCGTAGAGCCGGTTGCATTTTTAAGGTGGGAGCCTAAGGAGTCAGAGCTTAGAGCTTGACGTAATTTGAACCGAGGCGTAGAGCCGACTGCATTCTGATGGTCTGTGCACAGAGCTTTCTCATCATAAGTTTTGGCGTAGAGCCAAAGGATCGAGGCGCTGGACCGATCAATAAAATCGAGGCGTATAGCCGGTTGATTTGCAAGATTGACCTGTTTCATGAGTAAGAGATATGCAGAGCATGTATATGATGGTGATAGTGATGGTGATAGTGATGGTGATTGGTTAGATGTGAGCAAATATGATGAAGGTGATGTAATTGATGCAGACTCAATGTGATAATGGTGATGCAATTAATGCTTATGTGCACGGGCCCGTGCGTGTGTGTTTGATTTAAGCGTAGAGCTTCTTTCAAGTTCTGGACTTGAGCATTCAGAGCGTAGAGCTCGAGCATTTGGAGGGTAGAATCCGAGCATTCAAAGTACAGGCTTTGAGCATCCAGTACGCAGTGGTTGGGCATCCAAGCATAGAGCTTGAGCATTCAAGTGTAGAACTTGAGCATTTAGTACACAGTGGTTGGGCATTCGAAGAGCTTCGAGCATTCAAAATGTTGGATTTTGAGCATTCAAGCGTAGAGCTTGAGAACATATGATATTTTGTTGATTGGGGTAGCGTAGAGCCTGCTGAGAATTGTTACGGCGTAGAGCCAGTTGATTTGTGGGCGTAGAGCCGCTTGAGTGAACGGGCGTAGAGCCTGTTGATAATTGTTACGGCGTAGAGCCAATTTGAGATAATGGGCGTAGAGCCGCTGAAGTGGTAAATATGAGCATAGAGTCCATAAAGCTGCCGAAGTGAGCTTGGTGAACACGGGCGTAGAGCCGCTGAGATAGCTAGCGTAGAGCTGCTGAGGTAGTGAGCGTAGAGCTGTTGAGGTGGTGAATATGGGCGTAGAGCCGCTGAATGGTATGATGAGTGCTACTAAATGAGAGTACAAGGCCACTGAGTAGTTTGGTAGTGAGTACTGAACTGCTGAGTCATTTAGGTAGCTAGATGGTGAGTTAGCACAGGGCTGCCTGAGTGACTTGATGGTGCAAGGTGTATGGTGCTGTTGGGTTCGACATGGAGCTGTTGATATAGCTAGCGTAGAGCTGCCGAGATGCGGGCCTAGAGTCGGTAAGGTGGCGAGCGTAGAGCTGATAGATGCGGGCAAAGAGTCGTTGAAATAATCATAGCCGTTGATGGTGCCAGGAGTGTGAAGCAGTGAGCCTACGGGCGTGGAGCCGTCGCAGCGAGCGTAGAGCTACTGAAGATGAGCTCAGGACCGTTGAGTGAGCTTGCTGAGAGGGCTTCCTTGTGCTTGGGCGTGCCCCAAGGCTAATTTAATTAATAGTTTTGTTGGTCAAGAACCCAAAACCTAATTCTTGTTTGAATTTGGAGCACTGAGTAGGATCTGCTGCTGTCGTAGGAAATAGGTTAGGAGGCTAGGAAATCAATCCAGCGGCCGATTAATGGATGTCTCGGCCGAAGTATCGATATCTCGGTCGCGTAAACGCTTGGTTTCCAGAGTACTATATAAGGCAAAGACTTCGTCCATTCATTTCATTTCTCCTCCTTTCTTTGCTCTTCTTTCTTGCCGAAGGCTTCATCGAAGACTTCTCTCGCCTCTCCTCATTCCCGTCTGCTCCGGGCCATGGATGATGTGCGGCTAGCGATCGCGGAGGGAGTCCGCGATGTTCTCGGTCTTGTCTTGATGTTTGATTAGAGACCCTCGCATGGGGGGCTTGGTTCCGTGACGCGAAACTCCTGGGGTGGCGTCTTTACGCAGTATGGTGATTTTTCTGGGCCATATGGTGATTCTTTTGAGCCACGTGATGTCTCTTTTGCACCGCAGTACTCCTCTGGTATACGTCGCCCCGGGGGTGTCCTTTTCTTTTTTGTAGCTGGTCTCTGGTGTTCGGACCACCAGAAGATTCAGCATCTTCTTCTCTTTTTGTTTTTCTTCTTTTTCTCTTCCTGCATAGGTTAGTCCAACAAGAAACCAATGTATAGCTTGTTTAGGAAATGTGGGATGATTCACCTTGTGATGTAAAAAGCTTTTGTTATATGAAACAAAGTCTTTTGCTCTGATATGTGATTGTGTATGCTATATTTGTGTCGTTTTGTTTAGTATGTGTAGACACCCCAATCTGGATCTCCCAATTGTTTTACTTTGTTTTACGGTTTTCTTGTTTCCCCGATGATGAAATCGGATCAAACGAGCTTGGATTGGGAATGGATTAAGCTTGGAGTGCTTTGAACCCTGCTTGAACCTTTTGAACCCCTCTGAACCTTCAGTCAAACCCTATGATCAGTTTTGACCATCGCGCGATCCTTCATGTTCCTCGCGCGATACTCAGCTTGCCAGGTGTGGTCAAAGTCAAACTGTTGACTGTTGACCATCGCGCGATGGTTCCGAACACTCGCGCGACAGTTCTCTCCTGTCCCTATCACATGGTCCAGCTGGATTTGTGATGAGTGGATGTCACATGGGTCCCCATGGGCTGGAACCCCGTTTTCCTCAGCTGAACAGAGTTCTGGCAGGTTCTAACCACATACATCTCCCAACCACTTCACCACCTTGTTGGCTAGCCTTACAACCAAGTTGTGACCAGCCTTGTTGGCTGGTCCTAAAGCCATGTTTGGCCACTACCTAGCCCTTGCACTCCCTCTATAAATACCCCCCTTCATCCTCCATGTTAAGGGTTCCAAGAAAAAAAATCACAAGGTTAATTACTCTTCCATAAGGCAATTAATCCTCTAGCACAAAGTTACTAACCCCAAACCACATCCTAATCTTCCAAACTTAGTGTTTCAATGTACACTTAGTTGCAAGGCCACACCAATCAATCCAATCCATTTCCAAACCCTTTCCAAGCAAAGGTATAACATTTAAACTGTTTCTGTCTTGATCCCAGAGGGGGGCTGACAGGGCCAAGGCTGGTAATTAATACCATGTCCTGGTCCTAAAGCCAGCAGAGTTACAAGAATCCGTGGTAGCTACACCCTCGCGCGATAGTCCACCATACTCGCGCGACACTTGTGTCAGCAAGAGAATGGACCACGTGGGTAAGGGAGGCTAGTCATTTATTGTCTCAAATATGAGCATGCCTGTTGTAGCTTATTTTGGAATATAGGTCACTGTGATGTATGCCAAAAAAACAAAATACAGTAGCTTAGTTTACTATTCTAAATAATTTGGAATGCCCTTGGGATCCCCTGAACCTGTCTCAAGATCCTAAGCATGCAAAGCAATTCCTGGAAGTCCAGTCAGGAATGTCGCGCGAGACTCACTCTCCGTCGCGCGACAGTTCTGTGATTTCCATGAATAGCCCTTGCATGGGCAACTAGGCCTTTGGTCTCTGTTTTAATACCCCCTCTGTTTAGGGGTTGTGTTTCATTTCATTTGGCTCATTTTGAAGCAATCTGTAATAATTAGTATTTTTACAGTTCCATATAAATTGCTTGGTTTGCCTCCTGGGTGTGCACTGGTCCTTCCAGAGCCCAGAAGGGGATGAATTTGGAACTGTGGTGAGATGAGAACACTCGCGCGAGGGTTCATGTGTCTCGCGCGATGGTTTGCTTGCATGCAGACTTGTTCATGCATGCAAGTTGGCCATCGTGCAGGGCAAATCTGTCCCGAGCCTAGTTTTGGCATCTGATCGCTGTTTTAAGTCCATCTCATTTATTACTCGTCATGCCATCCATCTATGCTATCATTTGATCACATCCTGCAAATTGTTACAGTTTTAATCCCCGATTAACTGTTCCCCCGCCCTAATTGGCTAAAATTAATCAAAAGAAGAAGAATCACAAAAGTTTTCATAAAAATGCTTAAGTAGAGACCGATCTCCGGATTGGGCGAGAGGGGTGCCTTAAAACCCTTCCCCTCTCGTAACCTGGCTCCCGAACCCAGATATGGTTATGACGGACTGGTTTCCTTAACTTTTTCAAACAAAACAGCGCGGCAGGTGCTTCAAAATACGGTTCCTTGAGTGTCGGACCCTCAAAAACTCAAGTGGCGACTCTGTATTTTCGAGCGCTTGCCACCGGCGCTCGCGCTCCCTCGATTTTTTCGAAAAAGGGCCGCAAACGGCGGGAAGGAACGAAATCCTTTCTCTCCGAAGGGCATGCTGCCCACAGTATGAAAATTGATAATTCGACAAACTGAGCAGAACCGTGGAAGTTCTTTGTAAAATAGTCGTTCTGGCGGCCGAACTATCGATTAAGTGGACGAGCCATTGATCTGGCGGCCGAAGGATTGATTCTTCTACCTGGTTTTGATTTTGAGTCAACCTTGATTTTCATGGCCGGAGAATCGATCCTACGGCCGTTATATCGAAGTGCTGGCCGAGAGACCGACTCGATTAATGTGGATTTAGAATCCGATTCCGATTCGAACTAGGACTCGACCTAGCCTATAAGTACGCGTTCTACGAACTCGGTAGCATTGCCAACAACAATTGCTTGCATATGGCACAACCAGTCCTTAATCAGTGGTTGGATTCCTTTAACGACCTCGACCGTCTATACTTTAAGTCCTTTGGTATGGACTTCATTTTCTCTCTTCGCCAAATTCCTGTGAATTTTGCTTTCCTTCGGGCAGCCACCAACTTGTAGAACCCTATTCTTCATGTCTTTCGATTCAGAAGAGAAGAACTGTGTCCTACCATCGAGGAGTTTGCTGCTATTATGGGTCATTCGGATAGAGAAGGCCTCATTGTCCCTAATCCTTTGTTCAACCGTGGCAACCTACTAAAGGCTTTGCTCCAAGTTCAAAAACACGAAGTTAGGTTTTTCATGGTGAATGGAAGGCTAGAAACCTTACAGTTTGTTCAGCGTTTTGGTGTAGCTAAAGCTCATCGTCAAGTTTCTCAACATAAAGCGTGCTTTCATGCGCTATGTGTCTGCCTTCTCCACTATTACTTGCTTGGCCCTTCCTCTGGCCATGCTGATTCGATGCTGCTTGATTTCGCTCAACAGATTGGAAACCGTGTAAGCTTTGCTGGTTTAGTGTTGGCAGAGACTTTGATGGGTCTTGATGCAGTGAAGGGTAATCCTACAGCCCAGTTCTCAGGCAGTCCTTTGTTACTACAGGTTCACTCTTTACTTGTTTATTGCCAAGTTATCTTTCCACTCATCACTCTTTTGTTTTGACTCACATGTTCTCACAACTTGCAATTTTCACTTTTTTTCTATAGGTATGGCTTTATGAGAAGCTGAGGGTATGGGATGTGCCAGAGCGGCTTCCCTATAGTTTAGACCACTGCATGGAGCGTCATGTGACCAGACAGTTTCCAACTGAGGTTGCTTGGAAGGCATGGATGGAGACTCGCAAGGGCAATCAGATTCAATGGGTTTGCCCCTGGTATGGTGTTGAGAGCATGACTGCAAGTACCATGAACCATTTTGGCATTGCGGTGATCGGTATTACCCAGGTTACCTTCTACTTTCCTGCTTGCTTTCAAAGACAGTTTGGGGCTGGACAAGTCATAGTCTTGGGTGACTCTGAGTTTCCAAGGTTCACGATGCCAGCTTTCGTCGCAATATGCTTCATTTTTGGCCGAACCGAGCGATGCAAGAGGTGCTGGGAACTCTGCTGACAAACTATCGGGTTCATATAAGCGCTGGTTGGAGAAAAACTGTAGACACCTCCCTGAAGCGGGGCATCGCCATACAGATTGATCGTTGTTGTTTGATTGGTTGTTTGCTACATAAACCAAGATTGTGGATATTCCCATGGCTAGGAACATCGCCACATGATAGCGGTTATCATCGAAACAGATTCGCCATCTAGTTTAAGAAAACTAGGAAAAACAAATAGAGATTCTGGGTGCGGGAGCCAAAGGTACAATGAGGGAAAGGTGTTAGGCACCCCTCTTTGCCCAGTCGTGAGACTGGCCCATAATTGCTCGACATAAGATTAATGCATGCTTTATGTAATTCTAGCAAGTAAACTGATTAATTAGCCTTTAAACAGTTAATGGTGAGCCAAGACTGTAATTGAAATCATGCATCATAAAAGCAAAATAAAACAGGCTGTCCCAGGGAGATGGATCCCGCGGCCGGTGAATAGATGTCACGGCCGAGGGATCCTCTTGGTTTGATGTACCAGCCGATGGATTGAAGACCCAGCCGATGTTCTTTCTCACACAAGACTAGACGATTAACAGATAATAAAAAAGCTACGATTAAGCGTAAAAACAGAAAATAAATCGAACCAGAAGCCCCTGGGCCTCACCACCTTGATCCCTCAGTGGCTTAATTGCTTCGGATTGAATGGGATTGACTGATTGCTTCTCGAAACCCTAGAGTTAGGGTTTGAACTTCGGAGTTTGGATCATCGGATTGTAGCTGCCTTCGGGAGGTTAGGGCTTTGTAGAGGGGATTTGAGAGTATATATTGATAGAGTTTCATGGCTTGAAAGGGTGTATCAACTTGTTAATTTCGAAACCCAAAGGCCCCTTTATATAGGCATAGGGATGACACACTCCAACCAATTAAAATCGAACGATTGAGTTGGAGTTATAAGGCAACACGAACTCCTCATGGTCCAAACGTGGCTCGAACGCATCGGGATTTGGCTGCTAGGGTTTTGTGATCGGATCAAACGAGTGACAGAACGTTCCAGAATCTGGAAAATAGACGATCTGGCGGCCGAGCAAAGGATCAGGCGGCCGAAGAATAGATGTTGCAGCCGAGGAATGATCCTGGTGGCCGGTTAATCGATCTCTCAGGGAGATTTTCAAGCAACAGGCTTCACGGGTGAAGAAATGATGTTGAGGCCGTGTGATCAATGTCACAGCCGACAGATGGATTCTCCTAGGATACTGTACTTCTGTCTGAAAGGCTATTTGGCTCTGGATTGGGTCCTCTAAGTGGCTAAAAGTTCTCATCAAAAGTCCTAAGGTTTACGAGAAGTCAATCAGCAATCACTGTATCCATATCATTATCGGGATGGTCCCCAAGGTGGGACTTGAAATAATTGTTAGGCCAAATTGAGGTGTCTACACTCCAATACAACATCCCTCATGTAAGTTTTTCGTCCTAGAGATCGATAGAAAGTGGGAATTGGCCTTCGTAAGTTTAGATTGGTTAGGCCGATCAAAAAAAAAAAAAAGAGTTCAAATTGGCTAGTTTAAGGGACAAGTGTGTGCAATTGATAGTTAAAAGGGCGAAGTAAAAACAATTTGGATAATTTAAGGAATAAGTACATATTTTACCCAAGAAAACAAAGTACAAGAAAAATGGTAAGGTTTGGACAACACTTTCACCAAAAAGAGGAAAAAGAAACAGAGTTGCTATGCACAAATAGTGATCGTGCAAAGATGGGTGCGTGGGCCCACCTCGAGATCTCACATGAATGATTCAAACCATTCATTGTGTTTATATAATTTTTTGAGTCACTCTTTCAAAAATTAGCTCAATCGAATAAGTGTAAATGTTTGATCCAATAGTTTAACTTTTCTCCAAAATACTATATATTGTACTATATAATACTATATATAGTTGTACCAAATAAACCATTTTTTCAAACCTTATTTTTATTTTCATTAATTATAAATGTACCACTCATTAATTACTTATGTTCCATTCAAAAATAGATTTGAGTAAAAATATGAATTTGGCATTATTGAAGATGCTTTTTCCAATCAAATATCTCTACCCAAAATTTGGATGGAAAAATCGGTAAGGATGGGAGATTCTCTATAAATTTCACAGGGTGGGCGCTATTTGCAGCGTAGTTCTTGCTACTCGCAGCCGATTAAAACTTTTATCAATTATGGACAAAAATGCCCTCATGCAATTTGACCATTATACCCCTAAGACATCATGTTATTTGACCATTTTACCCTTTAAGAATATTACATAACCCCTTACATACAACCCCCAAAAATCGTCTCTTGAGATTTCCTTCCCTCCAGCCCAGAACGTGTCCTCCCTCCCCCATTCAAACTCCTCCATTTTCATCCCTACCCAGCTGCCATCACCCACCACCAGGCCCTCCCGCCAGCAGCCAAGTCTACCTATCTTCCTCCCCTCCTCTTCCTCCTACATTGTGAATGGAAACCTCGATTGCTTCATCTCCCTCCATTGATAAACAAGAAATAGGTGACCCATCAATACACCATGATTTGGAGTCGGAAGATTGTGCAATGGAAGTTGAGAAACAAGTCACAAATGTTGTAGTGACGGAGCAAAAATCGCAGCAAGAGGTAAGCCGCTCTCCATTTTCAATTTCAGAAGCCCTCCATTTTCAATTTCAATTCTGGCCCGACACAATTGGACACACAGTGCCAAAACTTTACTAATTTTTTGGATTCTAATGTCTGAATTATGTACAACCATTCGGATATTAATATCTGAATATTGTCAACATTGTTGGACTCTTATATCCGAATTTAGTGCCAGTTTTCAGATATTAATATCTAAATGAAACTGCAGAGAATCTGCACTTACAGTTGGACACACAGTGCCAAAATTTTACTAACTTTTCGGACTTTAATGTCTGATTTATGTACAACTATTTGGATATTAATATCCGAATATTGTCAACATTGTTGGACTCTTATATCCGAATTTAGTGCCAGTTTTCAGATATTAATATCTGAATGAAATTGCAGAGAATCCTCCACTTACCTGGTTTGTCTTTGGGTGTTACAGGGTGATACTTCAACACTTGGTAGTTATGTAGGGCCATTGACTATACCTACTTCCACTCGTCCTCCATACGATTGTACGGAGCATTTTAAAACGGAGACGGTGAGTGTTTTTTTGATAGAGTATTTATCATGTGCAATCTTATATTACGGGCTATAATTTTTTGTTATGTGTGTGTAGGTTTTTCCGTCCGATGAAGCGTTGGTAGATTGGATAAGATGCACTGGTAAACAACACGGGTTTATCATTGTCATTATGGGTTCTGAGAAATGTATTAAGAATCGCACACCTAGGATGAGGTTTTCATGTGAAAGGAGCGGTAAGTATAGGCCGTTTGTGAAGAAGGTTGATGGGAAGGAGGTAGCTGTGAAGAAGAGAGTGCGGTCCACGGGCACCAAAAAATGTGAATGCCTATTTGAATTGAAAGCTGTAAAGGGCAATGATGGTTGGACTGTCTCTGTCCATAATGGCACTCACAACCATCCTCCAGCGGTGTACTTGGAGGGCCATTCGTATGCTGGGAGGTTGTCGGCAGAGCAGACTAGCACGGTGGTTGATTTGTCAGTCGCTTTGGTCAAACTCAGAGAAATCCTAACCCATTTGAAGGTTCAAGATCCTGAGAACGTAACGTGTATCAAAACCGTGTACAATGTACGAAACAAGTACCGAGTGATAGAGAAAGCTGGGAAATCGCAAATGCAACATTTGTTGGATCGGCTAGAAAAGTACCAGTACGTTCACTGGACTCGTGGGAACGAGACTGAGAATGTCACATCCTCACAAATTTCAGCATGTGCCTCATCCTCCCCTACATTAGCATGTGCCTCATCCTCCCGTACATTATCATGTGGCTCATCCTCGCGTAGAACAACATGTGGCTCATCCTCCTGTACCTCCGAATGTATCTCAACCTCCACATCCTTCTCTACCTGAGCATGTTGCTCAACCTTCACATCCTCCTTTACCTCCGAATGTACCTCAACCTCTTGCCTCTGCCTTCGTCTTCGTGTTTTGCCTCGTTTACTTTCTGAAGCTAAAGCTTGCTCAACCTTCCTCTTCCTTGCAGAAACGGTAGGAGGAACTCGTTTCATTTCCTGTACATTGCAAACAATACATTAGAACTGTAGTTGTCAAAATCGTACGGTTCACACAAAACAATATGAATCTATACATGAGCAATGAATGCTTCATAACAAGCAGAATTAAATCTTGTACCAACAAGAGAACACAATCAAGCCTGCAATGGAGTGTGGATATTCAGATCCTGTTGTATAGACGAAGTCATATAATAGAAGACATAAATTAAAGATAGGAGGATCGGATACTAATTTCTGAATAAAGATAAGTAAATCGGATTCTAATAACCGAAATAGAGGAAACTAATCAGACTGTAATGTCCAAATGGGGTATAAATATTTGGATATTAAAATCCGAATGAGGCAATAAATTTTGGATATTACATTCTAATGAGCAAACAATTCAACTTTCATAATATTCATATAGCATGTCTACAACCCAATCGAAACTTAATATTTACCCATTTTGAATAGTCAAATATAGACAATATGTGTATCATCGAGTTCTAACACACTTATAACTTATCAAGCAACAAACCACCATAAGCATTACAAAAACTCATTAGAGGGAACTAATCGGACTGTAATATCCGAATGGGGTATAAACTTTTGGATATTAAAGTCCAAATGAGGCAATACATTTTGGATATTAATTTCTGAAAGACCTAATAATTCAACTTTTATAATGTTCGAACAGGGGCCAATCAAAAATTAAAATCCGAATGAGGCAATCAATTTCAGATATGAAAATCCGAATAGGGGGCAAACAATCAGACTTTAATATTCAAAACTGTGGAAAACAATCGGACTCTAATGTTCGATCAAATCTGAAATATACGAAATAGCAACATGTACTTACTGTGGGTTTCTCAAACAAAATTCGAACAAAAAAAAACCCGCGTAATAACAAGATTCAAAATTTTACCGATGTTCAACTTCGAAATAGTTGGTGATGCCGGCGTGTTGTGCTTTATTCTCACACCTCCTTCGCCTCAAAGTTGTATTGCTATTGTGGTGTGGTGAGAGTGGTGTTGTGGTGGTGACTGATGGAGGAGAAGAAGAAACGGGGCAAGAGGAGCGGGGGAGAGAGAGAGAGAGACGGGAGGTGGGGTGGGGGTTGGTGGTGGTGGTAATGGTTCGACTGAAGAAGAGAAGAACGAACTGGACTGGAGAAGACGAGTCTCGGAGAAGACAACCTAGGTTAGAAAAGAAAAGGGAACGAACGTATACTGAAGAAGGAATGGACTGGGTTGTATGTTTTTTGTATAGAAGGGCAAAAAGGGGAGTTCAGGGATAATTTGTTGGCTACAAGTAGCAGTTCCTTATAAGGTGGTGGTTTGTATGTAGCAATCGACTGCGAGTAGCAAGAAGTGGGCTGCGAATAGCGGCGACATTCACAAAGGGCAAATGAACATCAGAGTGGCTTGCTCTGTAATTTCCTCCCTGCCATTTTCACATCTCTTCTTTGCAGAGACCAAATTCACCAACCCAATTCTCTCCGGTTCGAAGTCTTGCCACCCTAGTTCGTTGAATGCTGTTGTGCGTACAGAATACAACAAAGCCTAGAGAGCGACAGCGGATCATCGGATTCCAATGTCGGGTCCCTCGATCATGGACTCCCTGTTCCAAACCACCCTCGACGACCTCATCAAGGGCCTCCGCTTCCACCTCCTCGACTCCTCTCCCTTCCTCTCCAAATCCCTCGACGACATCCGCCGCGAGCTCACCTCCACCGACCTCCCCACCAAATCCACCGCCCTCCAGAAGCTCACCTACCTCCGCTCCCTCCACTCCGTCGACGACTCCTTCGCCGCCTTCCACGCCGTCGAGCTCTCCTCCTCCCCTCGCTTCCTCCACAAGAAGATCGCCTACCTCTCCGCCTCCCTCTCCTTCCACTCCTCCACCCCCGTCGCCCTCCTCCTCACCCACCAGCTCCGAAAAGACCTCTCCTCCCCCAACCCCCACGAGGTAACCCTAGCCCTCCACTGCCTCTCCTCTATCTGCAACCCCGACCTAGCCCGCGACCTAACCCCCGAAATCTTCACATTACTCTCCAGCTCCAAACTCTATCTCCGCAAGGCGGCTATAGCTACTGTTTTAATTGTCTTCCGCGAGTGCCCCGATTCCGTTAGGGTTTGTTTCAAGAGATTGGTTGAGAACCTAGAGAGCTCCAATTCGCAGACGGTGTCCGCCGCGATCAGTGTCTTCTGCGAGCTCGCGTCGCGAGAGCCCAGATCGTACCTCCCGTTGGCGCCCGAGTTTTATAGGGTTTTAGTCGATTCGCGTAACAACTGGGTGTTGATTAAGGTTTTGAAGATATTTGCGAAGTTGGCACCTTTGGAACCTAGGTTGGCGAATAGGATTGTCGAGCCGATTTGCGATCATGTGAGAAGGAGCGGAGCAAAGTCGTTGGTGTTTGAGTGTATTCGGACTATAGTGACTAGTTTGAATGAATATGAATCCGCTGTGAGACTTGCGGTTGCGAAGGTTAAGGAGTTTTTGGTCGATGATGATCCGAATCTCAAGTATCTCGGATTGCAAGCTCTTTCAATTGTTGCGTATAGGCATTTGTGGGCTGTGGTGGAGAACAAGGAGTTTGTGATTAAATCCCTGAGTGATACAGATCCTAACATTAAGCTGGAAGCTTTGCGTCTTGTGATGGTAATGGTGTGCGAGGATAATGTGGCTGAAATTTGCAGAGTTCTGCTTAATTATGCGCTGAAATCTGATCCCGAGTTTTGCAATGAGATTCTTGGATCAGTGCTGTCCACTTGTTGTGCCAACTTTTACGAGAAAATTGTTGATTTCGATTGGTATGTATCGGTTCTCGGGGAGATGTCGAGGATCCCCCATTGCCAAAAGGGGGAAGAAATTGAGAGCCAGCTTATTGATATTGGTATGAGAGTGAAGGATGTAAGACCAGAGCTCGTTCATGTAGGGCGCGATTTACTTATTGATCCTGCATTACTTGGCAATCCTTTCTTACACAGGATATTATCTGCTGCTGCATGGGTGTCGGGGGAATATGTTGAATTCTCCAATAATCCGATTGAACTCATGGAAGCACTGTTACAGCCTCGTACTAGTCTCTTGCCACCATCAATACGAGCCGTATATATTCTTTCGGTATTAAAGGTATTGATCTTTTGTCTACATTCTCATCTCTTTTCAACAGAAATTGTTGCTTCTTCCTCTTTATGTGCCACTGATTGGGAACCCAGAGTGGTGGAATCAGCCACTGGATTACCAGAGAGTTCCCATTTACCTTCATCTGAAACTCTTGCCGGTTATGAACAAAATGAAGATTTCAACCCTAGGTTTTCATGTCAATCACCTGAAGATGATTCGGCAGAAAATGATGGGAATACTGCAGTTGTTCCTGGCCCAAGCTCTACATCAGCTTCTTTAAAGAATGAGCATTTTACTCGTGGGTCTATCGTAGATCTGTTAGATATTGTTAAAACTGCTTTTGGTCCGTTAGCAGGAAGCCATGAGGTGGAGGTACAAGAGAGGGTGCGGAATGTACTCAGTTTAATTGAGTTGGTAGAGCAAGAAATTCGTGATATTCCAATGCAAAAGGAAGGGAAATTTTCAGTGGAAAAATTAGAAGCTTCTGAAGTCATCAAACTGCTGCATGGCGCCTTTGCTGAGGAGATTGGTCCCGTTTCATTGAGTGCTCAAGAAAGAGTACCTATACCAGATGGACTGATGCTTAATGAGAATCTCAATGACTTGGAAACAATTTGTGCAGATATACGGTTACCTACATCAAGTTCTTTTTCCCTGGGAAAATCTCATTTTGAGGAGAGGGGTGGTGCTTCCCTCTTAAACTTGGAAAATAAAGAAGAATCAGAACCATCATCTGAGTCAACATCTCTGCTTGCCGAGCACCGCAAGCGGCATGGCTTATATTACCTTCATTCAGAGACAAAAGAAACTACGTCCCATGACTACCCACCTGCTAATGAACCTAAATTGAGAAGTGATGTCAGTGATGATGTGGATGATCTTGTTAAGCTTACAGAGCAGTCTCTTGTTCCAAAGAAAAAGCCAAACCAAATAAAGCCTAGGCCTGTTGTCGTAAGATTGGATGGAGATGATGTAGGTGTTGCAGTAAAAAAGCCTGAGTCAAAAGATGATTTGATCTCTGGTGCTGTTCGAGATGTTCTTTTCAGTAATGAAGCTATTCCAACTTCATCAAGAGGCAAGCACTTCGAGGATTCATCTAGCAAGAAAAGAGGGAAGGAGAAGGTAACAATCGTTCAGCCTTTGGAATCAACACAAAATTTGGCCAATACGGGCATTTCTGAGGTTGGAAATTCTAGTTCGAGAAGAAGCAGACATGTTTCTCACGGTAAAGAGAGGAAACACAGAAGTCCAAGGAAGAATTTTGGGGAAAGTGAAGAAAAACATCAGAGTGAGAAGACAAAAAGTGGTCACCGCCATGGTAAGAGCAAAGCTCGACATCGAGCTGATGGGGTTGTGGATGTCGTTGCACAGACACCAGTTATCCCAGATTTTCTACTATAGCATTAAGAGTGGGAATCAACAACTTTAACCGCTGGGAGTCTTTAAATGACACTGCCCAACCATTTTTTACTTTGCACATGGAGGTCAGTTTTCTTTTGTGTGGATGTGATACATTTTGTATTTCTTTCTTTCTACATTTTTAAAGTTTTTCGAATGAATTCCCAATTTGATGTATACTACTTGTTGAATGAATTCCATACTTCATAACATGGAAAACCAATTCACATATCTGCTGCTTCCTCTGCTTAGTAGCAGCTTATTTATTTATGTATTTTTATCTTACAATACCTTCTGTGTAGTACCAGTGAACTGGGACAAATGAAGTAGTAGCATTTCTCGATCTGGGAACATCTCATTTCTTGCACTAGTAAGATGAAAATATGTCATTTCTTTCTTTTCTTCTTCTTCTTCTCTTTTTTTGGTCTAAAACAATATTTAGTTAGGTTGCGAGGTTTGTGCTATATCATTGTGATGAAGAGTAAAAAATCGAGGTCTGTGCTGCCTTGTATGCTTAATAGCTGTGGACGGTGAAATTTATGCCACTAATGTTACTAAAAGAGTTACATTCTTGGAATATTTAGACTTCAGATCCGACTGTGTCCTGTGTTGTTACAAGTGGCATCATTTTTCTTCTTCCCAACGAAGGAATAACTACTTTGGTGTTTTGTTTATAGCTACTAGCCTACTACTATCATTGTTACTGCTTTTTAATCAAAATGACAATCCAGCATCATGGATATGGGTCACATAGTTGACGGCTACTGGACATGCCAACTTGGTTGTAATAAGACAATTGGAGATGGAGTGGTATGGTATGGAGTGCTAGGCTATGGACACGGTTGAAAGTGTGGAATCCTGAGCTTTTCATGCTTATTTGGACCATGCCTTACTTGTATCCAAAGGCTCCAAATAAATTCAAAGTTACGAAAGGTTCCTCCCTAAAGTGGGGCCAGGTGTGAGATGTTTTGAATAATATCTAGGTGTAGTAGTTAGTCTTATTTCATACCTTTCTAGGTGAATTTTAGCCATTTTACGTGTTCAATACCTAGTGTCCTGGAAATCTTTTGCAGAGGATTCATGCTCCTTAGTTAGTGGACAATCCCGTATCATGATGACCTGGGGTAGCGAACATGTAGGTGCTAGTTGTTACATGGGCTCGATATAGGTATGCTTCAAGCGTGAAAAGACACGAGATGCGCCATTATCATATTCTACTTTGAGTAAAAATAGTTTTTTCAAGGTAATGCAGAATTTTTTTACCCTTCGACATTGGAGTGGTATGCAAAGTTATATAGGAAACTTGAATATTGAACTTGTGCGGTGGATGCCTAGCTAGACATATTGCACATCGTGTACTCTTATGTTGTGTTACATGGATATTCTACACATTCATATTTTTGGCCTCATATTGAGGATTGAGACTCCTTCTGCTGTATAATCTCTATTAGAGTTGGCAAATTTGGGCAGGTTGATGCGGTTCACGGGTTAGATGTGGGTGGGCTAGATCTGGGGTGGGTTATATATGAACGGGTTATATATGGCGGGTTGGATACAAGTCCCATCCAACCCATGAACCCGCTTTGGACCCGATAATAAAACACATGCCTCCGCAACCTTTTGCTTTTACGGCCCCATAAAAAGTAGAGATTTCAAAAGGACTCAGAGATGCGGGTCAAAAATAAAAAAAAAGGACTCAGTGAGAGAAAGCTTAGGAAATTGTGTGGTTACGAACTTCTCTCTCTCTAACTTGCTCTTTGTAACTCTGTTGTGTCGTGTGTCTATATTTAGCTGGGGGATGGAGGTGCAACTCCAACTCCAACCCCACATCTCTCTCTCTCTCTCTCTCTCTCTGAAAGGCGGAAGGGGAACACATTACACATATATACCCCACAAAAATTTTCTCTGGGCGACTTGCATTCTTTATATATGTATGTATACTCGTGGTTCACTTCAATAGGCCAAGTGCAACAACGGTAAAGACTCCAATTGCAAGTACAGCTGGAAAACAAAATTTCTTTTTTTATTGAAACAGAATAGGCCTAATTTGTGTGAACTTCTCTCTGTTCTCAAAGTGCATGAACCTATGCTCCAAATCATGCAACCCATTGAAAACCATTTAAGACCTGTGTAAACCCATTTAGTAATGGGTTGGTGTGTTATAACCCAATTAGAATCGTTATTGTATGTGGGCGGATTTAGGCGGTTTGTAAGTGGGCAGACATGGGCAGATAAATGGGTGTGGGTTAAGATTGCCACGTCTAATCTCTATAATTGTCTTACTCTTGGCTTCCTTGTTCACAAACAAAGTGGCCATGGATCTTCGTCTTCGTACTCACCAAAGCAGTCCTTCATCAAGCTTTCATTCTGCGTCATTCCATGTGAAATTTACTTTAAAATTGGTACATCCTTGGCGTCTCGTTTTCCCTGTTCAGCTAAGGGATATATACATTAACTGGCACGATTAAACGAATCGTACATGTCTTCCTTATCCTTTTAACTTTTTGCTTCTTTTTTTTTTTTGCTTTTTGTTTTCCCAGTTTTTGTAATGCTTATGGTTTAATGCATAATAGTGTAGATTTACAAGTTCTGTTCTTTGTTTTGATTTGCTGGATTGGCTTTGCATCTGATGTCAGACATATAGGCAGGATCGGACTGTGGCATCTTGCAGTTTGACTTTCTTTCACGTTGTTGGGGACTTTTTTGCCTACTTGTATTGATATCTCTTACATGTAGTTGGGGCTAAATTAATTATTGTTCGGTGAACTTTTTGTTTTCAACTTCTTGTCAAAATTGTTGGGAACCTTGGGGTCAGTCATTTTTCTCAATGAGATGAATCAGAAATTAAAAAAAAACAAACAGATATGATGAACAAAAGGATAATGAAACTGTATTTTACTATTTTTCAAAACAATTCGTCTTTAATGAACTTTTTTTAATTGTTTTTGGTCATAATTTTTTCTTTTTGGATTCCGTTTGTCAAGATGAATGATTAATCCCCCAATGTTTGACGCGAATCTAATAAATGTTCAGAAAAGGCAAACAGAGATGCACTTGTTAAATATTTAGGCCAAACTCTTTTTGTTCGTATTATGGTTACCTTACTCTACTTTAATATTGTTCTACTTTTTTAATTTTTCTTGTTGAGATGAGTGGTTAATCTCAAAAATTTTGACGAAAAGCTAAGAAAAGTTGACCAAACACCAAGAATACCCACTGTCTATAGGAATAATTAATTTAGTCCAAGCTCACCCTTTTACTCTACTTTCGTGGACTGCTACTACTGTCAAGGCTGTTCCAAATGGTTTTGAGATTGGATTTTTATAATTAGCTTTTGTTTTTCTGCTCTATCTTGGAGGGTGGTTTAGCTAGTGCATCCCAAGATGGACCAGAAAGGGGATCCCTCCTTATTTAGATGAAATGGACAGTAGATAGTTGTAGTATTTGGCACTGTTGTTCCTGTTATTGTTACTTTCATCTCCCTTGAATACTGCATACGCTTACACAATAGATTAGGGCAGCAGCATGGGGACAGCACAGTATAGAAAACATTGCTTGTGATCTTTTTGCGATGATGGCATTGGTTAGAATACTTGGATGAAGTTTGTATGCAATTGTGTCTCTTCAAAATGCTCAACAAGGCGTTGAATTGGAAGTTTGTGGACGTTTGGCACGACTACAAGATGCAGTTGTGTCATGCAATTTTTTAGAGGTGCTTAATCTTTGCTTGTGTCAGTATTTTCATTTTGGGGTATCACATTGAGATTTTCATTTGGTAAAATGTACTGAACTGTTTGACGTGGGTCGCAGAGGTCGTGCCCCCTGGAGTGATGATAAGCTATTCGCCCCAGCACTTTGGGACAGATTCGAGTGACAACATTCAACCTTTCCATAGAAAGTGAGGTAAGACTCCCTCCCTGACTATTCCAAAAAGGTTGATATAAGCTGAAGCCCTGTGCATTGTTATGGTCTTTCTTTGTTCTGGCATTGCACGTCTCACTGATATAGACATTTTATTTAGTGTGGTAAAATGTCAGTGATTCTTCTTCCTGATATTTTTGTTTGTTTTGTTCACAATATCCTTCCAGCTTCGAAATATATATTTTGTTTAAGAACGTTTAGATGTTCTCTTGAATCAGATTTTTCTACATTATGTAGCCATCATATTGGAACTACTGGCCTTGCATCTGAATGAACCGTAACAGAATGTGTTTTCTTAGCTTGAAGGGCTTGGATTCTCTTCCTTGTGACTAGTGACCACTAAATATAAGTGAATTATCTCTATCCTGCTTGGTAATTTTCTTTTATTTTCTCCCTCTTAAACATATAAGTCACCCACGCCATCCTTTCGGCGGCCTTGGTTATTGTTTTCCTTTCCTTCCCCCCCCCCCCCCCCCCCCCCCCCCCCCCCCCCCCTTTTATAAATGCACATAGCATTAAAAGTTCTTTCCAAACACTAGCATATTAGACATAACACGTGGAAGAGTGTGTGATGATGAAAATAAAGTTGATTTTAGAGTAAAAAACATGTGGTGTGTTACTGTGTTATGGTAACTCCCTCACGTAAGTAGGTTACCTTTCCATTCTGTAAGAGCGAAGTGCCGTTAGCAAATTTATCTGAGTTAGAAGTTTTGGGTCAATAAGCGGATAGTTACGAGTTATTTAGACTTGCTATTTAAAAGAATGTATGTATTTCGGTTATAGTACTTTTTTTTATTATATTGTTTTTGTCTAAAGTGTCTTAGGCACTAAAATAAGATGGATACCGGTGTAAGCGTAGGTCTTGAGCGAGAAATTAGTAATTTGTGGGTTTGAGAATGTATCGTGTTGAAGAATGTTCAAAAACCAGCTTTTATGTTTTTGAAACCATATAGTACTATATCTTTGGAGGGTAGCTTACACTGTTCGATCATCTTATGGCATGATCATTTGGACCAGTGAGCTGAAAGATTTCCCTGTGTAACACACAAAATCCTAGGAAAAAGCTACTGTATATAGTATGAGATAAACAAAAGTCCACAATTTCTCAATGCGGCATATGGTAATGGGATTTAGGCATTTGAAACGAGGCTAACTAATGTACATAAGATCTTAGATAGTCCAAGACCACTCACTCGATCACATGACCGATGATTTTCTGTTGCCAAATGTACTTGTCAATTTGTAGATACTAGCGTTTGTGCCCGTTCGATGCACGGGTTAAAAATTCACATTTCTCTCTCTCTCTCTCTCTATAAACAAAAAAGGTGAAAAATCCGGAAAATTTGGAATGAGGGTTTGAAGGCTTGTGAGGCCCAGACACATTTCTATAATAGTATATTGATAGATGATGCGTTGTATTATGTATCTCAAAATACACTAATCTCGGTACATGATAGTGCATTGAGAAATGTGGACTGGCACATACATGCGTGTATGATATATTTACGCTCTGTTTGTTTTAAGTATAGAAATATTTTTCCGGTGTTCGGTGCGTTGAAAAAATAATACTCCCTAGTTAACTGAAAACGTTTTCCTCGGAAAACTTTTTTCACTTTTCAAAGGATGGAAAACGTTTTTCAGATTACCAAACTATCGATCACCGCTTACCACTCAACTACCAGAACTACCCATGTCTATAGAATGACCAACATATTCCATGTTAAAATGGTAAAAATACTCACGCATTCTGAATATGATAAAAAAAATATCCTTATTATGAATATGATCAAAATGCATTTATATGTGAAAATGAACAAAAACTCCTAGAAGCCTTACATAGTTAAAAGACCAAAATACTCCTACAAGCCTTGATTCAAACAAACCAAAATATCCCTACCATCTTTATATTGCAAAATGTTCAAATTATTGCACATATCAAATGTTCAAAATACCCTTACATATACAATTTGACCAAAACATCCTTGGATCAATTGATTAACTAGGTGATCGTGTCATTTTCGTATCAAAAATATAATTTAAAACAGAATAATTACTACCAAAAAGATAGCGATAAGTACTCCGAGTATCGTCCTCAGGGATTATGAAAGCTAAGTTGCAATTATTTCAATTGATTCCTAACTTAATTCGGAAAAAGATTTGATTGTTTTATTTCCTAAAATTATGAAAACTAAATTAATATAAAGCAACTAAAAAGTAGGATACTGATAATGCCAAAACTGTTTTTGTTGGTGCCAAAACTCCAATGCATAAAAGTCTTGTACATTGCACATGGTACAAGCTTTCTGTGCACTAGAGTTTTGGCACTAACAAAAACAGTTTTGGCATTATTATTTTCCAAAAAGTAAAGAGAGGTTATAAGAGAAAAGACTCAGGATTTTGAATCCACCCGATCCATCGTAATGAAATTTATGTTAATGTTAAGGGCTAGCTATTCGAATCAAATCGGACACCGTAGGGTTCGCGAGCCCATAGAGTGTCTACCTAAAGATAATCGCGAATCATCGAATGGCATGGCATATCCGTTGCCTAGCACGAACCATCTTACTAGTACGACCCGTCTCTAAGGCACGGATCATCTAATAGCACGACGCGTTTTATGGAGCATAGCCCTTTTCACACAATTATCACGAACTAGTAAAACCGTTGTATGAAGTGCTTCAAATCTAGAAAGACAAACACAATAGATTGAATGGAAAGAATTATCAATATGTAATATATTTAAGTCAAACAACCATTGTTCAAATAAAAAAACCCTAAAATATACTCCCTCCGTCCGTGTTTGTTATTCCCTTTTGGGAATCTGTGCCATTTTCAAATGTTCATATATTTTAATAGGGATTTCAAAAAATATGTAATATGGATCTTATTTAATAGATCTCAATTAGTTTTATTATTCTATGTTTTCGAAATTATAAAAAACATTATAAATTGAAGATAAAATGGTTTTAAAATGGCACGAATTTCCAAATTGGACCAACAAAGGTGGATGAAGGGAGTAACATAATTACTCAGAGATCGTGCTTCATCCACGCTCCAAGAGAGGAGTTTAGCCGGACATCGGAAAGGAAATCATCAAGATATTTTGCTTCTGTTCCATGCGGGATGACTGCCAAAGAACGGGTTCCGATCAGCTTTCCGTCCTTCGCTTTTGTTCGCTTAAAGCATACGCGTCCTCTGTTATGTGTGCAATGATCCCCTTTTTATAAGCTGCTGCTGCCGATGATTCCTTGCAAAAGTCCTCATAAAATATCATTAAGGATTGTGATTTTAGCACTCCAAAAATTGATGGAGGGCTCCAAAACTGAACTGTGTTGATATACAAAACGACGTCGTTTTGGAGCCCCTCCATCAATTTTTGGAGTGCTAAAATCAATTTCCTATCATTAACTTAGGGCCATCCTTAAAAATAAGGTTTTTAGAGGCCGGTCGTCCACTTTCACCCTCTGTGGTTATCGCCATGTGCGAATACCCCCTTCATGGTTCAAAATTGAGTACATAACCTACCCGTGGTTTTGAAAATATGCGGATAGACCTCCTGCCGTCATATTTTTCATTCATATTAACGGAGGTGTATCTCACACGCTTCTAGAATGTAATCTGAATTGTTCATAATGTATTAAATAAAGAATAAAGTATCTCTGTAAAAAATCATCTCGATCAGGCATCATAACTCAATGATCTAATTTTTAGTAAATTCAAATTTGAAATTTTAATTTCATAACAAAATCAATTTGACCATGAGTTTTTCATTTTTTGATTGACTTGAATTTTGGTATAGATGTAGTATTCGTCAAAATTTACAATATCAACGATTTGGATTCAATTTTTGGTATAGGGGATGGTGTGGTTAGATTTAAAAAAGAAGAATCAAGGGACTTGATGAGGGTATATCGGCCTTTTAATGTTGTGTCCGTTAATATGGATGGAAAACATGACGGCAGAGAGTCTATCCGCATATTTTCAAAACCACAGATAGGTTATGTGCTTAGTTTTGAACCATGAAGGGGGTATCCGCACATGGCGATAAACACAGGGGGTCAAAGTGAATTTTGCCCTTTCTTTTAGCTATGATTTCATCCCAACTATGAATATATTATTTTAGCTTTGGTTTCATCCCAATTCTGAATACTGTAGACACCTCAATTTGGACTTTCAAGATTAGTTTACTTGTTTTTGATTCTCCGATGATGAAACAGATCAAGAACACCTCAGGAATGTTAGTGTGATTGAGCTTTGAGCTTTTAAACCCCTTTAAACCCTTTAAATGTGAGCTAAAAAGCCTCAGCCAAAACCTTACCTGCACATGCTGATATGCTACCCATGTATGCCGGTCCAGTTGCCACGTGTCAGTCATCGGTCAATTTTGACCGTTGACCAGGGCAGGGCAGTTTGGACCCGTGCACACAGGTCAACCACCTGCGTACGCCGGTCAAACCTTGTCCCATCACCTTTATTCATCCATGATCACAGGACTTTTGGGGCACCCCTACACCTTGTTTATTCGTCTGAAAGACAATCACAGGGCAGAGGATGATCCCTCCTCCTCTCACATACCTCCCATTACCTTTTCTTCTTCATTTAATGAAGGAAGACTTCCTTGCCAAGCCAACCAACCATCCTTGGCTGGTTACACTCCATTCCCCTTCTATATATACCCCCTCCATTGGTCTTTCAAGGGGTGACAAGTTTTGTTGTCAAAGGTTACAAGTTATAAGGCTTCCAAATACCAAAAATCCCATTCTTGTTCATCTCTTTTCTTGAGTAAGAAAGACATAGGCGGCAAGCAGCATTACATACACTCATCCATATTCCATCACCCAAACCTTAAGTTCAAAGCTCAAATACCTCTCAAACTCAAAAACCAAAGGTATATCACCTTTGTACAACTCTCTCTGTTCTGATCCCTGAGGGGGGCTGACAGAGTCAAGGCTAGTAATCAATACCAAGTCCTGGTCCTAAAGCTGACAAGGTTTCAAAAATCATTTCTGGCTAGAACCAGCGTGCGCCGGTCATAAGCACGCGTACGCCAGACCTTGGCAGTACGTGCAGATCTTGTGTGGGGATTGGTGTCTAGTTGTTTTATGCCTTACATGTGTACACATTACTGTGAGCATGTTAAAAATCAGTTTACTGTTTTCCCTTGATAAAATTGCTAGTTTTAGTTTCAATATCCATATCCATATCTGCTACAATGGAATACCCCTGGGGTCTTTCTGAACATGTCTTAGAACCCAGAAGATATAAAATCAAACATTGATCAAAGAGGACAAATCTGCATGCTGCAGTGGTTTACCCGCGCACGCAGGTCTTTGCATTGGGTAACTAGGCCTTGGCCTTTGTTTTATCCCCACACTGTTTTATGGGGTGTTTTGTTATTTTTGTGGCTTTATAGCCCATTTAAACTGTCTATAACTATATGTTAACTGCCTTATAAATTGCTTGGTTTGCTCTGGGTGTGCATTGGTCATTTCTAGAATACAGAGTCGCCACTCTGGTTTGAAGGTCTGACGCCAAAGGAACCGTATTTCGAAGCACCTGCCGTGCTGTTTGATTTGAAAAAGTGAAGGCACCAGTCTGTCAAGTCTGTCATAACCATATCTAGGTTCGGGAGCCAGGTTATGAGAGAGGAAGGGTTTTAAGGCACCCCTCTCGCCCAATCCGGAGATCGATCCCTACTTAGGCATTTTGTGAAAACATTGCGATTCTTCTTTTATTAATCAATTTTTAGCCAATTAGGGCGGGGGAACAGTTAAATAGGGATTAAAACTGTAACAGTTTGCAAGATGTGATTGAAATAGCATGGATGGATGAGATGATAAACAATAAATGGAATAAAACCCAACACTGTGAAGAAATATCAAAACAGTGCATTGTATGAATTTGACGTGAACAGTGGCCAACTTGCATGCATGGATCTACGTGCATGCAAGCCAACCGGCACGCGCCAAAGCCATATACACGCGCGTGTATTGATCTTTCACTACAATTAAATTTTATCCCCTTCTGGGCTCTGGAATGATCAGTGCTCACCCAGGGGCAAACAAAATAGTTCATATATACAGACAGTAATTAATAATTAGGCTTTTTGACATTTTTGGTCCCCAAAGTATTTAATCGGTTCTGTTTTCGTCCCCCAATTATCAATTGTGCAGATTTAGTCCTCAACGTTTGAAATTTGAGTTTAAAAGGTCCCCCAGCCTCACGCCGTTCCACTTCTCCGTCGAACTGAGGGGCAGCCATGGTATTTCATCACCCCCTTTATTGGAGGGAAAATGTCCCGCCAAACCTGCTACACTATGCACCCTCTCCCTCCCCTAAATTCCAGGCACAAGAAAAAGAAAAACGAAGCAAGTTCAAAAAAAAAAAAAAAAAAAACAGAGCAAACGCAAATTACTATACTGGTTTTCAATCTACATTTTAACACCTACATGTTTCATGCATAATATTGACTTTTCAGTTGTCTTTTAACGAATAAAAAAAAAAGGGATATTGGCTTAGAAGCATTTTTTTTTTTTGGGCAAAACAAAACCAAAATCTCCTAGACTCAAACACCTTCCCTCCAAAATCAAAGCAAAATTTCCAGTTTCACACATGCAGTCAGGTGAACTCCAATCAAAGAAATAGTCTACAAGATGAATGCAATGTCAAACAGAAAAAACAAAAACAAATGACCAAATGAGCTAGTCTAAAATAGAGCAAATGTAGCATTAACTAGGGCAGATAGAACAGATAACTGTAGCAGCCACAAAACAAACCAAATCCACCATTGAATCCAAAAGTATAACAACAATTCAAGGAGTGATAACACAAGTTCATTAAACCATTGGTGCTTACAAAAAAGGTACCACCAAATGTTCATACATATCCATAGCCATCCAGACCAAACCAGTTGTTCAAACAAAATAATACCAAACGTGCATCATAACATTGCACCATAAACAACCCACCATAAGCATATATCTGTGGACCACTTGCCAAAAACCTGGCCATTGATAAGCCTATTACTAGTATTAATTTGTGCACAATTTACGAAAGACAACTATTTGTGCACCATTTACAAAAATATGCCCAGAAACAGCACCTGCAATTAGACTATGGCCTACTTGCAAACCTTTTGTCTTTGTTTATTGCTGTGATAGTTGATGTCTGAGAGGCTTGTATTGCTTGATCATAATTTGTTGGGATATTGACCTGAAAATGGAAGTGACATGTATTTGCAAGTAACTAAATGGGATACCAATGGTGCATGAATATTATATAATAGCATGAGTAGAGGATTTATACCTGATGGCCTCCCATTTGTGCATCACCTCTCATTGGCATAGCAGCACCAGCACCTCTCCCTCCACCCCTCAACTGCACACCAGTCCTACCACCTCTCCCTCCACCCCTCACCTGCACTGCAGTCCTACCACCTCTCCCTCCACCCCTCGACTGCACACCAGTCCCACCACTTCTCCCTCCACCCCTCATCTGCACTCCAGCACCACCACCTCTCATTCTCACTCCAGACCTAGCACCTCTCCCTCCACCACTCGTTTGCACTCCAGTACCACCACCTTTCATTCTCACTCCAGACCTACCACCTATCCTTCCACCCCTCATCTGCACTCCAGTACCACCACCTCTCATTCTCACTCCAGACCTACCATCTATCCCTCCACCCCTCACCTGTACTCTAGTTCTACCACCTATCCCTCCACCCCTCACCTCCACACCAGTCCCACCACCTCTCCCTCCACCCTTCATCTGCACTCCAGTCCTACCACCCCTCCTTATACTTCCTCCACTAGTCCAACCACCCCTACCTTGCACATCTCCCCTACCACCTCCAACATCAGCACTGGTGCCAACCCTATCTGTATCACCACTCTCAATTGGCAAAGTACTTGTGCATGTCCTTCTATTATGCCCATGCTTACCACATCTCCCACAGAAAACTGAATTTTGTCCGATTTTCCTCAATTTGTTGGGATATTTTGGATTGAGGTACTCTTCTGCCCCAAGGATTCTCTTCTTCTTCGGCCTTCCTTGCTTTCTCCTCTGAGCTGGGGGTATAACTGGGGTAAATCCAGTCTTGGGCCACATGTTATACCCATTGATAGGGTTGACAAGTGGTTGGTAAGCATTCATGTAACTTGTCTTGGAGTACCAATGACTGATGTACCGTTCAACTTTATCATGCTTTTCCTGGATTGCAGCAATAGAATGGGGACATGGTATCCCATTTAGGTCCCATTTCCTACAGGTGCATGTCCTTTGGTTAAGGTCAACTGTATACTGCTCCCCTTCCCCACACCATACTTGGAACTGAAGATCCCCAAACCATCTTGCTTCACATAATGCTGACTCATTCAGATATTCCTCCAACTTACTATAGCAGTTGGGTAACAACTCATTGGTAAACTTTATAATCCACTCCCTTTTAATCAACATTCTTTTGCTGAAATAACATCTGATCCACTCTAGCATTTCTATTATGGGCTTTTCTCTTGCCTCCAATATTGATTTGTTAAATACCTCACATAGGTTATTGCACACCATGTCACACTTGACAATGTCCTTGAAATGAGACCTACTCCAATACCTTGGGGGTTCTTTAGCCAAATAGTTATAACCCTCTGGGCTCTCAGCCTTCATCTTTTCCATGGCATCTTCAAACATGGGTACATGGCTTGCTTTAGCACATGCCCAAAACTTGTCCTCAAGTGAAACTCCCTTGAACATCTTCTGGAAATTGCTGAGCAAATGCTTAGCATAGTGTCTATGATCTACTCTAGGGACCTCCTCATTAATTACATGCAACAGACCCTACAATAAAACAATATAAGAATGAGTAAACCATGTTAAAATTGAACTAATATAACATATGACAGTGAATAAACATGGACTGAGATACCTTTTGTCTATCATTGATGAAAGTCCACTCATGCTCATTTCCATTTGTAATATTCAAATCCATCTTTAATAGTGTAATAAACCATGTCCATGTGTCCTTACTCTCTGTTTCCACCACAGAGTATGCCATAGGGTACATTGCATTGTTTGGATCCACCCCTACTGTTGTTAAAAGCTGACCACTATATTGCCCTTTTAGGTGGCAGCCATCCAAACCAATGATCTTCCTACAACCATTTAAAAAACCAGTCTTTGGAGCTGCTAGAAAAATGTACAACCTATTGAACATTGGCTGCCCACTTTGTTCATCAACTGGTGCATCCATGACCACTGTTGAACCTGGATTAGATCTCCTCAATTCCTCACAATAGTCCCAAAGCCTCCTATATTGTTCAAGATCAGATCCATAAATAAGTTGGGCTGCCTTTCTCTTAGCTCTATACAGCTGAGTCCTAGAGACATCACATTTCATTTCTTTCCTTACCCTTGCTTTGAATGCAGAAATGGGAATCCATGGATTGGCCCTCAAATCCTCCATGTACCTCCTTGCTATGATGGTTGAAGTCACATTCCTATTGGAATAAGTCTTAGTACATGAGTGTGTACTAGTGTAGGTCCTCACCTGATATGAACTCTCTGCTAGGACCTTAGCTGCATATACCTCCCATTCACAAGGCAATTCGCACCTTGCCTTGACCCTTTGTTTGTCGTTTTTTACAAGTTTGACATTCCTTTGGTGCTTGATTGCATGTTGCTTTATAGCTGCCTTAAAGTCTTTGGTTGTACTGAAATACATGCCAACCTTGAATTTAGGGTCTTCCATGTCTGTTTCAGGCCTAAATTTCTTAAATGGGGTCTTCCTTCTCCCCTCATTTTCCTCGTCAGACGAAGTATCAAAGCTATAGTCTGAATCATACTTTGCGTCTTCATCATTGAGCACCACTTCACCATCATTATGCTGAACTTCTGCCCTTTTCTCATTACTGAATGGGACTCCAACAAACTCTGCTTCCTCATCTACAAATGCTTCATACAATCCATCATCATCACTCTCATGATAAGAGTGGTCACTGTAATACACACTATCACTTGAAAAGTCAGTCGTATCTCCCAAATCAACCCTAGGTTCCTCCTCTTCATTCACATCATCCACTCCACCAATACCAAAATCAGTACCGAACCCCATACCCACTTCCATATTATCGTACTCCCATTCAACACCAGATTCCAAATTAACAAGCCCAGTACCAAAATTGGGTTCTAAAACAAAATCCAGAAATTCATTATGTTCTTCTGCATTAAAATCAACCTGCGATGCCACAGTAGTAGGCCCTAGATTAGAACTGCCCGCTTAGCTCTCAATTAAGTTCACTTCTCCTACATGTTCCAGATACACTATAGCAGTCCTGTCCTTGTGTAAAAGCTCCATCATTCCATATGCATCTTTATCAGTGGTAATTGGTACAAGCCCGCTATCCAAATTGCATTTGGGCTTCTTACAGTAAAAGATCACAGGAGGGGCATACCCAAACTTCTGGGCCATGTCTTCTAGTTCAAGCATGGAAATGTAATCTGGATCTAGTCCATATATTGTGTCTATTTTACCCCCTAGTAAACGCTTTCATGGGCCCACAAGTAAAAGTACCACCATGATGCACTTCAAGGACAAAGTCAGTAGGTCTTGCAAAACCACCTACAGTCAAAACAGAGAATAGGACCACAAACCACCATTTATGTATAAGGAAAAAAAAGGGAAAGCTACAATGCCCAGGGAAAAAAAATACTTTAACCCTTTATCAATACAAAGATTCTTTTATGCCCTAAAAAGTCCAACCAACCTGTGACAAAACAATGCATGCATACGGGTATGTATACAAATATATATATATATATATATATATATATATGTGTGTGTGTGTGTGTGTGTGTGTGTGTGTCTGTGTATGGACACAGATTTTCACGCATATTCATTTACTAAACCATTAATAGCCAAACCAACTACACTCAGGCCTCAAAACTTTTTGATTCAGACCAGATTCGTACCTCTTATTGCTGCATTACACTCCTCAAGATCCATTGTAACTTCGATTGAAAGAGTCTCTTCCTCTCTGGTCCAATTTGGGGTTTTGTTTTTTGCTTCTGATAGAGTACTAGGATGATGGGCCAAAATATCTTTTCGCGCACGTGATAGGGGCTGGTGAAATACCATGGTTGCCCCTCAGTTTGACGGAAAAGTGGAACGGCGTGAGGCCAGGGACCTTTTAAACTCAAATTTCAAACGTTGAGGACTAAATCTGCGCAATTGATATTTGGGGGACGAAAACGGAACAGATTAAATACTTTGGGGACCAAAAATGTCAAAAAGCCTTGATTACAAACAGAATAAAAATAATTGAAATACAACCCCTAAATAGTGAGGGTATTTAAACAGAGGCCAAGGGCCTAGATGCCCATACAAAGCCAGTCACTGGACTCAAGCCCACACGCGCGCGCATCACCAGGTAAGGCACGCGCCTGTTTTGACTGGATTTCCAGTAATTGGTATTTCATGCCTGGGCCCTGAAACATACTCAGAAGCAACCCAGGGGCATCCCAAAGAAACAGAAAGGCATGCTGAGCTAAACTAACAAATTTTGCACGTAAAACAATTAATCAATTTTTATCATGCATCAGAGTGATTTATAACATGATAAAAACAAGAAATAACTAGCACCCCTATCCCCACGAGGATAAGCGTGTGCAACCCATGACAGGCGCGCGCGTAGGTGTGCTAATCACACGATTCTTGTAACCTTGCCAGCTTTAGGACCAGGACTGGTATTGATTACCAGCCTTGGCCCTGCTAGCCCCCCTCAGGCATCAAAACAGTATGCAGGTAGTAAAGGTTATACCTTTGCTTGAGTGATTTGAAAATGGTTTGAACAAGAAGGTAGTAGTTGCAAAATGAGTGTATGGAAGTGGAATGTATATTGAAGGGAGTTGTGTGCTTGAGCCCTTGGTTCTTCTCTTTGGGATTTTTTGTAACCCTTGTAATGAAGATCAATGGGGGTACTTATAGAGGAGGTTGGAAGGTGGGAGGAGTGGAGATACAACCAGCCACATGGGCTGGTTATGGTTGCTTGGTAGGGAGGAATCCCCAAAAGGTGATGGAGTGGGTGTGAGGGGGTGAACCCCAAACCTGCCAGAATACTATTCAGGCGAGGAAATCTGAGCTCTACAGGTGTAATAGACCCTTGATCATCACAAAATTCGGTTGGCAAAAAGGTGAAAGTGATAGGTATTGACCCGCGCGCGTGGGACCTACATCGGCGCGCGCGTGAGCCACCAACCACCGCGCTGGTCAATAGTCAAAGTTTGACCTTTGACCAACACCTGGCAAGTTGACTGGCACGTGTGGAAGCCAGAGCAACGCACGCTGGTCAAACCCAGGGTTAGGGTTTCGAGGTTCAGAAGGTTCAAAAGGATTTCCAATCACTCCAAGTTCAAACCTTTTTATTCTCAAGACTGTTTTTGATCTGATTCATCATCGGGAAAACAAGAAATCGAAAATGAAGTAAATCAATTGGGAGACCCAGATTGGGGTGTCTACACGCTCCTTTGGAGAAAACATGCTGGTGGCTAGTATGGGCCACGAAGAAACTAAGGCACTACCTATTAGCACATCCGGTAGTTTTGGTTTCTCGTTTAGACCCAATCAAATATCTTTTCGAGAAACCAACACTTATTGGAAAGCTGGCTAGGTGGCTATTGCTACTAGCAGAATTCGACCTCAAATACATGACAAGGAAATCAGTGAAAGGATGGGCTGTGGCAGAATTCTTGGCAGATCATCCTGTGACAGAGGCCGAGGCAGAAGACTTCATGTTCCCAGACGAAGACATCTTATGTCTCCTAGATGACACCTGACAGCTTTACTTCGATGGAGCATCAAACCAATGTGGATATGGCATAGGGGTATTGCTAGTTTCCCCCAACGACTCTCATATCCCTCTGTCATATAAACTGAGGTTTGAAGTTACCAACAACCAAGCTGAATATGAAGCCTGCATTGCTGGAATGGAGGCAGTCCTGGAACTAGGGGCAAAAAGGGTAGAGGTCATTGAAGATTCAAACCTAGTGGTGTCCCAAGCAAGAGGAGACTAGAAGGTTATAGAAGACACACTGAAATTATACCACTATGTGCTGGAAGCTCTGATTCCACAATTCGACTCTGTTATCTTCACACACACTCCACGAGTGAGTAATAGGTTCACAGATGCACTGGCAACATTGGCCTCTATGGTCAAGATATCCTTGGGATTCACGATGCGGCCGCTAATGATTGAGCAAAAGGTCAAGCCAGCATGTGAATGCACTTTCACCGAGGAAGGAGAGGACGATGAAAAACCATGGTATGAGGACGTGAAGAAGTTCCTAGAAGAAGGAGAGTATCCCTCTGAGGCCACCTCGAAGGATAAGATGGCCCTACGGAAGTTTGCCGCCCGATTCATAGTCTGTGGAGGAGCATTGTATTGAAGAGCACATTTGGGCCCCAATCAACTTTGTGTCACAATAGAAGAAAGTCGCAAGATAATGGAGGAAATACACGAAGGAATCTGTGGGCCGCACATGAGTGGAGCAACAATGGCAAAGAAGATCCTACGTCAAGAATACTACTGGACTACAATGGAGGCTGACTGCGTTGACTATGTTTGCCGATGCTACAAATGCCAAACTCACGTTGATCGCTTGTGCATTCCCCCGACGAACTTATATAGCATGACATCCCCTTGGCCATTCTCCACCTGGGGAATAGATGTCATTGGGAGTATAAATCCAAAAGGGAAGTACAAGCTGATTATCTTGGTGGCCATTGACTACTTCACCAAGTGGGTAGAAGCGGCTTCTTATGCTACTCTCAAAGCCACTCATGTGGCTAAGTTTATCCTCACCAATATCATCTATCTGTACGATGTACCTCATGAATTCATCTATGACAATGGATCGCACTTCAAAGGGGCAACAAAGAAGCTTTTTGTTGAATTTGGGATACAGAACCATCGGTCATCAACTTATCGGCCTCAAACCAACGGTGCAGTTGAAGCTGCAAACAAAAACGTCAAAAGGATTCTGCGGAACACTACTAACATCTACACGGACTGGCCAGAAATGTTACCTCTAGCACTATGGGGTTATCGAATGACTGAGAGGACTTCAACTGGGGCTACTCCCTATTCCTTGGTCTATGGGATGGAAGCTGTCTTGCCCATCAAACTGGAACTACCTTCACTAAGGGTTTTGCTAAGACTGAATGATCGAAGAGGACTGGGTTCAAAACCACTACGACGAGTTGGCACTACTAGATGAAAGAAGGCTAAGAGCGTTATACCATGTGCAAGGGTATTAACGCCGCATTGTGTAGACACCCTATTTTGGACTTTCCAGAATAGTTTATTTACGGTCTTTTGATTCCCCGATGATGATTAAGGTCAAGAACATCTTGAGTTTGTTAATGAGTTTGAGCTTTGAGCGTCCCGAACCTCATCCAAACCTTTCCGAACCCCATGTCGAAGCCCTCAAGCCAGAACCAAATGGCCTCAGCAAAACCCTGCTGGAGTACGCTGGTGCTTGACTAGCGTGCGCTGGAAGCACAGCCACGTGTCAGTCATCGCCCGTTACTGGCGCACGCCACTCAACAAGGGGCGCACGCCAGTAAATTCCAGTCAAATCAACTTTATTCAGCCGAACGGGTGGGACTTTTGCTGCCACCCCGACGTCAGCCACAGTCTCCTGATGATTGTTTCGTCCAGGGATGTTCCCCCACTCTCCTACATTTATCCCATCACCCTTCCTTCGCTCTAAAAGTTTTCCCTCCAAAACCAACCAATCCAACCAGCCATTACTTGGCTGGTTACATCCCTCTCCACTCTTATAAATACCCCTCCCTTTCACCCTTGCAAAAAGGTTGGTTCACAAGGTTCACACCATTAATACTCTCCAAGCTCTCTCTCCCTTTCTCTCTCTAGGAATAATAAGTAAAGAGAGATAGAGTGAAAAATGATTAGAAATAGAGAAAATCTAGAAGGAATCTTTTAAAAAATTCTTTTTGAGATGTAAATAGAACACAAATGGGAGAAATTACAGAGTCTGTATGCTTGTTTATTGTTGAGCTGTCCTTTAACCTTTTTGCAAGGGTGAAAGGAGGGGTATTTATAAGAGTGGAGAGGGATGTAACCAGCCAAGTAATGGCTGGTTGGATTGGTTGGTTTTGGAGGGAAAACTTTTAGAGGGAAGGAAGGGTGATGGGATAAATGTAGGAGAGTGGGGGAACATCCCTGGACGAAACAATCATCAGGAGACTGTGGCTGACGTCGGGGTGGCAGCAAAAGTCCCGCGCGTTCGGCTGAATAAAGTTGATTTGACTGGAATTTACTGGCGTGCGCCCCTTGTTGAGTGGCGTGCGCCAATAACAGGCGATGACTGACACGTGGCTGTGCTTCCAGCACACGCTAGTCAAGCACCAGCGTACTCCAGCAGGGTTTTGCTGAGGCCATTTGGTTCTGGCTTGAGGGCTTCGACATGGGGTTCGGAAAGGTTTGGATGAGGTTCGGGACGCTCAAAGCTCAAACTCATTAACAAACTCAGGATGTTCTTGACCTTAATCATCATCGGGGAATCAAAAGACCGTAAATAAACTATTCTGGAAAGTTCAAAATAGGGTGTCTACAGTAGCCCTACAGTAGCCCCCCTTTGACGGCACTTGGAGCACCATTGTTTTGGTACAAGTAACGTCAAAGGTTTTCTAGACACCCTCTCAAGGCTATCCAGAAGAAAATCAAAAAATCTGACATGTATTTATAAATACCGTCCATTGAGAGATTTTGAAGACGGGCGGACCATCTGAAGATTGTTGGAAGAGAGTTTGAACTCTGTTGAGAAATGGGGATGGGTGGACCATCATTGAATGCTGAGGCGGACTCTCCTGGGGAATAATCAGTTGCGGATAGATTAACGCCGCTAGGGATCAAACCTTCTTCGGCATAAGTAATTTCCAACAGTCGCGGGTAAGTCGCGTCAGGTAGGTTGAATTCCATCTGTTGGGAATCAGAGCCAATCTCCTTATCAGGGACCATCCGAGACAGAGCAATAAGACTGCTGGAAGCTATGCTAAATTGTAGACCGATGTGGACCAGGATGGCGAACTGTTGTTGTAGATTGATTGGACGGGCTGACCGCCATTGATTTTGATGTTGGACGGACGGTCCGTCGTTGATTTTGATTTCGGACGGACAGATCGTCGTTGTTTTAGAGATTGAACGGTCAGACCGTCGTTGATTGGAAGTTGGACGGACAGACCGTCGTTGATTTGGAATTGGACGGGCAGACCGTCGTTGATAACCGTCGTTGAGTTGGGACGGTGGGTCATCATTGAGGATGACTCGTTAACCGTTGGGACGGTGGGTCATCATTGAGGATGACTCGTTAACCGTCGGGAGTGAACTGACGATATTCTAATCGTCGTTGAAGGATTGAAGAGGATGACATGGCTGATATCGGTTGATGGATTGAAAGGACGACATGGCTGACCGTCGTTGATGGGTTGAAAGGACAACATGGCTGATCGTCGTTGAATTTGGACTGGACAGGCTGTTGTTTGAGGACAAAGCTAACCATGGTACGGATAGTTCCAACAAATCACGGGTAGGTCGCGTCAGGTAGGTTAAATTCCATCTGTTGGGAATCAGAGCCAATCTCCTTATCAAGGACCATCCGAGACAGAGCAATAAGACTGCTGGAAGATGCGCTAACGGTTGAATCGGAAGTTGGACGGACAGACCGTCGTTGATTTGAATTTGGATTGATTTTGAAATTGGACGGATAGATCGTCGTTGATTTGAATTGGACGGATAGATCGTCGTTGATTTGAAAGTGGATGGATAGATCGTCGTTGATTTGAACTGGAAGGATAGATCGTCGTTGATTTGAACTGGACGGATAGATCATTGTTGATTTGAATTGGACGGATAGATCGTCGTTGATTTGAACTGGACGAATAGACCGTTGTTGATTTGAAATTGGACGGATAGATCGTCGTTGATTTGAAATTGGACGGATAGATCGTCGTTGATTTGAATTGGACGGATAGATCGTCGTTGATTTGAATTGGACGGATAGATCGTCGTTGATTTGAATTGGACGGGCTCTACTTGGGGAAATAGCAAACCGGGATGGAAGCATGGATCAGGGCAACATGGGCTGCCTGTTGGGAATGGGCCTCAACGCTGGTTTGATTTGATTTGCCAATGCCACAACACTGATTGTAGGCTTGATTTGAACGCCTCAACATGCTTTGGATTGATTTGATTTGAACGCCTCAACATGCTTTGGATTGATTTGATTTGAGGCACTTTCCTGCTTTTAACATTTGATATACAATATGCAACGACAATATATGCTAAACACATATGTACAAATTGAAAATGCGAAGGCAGACTAGGGCGGTTTCTAGAGGACTGGATGACACAAACGACGACCAGGACATTTTTGACGATTAAGGGCTACCGCTGAGCCACACTTTTGCTTTACTGCTTTGATTTGAGTTGCGGGCCTGCAGGTCCAGGTAGGTAACTTTCGAGCGGGTCAGAGGTTTGCTGCTTTGATTTGCTTTTGCATTGGGCCAATGTATTCCCCTGTACTTGACGATTTGCTGCTTGCTTGGACCATGGATGCCGTAGTGGCGCTGTAAAAGTTGCATTATTCTCGGCTCATTGGAGATAGAGTATAAACTAACCGCTAATATCCAACTAGCATTGACGAGCGAATCGAGTTGACACACAGACATACGCACACGTATAGACTGCCTAGCTCGGAAGAATGAGGAAGAAGAGTCCTAGGATACAATGCAGACTCTCCGACACATGGGCAATAATGAAATTTTGGGCATTAACAGGCCAAAATCCAAAATATCCCTAGATAGGTGAAACTGACACTCACACACAGTCAAATATGTACAAAGACCTGTGTGAATAAACGAAACAGAGAAGAAAGCCCCGAAATGTGCAATAGACCGAAAAATAGAAAAACGACGCAAAGATGGACAAAATACGCAAATGGATGACTCATATAGGCCCGGACTGAAACCGACACCCCCACACAGTCGCATTAGGCACATATGACCTGCACGGCATAGAAAACTTGGCAAGAGCCCTTAAAACCAATTTCGAGGCACCGAAACCTTGGTTTTAACTTGAAATTCCCACCGGGGGTTCAAAATCGTTGTTAGGCGTGATGGCTGCCAAACGCTGTATGCTGCGGGAATTGAAGAAGCGCGTGCAGGTTTGAGACCAACGCGTGTCACTTTGAGCAAACATGCGTGAGTCTCAAACTAGCGCGCGTGACTGAAAAGCTGCGCAAACTAGACTTCGTTGAACTTAGAATAAACTGCGGGCCTGTTGGGGCCTTCTAGCATTTCGTTCTGTTTTTGATGCTTTAAATATATATTTTTTTAGGGCTTTTGCTCAGCTTTTGAAGTTGAAGTAGTAGTTTGAAATAAGTTGAAAGATGAAAGGATTCCCCCCTTCTATTTCTGATGAAGCTTGTCCTGTTCCGACTACGGTGATGCACTAAAGCCTTGGATCAAATTGATGGATTGTGACCGAGTCTTGAAGAGAGACTGGCTACGTACCCCATTTAGGCGACCATTGCGGTGTACCAAAGCCGTAAACCTGTGATCCAATTGAATAGATTATGACCGAGTCTCGAAGAGAGGCTGCCTACGTATCCCATTCTGGGGAATCAGGTCAAAACGTAGTTCGGGCCAAGGTTCACTCGTGTATTTTACCTCTCCTTTTATGCTCTAACTTTTGCCTAGCGCCGCCTTTTCAGGTTTTTGGCCTAGCGAGCTTTCGACTTTTTGCCTATTTATTTTTGCCTAGACCACCTCCTTAGGTTTTCGGTCTAGCAGGCTGCTCTATCTTTTGCTTGGCACCGCCCACCCTTGTGGTTTTCGGCCCAACGAGCTTCTTTCAGGGAAAAGTGGCTCTTGAATTGATCCAGGTTGTCCAAGGTATTGAAGTTTTGTTGCTGTTGAGGTTGACGAACTTTGGCTGCAGCCCTTAATAAAATGGCTTTTGATAACACAGGGTCTTGACTGCTTTGGTTGGAAATGCCTCGCTCCAGGCCACTTTTGCGCCTTTCTAATGTGCGTTTGATGGAATGCCGCTGACGCTGTTTTGAACATGGTACGAGGCCTGGAGCCTTCTGAGCTTCCGCTTTCTAGCTTGACATCCGGTGGCAGGAGATTTGATACTTTGTCATCTCATGATCGATGTCAGGCATGTCTTTTGTGAAACCATGCCAAAATGTCGATGGTTTTTCGAGCCTGTCTGACTAGGTGCAATGTTCCTTTGGGGACAGCGTTGAGTCAATTTTTGAGTCATTCGGGGGTCTAGCTACCTCATCTTTCAAGTTTATTGAAACTACTTCTTCTTTTAATAGGCCGAGCACGCCTTTCGTCTTCCCTTTCGGCGAGGGAACACATTTCCTTGGGGATGACCCCATCGAAATCTATCCCTTCGTCGTCAGGGTCGACACAGTTTATTCAAAAGCCAGCAAAGTACTTAGAAGCAAGATAGTGCATATCATAAAGAAAGCCCCACGGGGTTGCCAAGTATAGCAAAAGACTCGAATTGAGAATAGAAGCTATGACATGGAGGGCCAAGAGGCACGAACTCCGACTCAGAGCTAGACTAAGACGACTTGACAGACACTGTGTCAGACTCAGACTCAGACTCAGACTCAAAAGTGTGCAATGCAAGCTAAACGCGATTTGAAAATGCAACTTTTATTGTTACCCTTGGCTTCCTCACAGAGAGGTGGAATCTAAAGGATGTCAGGCCCAAGCAACAGCACTTCGGCTTCCTCAGCTTCTTCGACCAAACCTACTCAGTGCTCCCTTGAACAATGATTACCAGCCCGCCAGTTTGCTTCTTGACTTGAATAAGCTCCCTCTTGAATTCTACCTTAGCAAGCCCCTCATCACTGTCGGACCAGGTGGTGGCAGAGAAAGCCTTAATTGCACAAACTGTGGCCACTAGACTGGCCTCGGGTTCAGACGGGGTGGATACAATCGGTTTGGGTTGATTTTCTGGGACAATGTAGAGGGTAGGGTTGAGTATGTTGGAGCTTGGGTTGATTTGAGTGGAGGTGATAGATATCTGACCGACCAGAGGGTCAGAATTGAGTTGAAGCAAGGAGCTGGGAATGCCGTCGGGTTTTGATGGGAGTGGGACTGGAATGACGCCATTATCGATGAGATCTTGAACGGCATGTCGGAGGCGATAACAGGCATTGGTGGAATGGCCAGACATTTGATGGTAGGTGCAGAAGTGGTTAGGGTTGTGGCTAGCTGGGAGAACCTTGGGCAGTGGAGTTGGGGTTAGAGGCCTGATGGAACCGGCATCAAGAAGCTTCTCGTAAACTGAGGCCAGAGATGCAGATAAGCATGAGAAGGTCCTTGGCTGGCTCCGGCGACGGGATTGAGGGTTCAAGGTGGAACCTCTGCTTGCTTTGCACAACACTGCGCCTTCAACATGGTGCATTCTTCTGCCTTTGGGGGTGACTTCGAACAGGGACTCAGCATCCTCTTTTGGGTGAACTCTAACCTCATGGAACTCGGCCAGACTTTTGAACATGTCTCTTGAGCACGGCTTGATTCCGACCGCAGGAGTGTGGCGGGCCTGAGGAGGTTTTGGCTCCGGTATTAGCAGCGTTTAGCACCAGACCTGATTTTGACACGGCAGAGATAAAAAGGTCAACCAGCCCCTGGATGATAATCAATTGTTTGTCCAGCTTCTGGCTTATTTCTTCCACAACCTTCTTTATCTCAGCCAGCTCTGTCTGTGCTGCCATCTTGGATTGATGATCGAGGAAAGTGATATGGCTTTGGAAGTGCTAGTGAAATAGCCCCGGCAGACACTCCCAAGCAGGTTTGGCTCTTCTTCTCGGTACTTTCCTTGCCGGTGCAACGCCCAAAGCTAGACAGTAAAGCAATTAAAGACTCAGGAAGTGTCCCTGCAACAGTTTTATTTGAAAGAGTGCAATGAAAAATGCTTATGTCGACGTCGTCGGTGTCCTCCTAGACTCTAGCAGACAAAACCATTTTATGACAGCTAGACGCTGCCCAGGTCCTCAGATTTCTTTTCGACGGTGTATCCTGATGAGATCGACTAACACTAAGAGATGTCGAGACAGCCTAAGTCTTTGACTATCCCGCTTTCGAAGTTTCAATTCTGGCATGGAACAACTCGGTGTTTAATGGCATGATACTGTAACCAAAAGGGCGTAAGCAGCACTGTGCCGGAGCCTTGAGCGGTGTAAGTGTTTAGCACTTTTAACCTGAGCGGTGTGAGTATCATGGCATGTTCCCCGTTGTTCCTAATTTTCTGTTTGAAACCTCGATCGGGTTTAGACAAGGACTTAGAAAGTCTTGATTTCCCAAAGTCTCGTTGACCCAAGGAATTGGAAAGTTTGATAACGTGCACCATCACGATGCACGACTCTTCATCGGTCCAAGCAGCTTCCTAATAGGCATAAGACGGGTTTGAAAGAGACAACCTAAAAACCGCCCTAGCATGCTCCTACGCAGAACGGTATGAATGTATGTACAGGCATGCGATATGGGAAGCAGTAACACATAGACAGTTTTATGGGGGTTAGATGCAAGTAATCCTACCCTGTGGGTTCCTGTCTTAGTTTGAAAGGTTCTAGTGCTTTGTACGCATGGCGAGGCTGGTTTTGGCTGAAGGGGGTTCCTCAGGCTAGAGTCGTTTTATACCTCCCATCGCAACGCGTGCAGCAAAGCAATGGTCAAACGGTAATACGTCTCATCATCGTCCAAGGTTGTTGGGCATTCGAGGACCCCGGTCTCCAGTAAACTGTGCCGGTTACCCAAAACGCCTCAACGGGGCTGACAGAACACCGATGCAAATGCGCGCGTGCTAAAGAATGATTGAGAGAGAGAGAAACGTAACGCTTTTTGAAAAATGCCTTTTGAAGCTTGGCTCACTTCATTAATCGACACTTTGAGAAAACTACACAAGCGAACAATAGTAAAAGCCCCAGTTCGGAGTGGTCGGATGTAGAATCCTGTTACGTTACCATTCCGTTCTTCAGCAGCGCGGAGCGTACTGTTTTGACAGACTTTTAAAAATTGTTCATTCATGTATTAATCTCCGAATGTTGATCAATGTAATGTCCCCAGCGGAGTCGCCACTGTGGGCACACGCCCCAAAAATTCTATTTTAAGTATAAAATCGGGTGCGCCCTTCTTGCGGAAAGCGCGGCGAAACGCTTCGCAGTTCAGAGTCGCCACTCGGGTTTTGCGGAAAGTACCCAAGGAACCATGTTTTTGAAAACGTTTGGATCACGTTTGTTTGAGTTTGAAAAAGACTTGTAGACTGGATCGTCGTCACCTTCGATATCTGAGGTTCGGGAGCCAGGTTACGAGAGGGGAAGGGTTTTATGGCACCCCTCTCGCCCAATCCGGAGATCGGTCTCTACTCGGGCATTCTGTAAACGTTTGCATTTTTCTCTCACTTGATCATTTTTTTAACCAGTTAGGGCGGGGGAATAGTTAATGGGGATTAAAACTGTAACAAGTTTGCATTTATGTACAAGTATGTGATAGAAAAGTTGATGTATGTTTGATGTTTGATCTAAAGCAAGTAATAGATTGAGAACAAGCTCCTGTGAATGTTTGGACAGACTGGAATACACTGACTAAGGTGGTGCACGCAGGACCGGGCCTGTATGCACTGGCCAAGCCACTGCATACAGACATGACCTGCGTGCGCCACACAAGGTCTGGCGTGCGCCGATAAGCCCAAAACCACAGCTCTTGCAAACAACCCTCTGGGCTCTGGAATGGACCAGCCCACACCCAGGACAAACCACGCAGGATATATCAACAAAGTAATATAGTTACAGACAGATAAGGGCTTAAAAGCCACCAAATAGAAAGACAAACCCCTTAAACAGTGAGGGGAGGAGAAACAGAGGCCAGGGGCCTAGATGATGCAAAGCCAAGCACTGGCCAGGTTGTGCTAACTGGCGCACGGTACTGTGTACCTGCGTGCGCCAGTCACACCTTGACCAGTGGCTGGCCCTTGCATGGCAACTAGGCCCCTAGCCTCAGTTTCTCCTCCCCTCACTGTTTAAGGGGTTTGTCTTTCTATTTGGTGGCTTTTAAGCCCTTATCTGTCTGTAACTATATTACTTTGTTGATATATCCTGCGTGGTTTGTCCTGGGTGTGCGCTGGTCCATTCTAGAGCCCAGAGGGTTGTTTGCAAGAGCTGTGGTTTTGGGCTTACCGGCGCACGCCAGACCTTGTGTGGCGCATGCAGGTCATGTCTGTATGCAGTGGCTTGGCCAGTGCATACAGGCCCGGTCCTGCGTGCACCACCTTAGTCAGTGTATTCCAGTCTGTCCAAACATTCACAGGAGCTTGTTCTCAATCTATTACTTGCTTTAGATCAAACATCAAACATACATCCCAGAGGGTTGTTTGCAAGAGCTGTGGTTTTGGGCTTACCGGCGCATGCCAGACCTTGTGTGGCGCACGCAGGTCATGTCTGTATGCAGTGGCTTGGCCAGTGCATACAGGCCCGGTCCTGCGTGCACCACCTTAGTCAGTGTATTCCAGTCTGTCCAAACATTCACAGGAGCTTGTTCTCAATCTATTACTTGCTTTAGATCAAACATCAAACATACATCAACTTTTCTATCACATACTTGTACATAAATGCAAACTTGTTACAGTTTTAATCCCCATTAACTGTTCCCCCGCCCTAACTGGTTAAAAAAATGATCAAGTGAGAGAAAAATGCAAACGTTTACAGAATGCCCGAGTAGAGACCGATCTCCGGATTGGGCGAGAGGGGTGCCATAAAACCCTTCCCCTCTCGTAACCTGGCTCCCGAACCTCAGATATCGAAGGTGACGACGGTCCAGTCTACAAGTCTTTTTCAAACTCAAACAAACGTGATCCAAACGTTTTCAAAAACATGGTTCCTTGGGTACTTTCCGCAAAACCCGAGTGGCGACTCTGAACTGCGAAGCGTTTCGCTGCGCTTTCCGCAAGAAGGGCGCACCCGATTTTATACTTAAAATAGAATTTTTGGGGCGTGTGCCCACACATTGCGCGCACATTCTACAAAAAGGTGAAGCCAAGAGACATCAAGGTGGGGGACATGGTGCTCAAAGCAATCCGTCGCCACGTTTTAGAACCAAGAGGCAAGTTTAGACCAAACTGGGGAGGACCCTACTTCATCAAACGCATACTATCTGGAGGAGCAGCCTACATTGCAGATTTGGATGGGATGGAATTTGCAACACCGGTCAACATTGACATGCTGATGGTATTACCCCTGAGAGATGCTCGTTGAGCCGAAAACTACAAGGGTGGGCAAACCCAAGCAAAAATTAGAGCAGCCTGCTAGGTCGAAAACCCGCAAGGGCAGTTTAGGCAAAAACTAAGGCATAAATAAAGAGCTCGCTAGACTGAAAACCTACAAAGGCAGTTTAGGCAAAATCAAGAGCATAAAATGAGAGGAAAATACTCGAGTGAACCCTAGCTAAAAAAAAAAAGAAAAGAAAAAACAAAAACAAAACAAATCCTTTTCTGGAACTACGTTCATGGCCTGATTCCCTCCATGGGATACGTAGGCAATCTCTAGATCGAGATTCGGCCACTGCTATCACTATTACTTCCAAATTTCTGGTCTATCCTAAGCATACTCACTATCAAACCCTGGCAAAGGCATTTTCAATAAAGCAACCAATGTTTTAAGGAAAAGGGAAAAGTAGCTTAAACAATTTTTGATCTATGAAAGCTAGAATCAAAACATGGAAAATAACATCTTTTAAAACATAATTAAAGTGTCAATTTCTAGGTCTTCCTTCTCTTTGCACTTTTGTCCTCCAAAAGGTTTTTCTCCAACCAGCGCTTGTACGAACCTGATAGCTTGTCAGCAAAGTTCTCAGCAATATCTTGCATCGCCTGATTTGGCCATAAACAAAGCACATTGCGACAAAGGTTGGCATCATGAGCCTTTGAAGTAGCATACTCAAGATTGCCCAACACCTTAGCTTGTTCAGCCCCGAACTGTCTTTGAAAATGAGCAGGAAAGTAGAAGGCAACCTGAGTAATACCAATCACCGCGACACCAAAATGGCTCGTAGTACTTACAATCATACTCTTAATGCCATACCAGGGACAAACCCATTGAATCCGATCGCCCTTGCGAGGCTCCATCCATGCCTTCCAAGTGGCCTCAGTTGGAAATTGTCTAGTCACACGACGCTCCATGCAATGGTCTGAACTGTAGGGAAACCGCTTTGGCGCATCCCATACCCTTAGCTTCTTAAATAACCATACCTAAAGAAAACAAGGGAAAATTGCAAGTTGTGAGAACACGTGAGTCAAAATAAAAGAGCGACGAGTGGAAAGATAATTTGGCAATAAATAAATAAAGAGTGAACCTGTAGTAATAAAAGACTGCCTGAGAACTCGGCTTTTGGATTACCTTTCACCGCATTGAGACCCATCAAGGTCTCTGCCAACACTAAACCAGCAAAGCCTATACGTCTACCAATCTATTGTGCGAAATCAAGTAACATGGAATCAGCATGACCAGAGGGAGGGCCGAGCAGATAGTAATGGAGAAGGAAAACACACAAAGCATGGAAGCACGATTTCGGCGATGAGCTTCAGCTGTACCAAAACGCTGAATAAGCTGTAGGGTTTCTAACTTTCCATTCATGTAAGTGCAGAAAAACTAAGAGTAGTTTTAGCAGCACAAGAACATAACGGCTACTTCGAGGTCCTCGCCGGAACCCTAATACGATGCCGGAATCCTTATCTGCAAAACAGACAAGGGGTGAGTGCACCTTTGCCTCTCGTGGCAAAGGCCCTCCGATGCCTAAGTTAGTATCACGTACTAAAGGGAAAACCTTAATTAAGCATAAGAGAAGACATATATTTGCAGTATATTGTGTACCTTTTTCCTCTCGGTTTGCCGTGTATTTATAGGTTTACGGATGCTTGCTGCCTAAGTATCCATGTTGCCCTAGGTTTCCTATCTCGTATAGGAAACCCAGTATATCTTGGATTCTCGTTTCCTTTCCAGTTCATTACCTTAGTCCGTTTAGGACTCCTTTCCACAGCTGGCCGAACTTCCCATTCCCGTTGGGTATCTCTCCAAGATCCTATCTTATTGGTATCTTATAGTAATCACGGAATATCCCTGTCACCAGAACCTTCTGGAACGTTTCCTGCTCCTGGGACTGCTTTTCGTACAAACCCCCTTCTGTTCGGCTCTTTTATTGCCGAACAGCCTATTTGGACCAAAGACTTCGCATGTCATTGCTCTTTCGTCAATCTCTCGGTCCAATACTCTCTCGTGTTACTGGACCTTGACTCAGTATAGACTCCCTGGACCAATGATCCTCCATATCACTGGTCCCTCTCGCCGATCACCATTTCTGCACGGCGACTGTTCTTAATGTAATTATACCATGGTCTCACATACCATGTGTTCGGGTCTTATTTGTGCTTGTTCGGGATTTACTCCCTACAATTGCTCCCCAGCTTTACTCGTTATCTACTCTTAATGTGACGAGTAAAGCTTTTCAGGATCCGAGCAATATTTCTTTTGCTCCTATATCCTTCATAAAGTTGGTGTAGAGATCATCATTAGTTCAAACAGAACGTCTAATCGTTTGGGCTCTCCAAGACGTTTCCTGCCCCTTACTTTACACATGGCACTTATCGTACCTTTCGCATTAAATGCGGATGCACACCTCTCGGGGAACGGAACGCCCAAACGGCGTCTGGGGCGACGTTTCGCATACGTCACCCTACTAATTGGGGTACATTTGGGTTTTCACCCTATTTCGAAACCCCCTTTCTCTGTCTCGATTCCCTCTGCAACCGGAGCTTTCAAGCGCACCCGCCATTGGAGCCCTGTTCACCATCTCGAGGTTTCTCCTGTGCATTTTAGAACTTCGATCATCACAATCGTAAGTCATCGTTCTCTTTTGCCCATTTCCTCTCGTTACTGTAGGGTTTCTCAGATCATACTTAGGGTTTCTTCTTACCCGTTATCTCCCACTGCAATAGACCCACTTTTTTTTTCAAAAATGGGGAGGTTCAGGCGTCACTGCAACACCCCTCAGACCATGGCCTCGTTTAGGTCTCGCTATGAGATCCCTGACGGTGTGGCCATCAGTTTGGCCCCTGTAGACGCTATACGCCAGAGCCCCAACAACGACACTCTACACATTCCAGTGGTTGCCGTTGTAGAGGGCGGTGTTAGATTCCCCCTGGCGCCACTACTCCGCCAGGTTCTGGCTTACTACAGGCTATCCCCCATGCAGGTGTCTGCCAATTTTTTCCGAGTCGTTATGGGTGTCAATACCCTAAACCAGATGTTAGGCACATCTTTAGGCCTGTACGATATTCATCACCTGTACAGCATTTCCCGTACGAAAGACGCCCTCACCTACTACCTAAAGAGTAGAGATTCCAGAAGGCGACTGGTGCTTGAATTGCCCGACTCCGCTCGAGGAGACGATGACGATTTCCTCGTCGTTACTGGAAATTTCGAGCCCAGAAACGAGGACGGCCAAGTGATAGGCTTTCACGCCCCTCACAGATTTGGGCAACCACGTCAGTTCTTTCTTCTTCGTAAAATTCATTCACCTAGCAATTCATTCGTATTGCGTATTCAATTTTATCCATCTTTTGACTGTCAACTTCTCGTGTTGCAGCTGAAAATATCAACCAGGGGTACGCTATCATTACCCCCCAAGTTCATGTAGCGCATATCACTCAGGCCCTAAATTTCAACGGCGAGGGCACCTATCTGGCTGGCCGAGCAAGGGCAGCACAAGTGCTTCTGAGTTACAGGGCTTCGTACGGGGGCTTTATTGACCGGCGCATCCGTGCAGCCGACGACCCACCAGTTCCTGGACCTGCTGCTGCACAGCCCGCTCACCCTGAGCAAGTAGAGGAGGAAAGGCGTTCTCGGACCCCTCCGTTCCGTAGTGCGTCTGTGGAAATTTGCGAGGAAGCATCCACATCATCGGACGGTTATCCCCCACGTTCTCAAGAGATGAACCAGCCGATCAACCTCGAGAGCCTCCTTACAATCCCAGGAGCTGGCCGAGGAAGAGGCCGCGGCACTGCTCGTGGCCGAGGTCGCTCCCCAAGCCCGGCGCCTTCGCATGGCCGCCGAGGAACAACACAACTTGACGCTCCCCGGGATTTTCTCCCGAGGAACTTGCTAGTCACAGGGATAAACGCCCGCGCTTGGAAGCGCCTGGGGGGTCCTCGACTCAGACACCCATAACCCAAACTCCAATCTGGTCCCCCCAACTCACTCATGGCAACAAGACCGTCACTGTGCGGGACAGTGTGGAGTCTGAAAGGACTGCATTGGCCCTATCCCAGGTTCTCATGCTTCTGGGGGACATGCAGAAAGAGGTGGTCAATTCTCCGGACAATCTGCTTGGATCTTTCATGGTGCACAGTTTTAAGGTAAAGTTGTTGCCTTTTGTTCTTATAACTCGGCCCTTTCTCAACTGTGTTACTGAGTTAGTAATAATATGTTTTAGGCTGCGCAAAAGATGGTGGCTATGGCCCAAAAGCTGGGCCACTCAGAGCCCCAACGTGCAAAACTGGCTAGTGAAAATGCCAAGTTGTTGACCACTGTTGCCCGGCTTGAGAGAGAGAGAAACCAGGCTCGAAATGCAACAAACGAGTTGAAGTCTAAACTGGACGGTGCTGAAGATAGCCTAAACCAGACCCTGATAGAGCTCGAAACGAGCAAAAACGAGGCAAAGGAGGCCTACCAGCAGGGGTATAATGAAGGGATCAATGTAGCTACTGACAGCTATAAAAATCAGATGCCCAAGATCCAAGATCAGATATTTGCTGCTGGGTGGACCGCTGGCCTCAGGAAGTCTGGTACAGCTGATTCTTCTGCCTGTGGACGGAAATTGATCTTCCGAGCAATATAGTGGTCCAAGATGAAGATGAGATCGAGGAAGAAGTGGACAATCGCGATGAGGAGGACAATGCGGAGGTCTCCGAGCAGCATGATGCCGGCGCCAATGCTAATGATGAAGTGACCAACCCTGGCCAAAAGGAAGCCAGTGGTGGTCCAACTAATGGAAGCATTGCTGTGGAAGACGTCCCCGCACCAACCCCAACTCCAGTTGCTGAAGATCAAACCCCAAATCCACTCACTCAAGATCCTATCGTGGATCAGTAGGTATGCACTCCTCCTCCTAGAACAATATAATATTTGACACATCGTGGTGGCCCTGCGCGGCTATAAGTTTGCCCTGTGTGGCACAGACACATTTCAATACTTTTTAACTTTAAGTATTTGGCTCTTCGTGGCTTTAACATCGCTGGTGGCCTTTCTCATGGCCAACCGTTTTAATTTCAATTTGCCCAAGTATCTCGTATTTAGGTGTTTTGAGTGTGTTCTTTAACATCGCTAGTATGTTTTCCAAGTTATCCTCGTAACTGGAAATAGTCCTCAGTGTATTCATACCACTGAAGCATGTTTTCGTATGCTGCCCAAGTTTTCCTCGTACTTGGAGACAATTCTAAGTGTGCTCGTACTTAGATAGGTTTGCATATACTCGTCTGCTCCCCATTTTTCGTTGGTTTGGACTTTAAAAAGCTATCTAAGTCTATTCGTGCTTAGATTCCCAAACGTTTTCGTGTTTGGGGCAGCTGTGCATGTTTTCGTATGCACGCCGGACGTTCGTTTCTTAAGTCTAAGTGTATTCTTACTTAGTCAATCCAAATGTTTTCATATTTGACGAAAGTGTGCATATTCACGTATGCACACCAGGTTTGTTCGTACCTGTATTCATAACAGAGTATATTCGTACTTGCAAAGTTTTGAATCCGCTCAAATATATTCGTATTTGGCATAAACCTATCCCTCTGCTCCCCAATACGAAGTGAGGAGCAAGGACCAAACCTAACTTCGTATTCTAATCATAACGAAGACAAAAGAAACAATGTTTTAAATTAAAACCAGAATTTTATTCATAATTCAAAAAACTCAAGGGGGCGTTATGCGTACCCCTTGCAACTAAAAAAAAAAAACAAAGGAATTTTACTCGTAATTCCCACACAATCACGATGTGCATCCTAAAACAGAATAAAAAATACACTGAAGTTTTTTCAAACAAAAAACTTCCTCAAGTTGTGGACATTCCATGGCCTTGGCACCGGGTTCCCGTCCAGGTCCGCCAAACGATAAGCCCCAATGCCCGCAATCTCTGTAACCCTATACGGGGCCTCCCAGTTTGCTCCCAACTTGCCCTCGTTGGCCACCTTGGTATTGCCGAGCACTTTACGAAGCACAAGGTCTCCAATACCAAATTCTCGGGGGTGGACATTTTTGTTGTAGCTCTTCATCAGCTGCTCCTGATATGAGGCCAAGTGCACCAGAGCCCTTTCTCTACGTTCCTCGGCAAGGTCCAGTTCTATTTCCAAGGCTCTGTCATTGCCTCCACTTTCAACCAAAGTGGTCCTGTTGGTCGGCAGACCAACTTCCAACGGGATTACTGCCTCTGTTCCATATGCTAACGAGTAGGGGGTCTCTCCCGTAGACCTCCTAGGCGTTGTTCGGTGCGCCCATAAAACCAGAGGCAATTCATCGGGCCACTTGCCCTTTGCTTTGTCCAACCTCTTCTTGATTCCATCAAGTATAGTTTTGTTGGATGCTTCCGCCTGCCCATTACTCTGTGGGTAGGCTGGGGTAGAGTAATAATTCCTTATCCCATACTAGGCACAAAAAGCTTTAAACTTTTTCTGAAATTGGGACCCATTATCGGTAATCAGGGAATAAGGGACCCCAAACCGGGTGATTATGCTTTTCCAGACGAACCTTTCTATCATAGGCTCAGTGATCTTAGCCAGTGGTTCAGCTTCAATCCACTTGGTGAAATAGTCTGTTGCTACCAACAGAAATTTCCTATTTCCAGTTGCCTTATGAAGTGGACCCACGATGTCCATCCCCCATTGGGCGAAGGGCCAAGGACTTGTCAATGGCACCAGATCTTCGGCTGGTGTCCGGATCATTGGTGAGAATTTTTGGCACTTCTCACAAATCTTTACATACACCTTTGCATCTTCCTGCATGTGAGGCCACCAGTACCCTTGGGTTATTGCTCGGTGAGCAATGGACCTTCCCCCAGCATGACTTCCACACGTTCCCTCGTGGATTTCGTGGAGAAATTTCTGCACCATCTCGGGGTGCACACAAAGTAAGTAGGGTCCAGTGAAGGACTTTCTATACAACTTCCCTTCTGGTGACAGCCAAAACCGTGCAGATTTCGTCTTTATCTTGTGAGCCTCCTTTTTATCTGTGGGGAGTGCCCCATCTCTTAGGAACTCCACTATTGGATCCATCCAACTCGGTCCTTGGTTCACATCCAAGACCAATTCCACACTTCTTCCAATGCTCGGCTCAGCAAGATAATCTACTGCCACCCGTCTTTTGAATTCCGTCGGTACAGCTGCAGCCAGCCAGGCAAATGAATCAGCATGGGCATTCTGCCCAGAACTTATTTGCTCGATGTACACTTTTTCGAAAGTATCAAGCAAATCTCTGACAGCCATTACATAGGCAGCCATCTTCTCGTTCCGGGCCTCATATTCCCCGGACAACTGGTTCACTACGAGATGTGAATCACAATGCACTCGTATCTTTCTCACCTTCAGGGTCTTTGCACTTCTTAACCCTGCCAGAAGTGCCTCGTACTCTGCCACGTTATTCGAAGTACTGAACCCCAATCGAAGGGATAGTTCCATCATTGCTCCTTCAGGAGGAAAAAGTACCACACCAATTCCTGAACCCGTGTTACATGCAGAGCCATCAACAAATAATTTCCACTCTGTGGGATCCTGTTCGGCCGGAGCTTTCTTCGTTCTCGTTGACTGCTCCCTCCCTTGTTCCTTTCTTGGCTCCTGTCTCATAGGAGGTTGGGGAGCCACAGTAGGCGAAAACTCAGCTACGAAGTCTGCCAGCACCTGTCCCTTTATTGCAGTGCGCGGCTGGTAGTCTATGTCGTACTGACTTAATTCGACCGACCAAGTCGAGATACGCCCCGAGAAGTCCGCCTTTCGTAGCAAAGACTTCAATGGGAATTCAGTATATACCACAATCCTATGACTCTGAAAATAATGGGGCAACTTTCTTGCTGCCATCCTCAACGCCAAAACTAACTTTTTGAGGGGCAGATATCTCGTTTCTGCATCCAATAATGTCTTGCTCACGTAATAGACAGGGACTTGCTCGGATCCCTTGTCCCTCAATAATACTGCACTAACAGCGTGTTCGGATACTGCCAGATACAAAGTTAAAGACTCACCTTCTTCGGGTGTGGATAATAGGGGAGCTGCTGCCAAGTACTTCTTCAGGTCCTGGAACGCTTGCTCACACTCTGCTCCCCATTCGTATCCTTCCCTCTTTTTCAGCAATTGGAAGAAAGGTCTACATTTGTCACTGGACCTGCTGATGAATCTATTTAGAGCTGCTGCCATTCCCGTCAATCTCTGGACCTCCTTCGTGGTTCTAGGACTCTGGAGCTTTTGCAACGCAGTAATTTGATCGGGATTTGCCTCTATCCCTCTTATGGTCACCAAATGCCCCAGGAATTTTCCCGAGTTTACCCCAAACGCACACTTCGAGGCGTTGAGTTTCAGCCTATATTCCCTCAGTATCTCAAAGGCTTCCTTCAAATCAATAATGTGGTTTTCCTTTTCCTTGCTTTTGACTACCATGTCGTCTATGTAAACCTCCATGGTTTTGCCGAGCAACTTCTTTAACATAATCGTTGCTAACCTCTGGTATGTTGCTCATGCATTTCTCAATCCAAAGGGCATGACGCTATAACAATACAGCCCCCTTGGTGTGATGAAAGAAGTCTTCTCTTGATCGGGACCGTACATGGCTATCTGATGATATCCTCGATAAGCATCAAGGAAACTCATCCGCCCATACCCAGCCGTTGCATCGACAAGTTGGTCTATCCTGGGAAGGGGGAAGCTATCCTTGGGACACGCTTTGTTCAAGTCGGTGAAATCGACACAGACTCGCCACTTCCCATTTTTCTTCTTCACCACCACAGTGTTGGACAACCATTCTGGGTAGTATACCTCCCGTATAGCCTTTGCTTCGAGCAGCCGGTCCACCTCCTCAATGACAGCATCCACGTGCTGTACGGCAGACCGTCTCTTTTTCTGCATCACGGGCTTATGTTGTGGATCCACATTCAAGTGGTGACAAATCACGTTTGCATCCACTCCAGGCATCTCCTCGGGCACCCAAGCAAACACATCGACGTGCTCCTTGAGGAACCCCACTAATTCTCTCTCTTCGGTTTCATTCAAATTCTCCCCAATCAGGAAATATCTTTCTGGATCATTCTCATTGATCTGGATCTTCTTCAAGCCTTCCATCACTTTCTCGGCGGGATTCCCCCCGACATCCTCAATAGTCGGCTGGTCCGGAACCTCAATCGCTTGGACTAACCTGGCCTTGGGAGCACTCTTGATTATTGAGACCAAACACTGCTGGGCTACTTTCTGATTTCCTCTAATCTTCTCAACACCATTCGACCCTGGGAATTTTACCATCTGGTGGTAAGTGGAGGAAACCGCCCTCATCTTGTGCAGCCATGTTCTTCCAATAATCACGTTATAAGAGGATGGCACATCCACCACTAGGAAATCGGTTCTTAGCACGATCGTTCCTGCCCGAACAGGAAGAGTTACTTTGCCTAAGGGCCAGACTGCTCCTGCACTAAATCCGACCAAAGGGGTTGTTGACTGCACTAAATCTGCTTGTGTCAGCCCTAACTTCTTGAACGCGTCATAGTATAGTATCTCCGTGCAGCTTCCTGAGTCGACCAGGATTCTTTCCATGTCATACTCCCCAATTCGTAGGGTTATGACCAAGGCGTCGTTATGTGGCACCTGGATTCCCCCCAGGTCCTCATCCGTGAAGACTATGTCCCCATTGCAATCTTCTCCTTCACGTCCTCGCTTCTTTCCAACCGCATCACATGCTGATCGTGTTTCACCTGTCTCTGGAGCAACCTCACCTCACTTCTCGTGTAAGGTGCGGCTAATCCATGTATCATATGGATTACCCCCCTTGGATTCTGCTCATAATCCAATTCCAACGCTTTCTCTGCACCCTTGTGCTCCTCCTGAATAAATTCTTTCAGGTAACCCCGTGAGACCAGATCGTCGAGGTGTTGTTTGAACATCTCGCAATCCTCCGTCATATGTCCCCAATCTTTATGATAACTGCAATGCTGACTCGTAGCCCTCTTTGCATCTTTATCCCCCTCCAGCCTTGGGGGCCATTTGAAATATGGGCGATTCTTTATTTTGTAAAGAATCCGATAGATTGGTTCCTTCCAAACCGTTGTCACTGAAAAGAAAGACTTGGGGTCTGGGGCGTGCCTCTCTTTATATGGCTCTTTTTTGACCTGCCCATATTCCTTCCTTTCTTTGTAGGTTTTGGGCTCCGACTTATCCGCCTTCCTCGGTAGACCCTTTGCCTGTTCGGCAACCATCCTATTGTCCTCTCGCAGTATGTCATCCTCATTCCTGGCATGCTGCTCAATTCGTTCCATTAGCCTTGCCAATGTATCTACCGGGCTCATGTTTAGGGACTTACGTAGTTCTCCCCGAACAGGCAGTCCTGTCTTGAATGTGGCTATTGCATATTCTTCACTGCATCCTTCAATCTCGTTGAAAGTTTCCCAGTATTTCTTGGCATAGTCCCTGATCGGCTCATTCTCCCCTTGTTTCATAACAGAGAGGCTTTCAAAGGTTTTTGGTGCTTTCCTGCTCGTCAGAAACCGAGCAGTGAATTCCTCGGCCAACTGTCTCCATCCTCGTATAGTGTTCGGCCCTAGGTTATGGAACCATGACAAGGCCACTTTCCCCAAACTCGATGGGAACATCTTGCACATGATCGCATCATCCCCGTCGTGCATGAACATTGCCTGCCGGTAGTGTTGTATGTGTGCCACGGGATCATTATTTGTTTCGTAAAGTACGAATGCCCCGTGCTTCACCCTGCTCGGAAGCCTTGCCTCCTGCAATTTCTTTGAAAAAGGGGATTAAGCTATATTGCTGAGGGCTTTCCGTGCCGCTTCTCTTGCAGACATGGCTCCCTCCTCTCGTTCTTTTGCTTTCTTGGGATTCATCTTTTCCCAATCGGAATCAAGTCTCTCGTACCTATCCCTGTGATGTCTTCTAACCTCTCCTTCTTCGGGGGTGAGGCTTCTGCTTCTTCTTTTCCATGAAGAAGCCCTTTTCTTTTTCGGAGTGGGACTCCTGGACCTGCTCCTCCTTCCTCTTGAAGGAGCCTTCTTGTGTTCCACCATCGCCAGCCTTTCTCCTCTGGAATCTCTTCGTGACAGTCCAGAATCCTCCGGATGTCCTCGTATCCGTTGCAATTCCTGGATTTCATACTCTCGTTTTTTAATCAAACGAGCGTACTCTTCGATCTCTTGTCTCTTTTTATCCAAGATATCGTCACGGTTGTGTGCACTCCTTGAATGCGCCACTGATTCTCCCTCACGATGGGATTTACTCATTCTCGTGGATCCTGTGGCCGTCCTTCCCTCCTTGTTCTTGGAGTCATCATGGACAGTCAGGGGGTTATCCTTGTTTGTGGGCTTCTTTGCTTGCCCACCGTCGGGCTTTCTTGGAGGATCTGGTGGGGAGTTGCCACCTCCTCCCCCCAACTGGTGTTTCGGATCATGTGGAGTTTTTGGATCTTCTTCCATCATGGTCACTTTTCAGAGGGATCTCTTTCGTTTCCCACAGACGGCGCCAATTGTAAGTGCAGAAAAACTAAGAGTAGTTTTAGCAGCACAAGAACGTAACGGCTACTTCGAGGTCCTCTCCGGAACCCTAATACGATGCCGGAATCCTTATCTGCAAAACAGACAAGGGGTGAGTGCACCTTTGCCTCTCGTGGCAAAGGCCCTCCGATGCCTAAGTTAGTATTACGTACTAAAGGGAAAACCTTAATTAAGCATAAGAGAAGACATATATTTGCAGTATATTGTGTACCTTTTTCCTCTCGGTTTGCCGTGTATTTATAGGTTTACGGATGCTTGCTGCCTAAGTATCCATGTTGCCCTAGGTTTCCTATCTCGTATAGGAAACCCAGTATATCTCGGATTCTCGTTTCCTTTCCAGTTCATTACCTTAGTCCGTTTAGGACTCCTTTCCACAGCTGGCCGAACTTCCCATTCCCGTTGGGTATCTCTCCAAGATCCTATCTTATTGGGATCTTATAGTAATCACGGAATATCCCTGTCACCAGAACCTTCTGGAACGTTTCCTGCTCTTGGGACTGCTTTTCGTACAAACCCCCTTCTGTTCGGCTCTTTTATTGCCGAACAGCCTATTTGGACCAATGACTTCGCATGTCATTGCTCTTTCGTCAATCTCTCGGTCCAATACTCTCTCGTGTTACTGGACCTTGACTCAGTATAACTCCCTGGACCAATGATCCTCCATATCACTGGTCCCTCTCGCCGATCACCATTTCTGCACGGCGACTGTTCTTAATGTAATTATACCATGGTCTCACATACCATGTGTTCGGGTCCTATTTGTGCTTGTTCGGGATTTACTCCCTACAATTCACCATAAAAAACTTGACTTCGTGTTTCTGAACTTGGAGTAAAACCTTCAAAAGGTCGCCACGATTGAACAAAGGGTTAGGGACAATGAGACCTTCTCTATCCGAATGACCCATAATAGCTGCAAACTCCTCGATGGTAGGACACAGTTCTTCTCTTCTAAAGCGAAAAACATAAAGAACAGGATCCCACAAGCTAGTAGCTGCATGGAGGAAAGCAAAATTTACAAGAATTTGGCGAAGGGAAAAGAGGAAGTCCATACCAAAGAACTTAAAGTGTAGATGGTCGAGGCCATTGAAGGAATCCAACCATTGATCAAGAGCTGGTTGTGCCACTGATCAAGAGCTGGTTGTGCCATATGCTAAAACTGCTGCTGACAAACTATCAAAGTTCGTAGAACGTGTACTTATAGGCTAGGTTGAATCCCAGTCCGAATCGGAATTGAATTCAAAATCCACGTCAGTAAAGTCAGTCTATTGGCAGACACTTCGATATGGCGGCCGCGGGATCTATTCCTTGGCCCGTGAAATCAAGATTGACTCAAGTTGTCCCTTAGGAAAAAGAATCAATCCCTCGGCCGCATGATCGATTGGATGGCCGCCAGAACGGCTTATTCACAGAGAAATTCCACGGTTCTGCTCAGTTCGTTGAGTTATGAATTTCATGATAAACAAACAGTTCAAAGCAAGCATATACAATCAGATATCAGGGCAAAAGATCTTGTTTCATATAATCAAAAACTTTTTACATCATAAGGTGAATCATCCCATTTTTCCTAAACAAACTATACATAAATTTTCTGCCAAACTAACCCGTGCAGGAAGAAAAATAGAAAAACAAGGCAAGAGGAGAAGAGGATGCCGAATCCTCTAGTGGACCGAACACTAGAGACCAGCTGCAAAAAAGAAGAGGACACCCCTGGGGTGATGTATACCGGCAAAGCACCACGGCTCAAAAGGATCACCAGATGGCCTAGAAAATTCATCATACTGCGTGCAAGGCTCACCTTAGGAGTTCCAAATCACGGAAGCAAGCCCCCCATGCGAGGGTCCCTAATCAAACTTCAAGATAAGACCAAGGTCGACGCGATCTCCCTCCGCGCTCACCGGTCACGCCGACACCCAAGCAAAGGCCATGCCTTGAACCAACGGAGATGAAAAATGGAGGAGCCCTCGGTGGCAGAGAAGAGGAGAGGAATCTTCGGTAGCAGAGGAAAACAAAGAGAATGAGAATATGAAATGAAACGCCGGATGGGTCTTTAAATAGACCTCTGAAATTAAGACATCTCGCGACTGGTTGATCGATTAGCCGGCCGATACATCCATTGCCCGACCGCAAGATTGATCTCCTAGCCTCCCAATCTATCTCCTTCAGCAACCATAGATCTTACTCGGTGCACTGATTCAAGCAATCAATGAAAATTTTGGGTCCTCGACCAATAGAACGATGGAAATAGCCTTGGGGGCACTCCCGAGCAAATGCAATATGATCCAAAGTAGCCTTGGGGGCATGAAAAACATCAAGTACCAGCACTAAAAAAGCTCTCTCTCCGTAGCAACAAGCTCACCGATTACTGGTCACTCGACCAAATATGGACCCCGAGCTCTCGCTCGCAAAACCAAAGGATCAGTGATACATCAAACTCAGGCTCTATGCCCCAATTATTGTACTCCAAAAGTACGACAGCCATCACATCCTATGCTCACCAAGCTCATACAACACCATAGACCTGCTATCTCAAAAATCCGTAGCTTTGTCACCCAACAGCTTCAACAGCTCTATTCATTCAGCAGTTAAGCCACTCAACGGCTCTACTATTTCAAACTCTATGCTTACTCACCACCATCAAGCTACCTGATCACCTAGCAGTTCAGTGCTCACCCTCACTATCTCGGTAGCATCATAAGCTCACTATCGCTCAGCTCACCACTGTCCCAACAGCTCTATGCTCAAGTCACTCGGAAGCTCCGAGCTAATTATCTCAAGCAGTTTCATTACTATCAAGTTACTCAGTGGCTCTACGCCTATACTCATCATCTCAGCGGCTCTACGCCCGTGCTCATCAATCCAGCACTATCAAGTTACTCAACGGCTCTACCCCCGTACTCACCATCTCAGCAGCACCACATGCTCATTATCTCAAGCTCACTACTATCAACCAAGCCCTGAGATCATTATCCCAGCAACTCCACGCTCAGCTCTATGCTCACTCACTCAGCGGCTCTATGCCCATGACCACCTCAGCAGCTCTACACTTGCTATCAGCAGCTCCATGATCATTACCATTAAGTTACTCAGCAACTCTAAGCTCACCATCTCAAACAGCTCTATGACTCAGCGGCTCTATGCCCGTAATCGCTCAGCAGCTCTAAACTCACCATCACTCAACAGCTCTATGCTCGCATTCTCAAGCTCGTTATCTCAACTAGCTCCACGCCGTAACAATCAACAAGATATCATATATTCTCAAGCTCTATGCTTGAATGCTCAAAGTCTAACACTTTGAATGCTCGAAGCTCTTTGAATGCCCAACCACTGTGTACTGGATGCTCAAGTTTTACACTTGAATGCTTAAGCTCTATGCTTGAATGCCCAACCACTGCGTACTGGATGCTCAAAACATGTACTTTGAATGCTCGGATTCTACCCTCCGAATGCTCGACCTCTACGCTCCAAATGCTCAAGTCCAGAACTTGAAAGAAGCTCTATGCTTAAAACAAACACACACACACGGGCCTGTGCACATAAGCATCAGTTGCATCACCATTGTCATCATCGAGTCTACATCATCATAGCTGTTCACATCTAATCACCATCATATACATGTTTTGCATCTCTCACTCATGAAACAGGTCAATCTTGCAATCAACCGTTTCCGTGCCTCGATTTTATTGATCGGTCCCGTGCCTCGATCCTTTGGCTCTACACCAAAATTTATGGAAGATCGAAAAGCTCCGTGCTCAAACCTTCAGCCTTATGATTGCAACCGGCTCTACGCCTCAGTTTTATCACTTCAAGCTCCACGCTTCGACTCCTAAGGCTCTTGCCTTATGACTGCAACTGGCTCTACGCCTCAGTTCTCTCATCTCAAGCTCCATGCTCCAGTTACTGGCCTTGTGCCCCCCATATCCCAAAGCAGGTGTCCGATTGTCTCCAGAAGATGGTTCGGATTCCACCCCAATGACATCTATTCCATCAAGCTCATTCGCAAGGATAGGCTACCCACTGAGCTCCTCTTAGTCAAAGTAAGGATGATCATGAAAAGCAATCGACTCACCCGCTGTGTATTGATCTACCCCAAAATTCTGAAGAAGCTCTCTGGAAAAAAAAATTCCCCGGCAACCCTGCGCTCCTTCAACTACTCTCCGCCAAAATCTTGGCATTGCCCAAGTACGTTGCACTACGACTTTTAAAAGCCCGAAGGTACGTCTTTTGTCTCTAACCCTCTGAACTTTTATTTTTCTTTCATTGCCCTTCGAACTACGATTGGTCTGAATTTCTCTTGTGGAATACGTAGGCAGCCTCCTGGCCCGACCATAACTAAAACATTTTTCAAAAACCCTTGGAATGGTTGTTCGACCAAATTGAAGTTGTTTTACGGCTTTGACTCTTACTTAAATATGTCTCGCGATCCGTCTAAGTTCAGTCAAAGAGGGGCATCTGTAGACACCCCAATTTGGCCTAACAATTATTTCAAGTCCCACCTTGGGGACCATCCCGATGATGAATGGATACATGTGATTGCTGATTGACTTCTCGTGAACCCATGGACTTATGGTGAGTACTTTTAACCACTTAGAGGACCCAACTCAGAGCCAAATAGCCTTTCAAACATAAATACAAAATCCTAGGGAAATCCATCTATCGGCTGTAACATCCATCTCACAGCCTCAACATCATTCTTTCACCTGTGAAACATGTTGCTTGAAAATCTCCCTAAGAGATTGATTCCTCGGCTACCAGATCTATTCTTCGGCTGCCAAATCTATTCCTCGACCGCCAGATCCATTGCTTGGTCGCCAGATCATCCTTTTTTCCATATTCTAGAATGTTCTGTCAAACGTTTGATCCGTTCTCAAAACCCTAGCAGCCTTTTTTCGATGCGTTTGGGCTACGAAGCAGATTTCGAGCAGAGATCTTACTACCATATGATTCCATTTCGATTCACGCCATTTGATTGCCCAGAGTGAGTCACCAATTGCCTATATAAAGAGGCACTTAGGGTTTGAAATATACAACACCATCATCCCTCTCTAGCCACGAAATTCTGCAGAAACACTCTCATATCTCCCCTCTACAAAAGCCCTAACACCTCGAAGGCAGCCACAATTCGATGATCAAATCCCCGAAGTACAAACCCTAACCCTAGGTTTTCGAGAAGCAAATCAGTCAAATCACCCCCAATCCGAAGCAATTAAGCTACTGAGAGATCAAGGTGGTGAGGCCCAAGGGCCTATGGTTTGATTTAATTTCAGTTTTTATACATTAATCGTAGCATTCTGATCTTCTACTAATTTTTTATTCTGGTGTGAGGAAGAGCATCGGTTGGGACACCGTTCCCTCGGTCGATACATTAAACCAGAAGGATCCCTCGGCCGTGACATCTATTCATCGGTCGAGAGATCCATTCTCTGGGACAACCTATTTGTTCTCTGCTTGTTCTTGATGCATGCTTCGATTATCGTCTCGGCTCACCATTAACTGTTTAAAGGCTAATAAAATAGATTACATGTTTAGAATTAAATAAAGCATGTATTAATCGTGTGTTGAACAATTATGGGTCAGTCTCACGACTGGGCAAAGAGGGGTGCCTAACACCTTCCCCTTATTGTACTCTTGGCTCTTGTACCCGGAATCTCTAGTTGTTTTTCCTAGTTTTTATAAACTAGGTGGCGACTCTGTTTTGATGATAACTGTTATCATGTGGCGATGTTTCTAGTCATGGAAACATCCACAATCTTGGTTTATGAAGTGGAAAGCAAACAAACATGATCAATTTGTATGGCGATGCCCCGTTTGGGAGGTGTCTACAGCATGCCATTTATCACATCCTGCCAACATGTTACAGTTTTAAATCCCCTTAAACTGTTCCCCCGCCCTAACTGGCTAAAAGAATGTTTAATAAGAGAGAAGCACAAACGTTTTATAAATGCCCAAGTAGAGACCGATCTCCAGATTGGGCGAGAGGGGTGCCTTAAAACCCTTCTCATCTCGTAACCTGGCTCCCGAACCTCAGATATCAAAGGTGACGACAGACCAGTCTACAAACCTTTTCCAATCAAAACAATCGTAGCAAGCGTTTCAAGTTTGGTTCCTTGGGTGGCATACCTCCAAAACCCAAGTGGTGACTCTGAATTGAGCGTTTCGCCGTGCTTTCCAAAAAGGGCGCACCCGATTTTATACAAAATTTCAGGGGCGTGTGCCCACAATTGGTGCTTCAAAGAAAGGTGGAAATTAGCAAACGGGTGGCGGTAAGAAGGGTGGAAGTAAGAAGGGCAAAGAGCCGAGGGTGAAATTCCCAACTTTCAGGAAGTCAGCCTCGTACTAGTTCAATAAGAATTAGAGTACTGTGCTCCCCGGCATCGACGTTCCCCTGCAGACCATTGTGCCCGAATTCACAGAGGAGATGTCGAGAAGGAACGTTGTTTGGGTGAACCTCAGGGATAACGTCTCGGCTCGGCAAAACGCATCTGATCTGCCCGAGCCTGTTGAGAAAAGGCAGAAAATAACCCACGACTTCTTTCCATCCAAGCCTTCAACCCCACGTCCGTTAGAGAAGGAGAGAACCGAGGCATCAGCTGCTGGTGGCTCGAAGGTAGCCTCTAAACCAGTAGCCTCAATTGGGCATGTGATGGTTCAGGAATTTGCCCCCTCTTACGCCTCGGCAAATGGAAGGTTGGTGACCATTGAAGACAGTGTCAAGGCCGACCCTGGTCTGGCCGTCACCATGCTGCAGGGGCTTGCTCTGCTGAAGGACATGGAAAAGGTCCCTCAAGACCTCCAACCGAGCCTGATCCACGCGAGTGCCTATCTTGTGCAAGTTTGTCTGAACCAAACTCTTCCATTTTTGTCTTGTTTATCTTTCCGAGCCTAACGTACTTTGTTGTGCAGGCCGGTTAGGCTTTGCTTAATGCCTCAAACAAGGTCACACTGGCAGCTGTTGAAAGGTCTCGCTATCGCAGTGATTTGAAAGCGTGAAAAAGTGAAGACTTTGAAGGAAAGTCTAAAGGTGGCCAAGGCTAGAGCGGGGGAGCTTGAGAAGGAGAAAGAGATGAGGCTACAGGCAGGGCCAAGAATGCCGAGCGTGAGCTGGGGAGGATTCAAAGGAGGGGAAAAAGGAAAATGAAGGAGGTTGACGGCAAAGCTTATCAGGTAGGTTTCGACCGAGCTGGTGCCAAGTACAAGAGGCTAGAAAGATGGTCAATGAGGCAGTGGAGTTCAGGGAGCCGATCGCCTATCGAATGGGGTATAACGATGGTGTTGCCGCTGCATGTGGAGTTCTACAACTGGAGGCTGATATGAATATGACAAAGTCAATTCCTGCAGCAGTCGTACCCGAGCTTGTCCTGCCATACATTGACAAAGAGTGTGCACCTCTCCCTCCTGAGGAATTTCCCGAGAGTGACGAGGTGATAGAGGATATTTCCGACGCCGAGGCTGAGGGCGGATCTGGGGCAAAGAAGGTGACTGAAGATGTTGGGAATGAGGCTATGAATGTCAATCCAAACGCCGAGGCTAATGCCAAGGCTGAGAATATCGTTCAAGATTGAGAGAGAAGTACCCGCAGGTGCCGACTTTAGGGGGGTCGGTTATCGTAGTTGACAACCCTTTTATTTCTTCAAACCATCTGTTTAACTTGTTTCTTTTTTAAGTACTTTGAATTTTGATGGACTGGATGGCTCCGGACATCGGGGTTTGACATGCCAGATTGTAATAGTTTGTGGGGGGTTAGCATCAGACGATCTACCACGCTGTACCTCCCAACTTAGGCAATTTGCATCTCTTTATTTTGAATGAATGGATGTCTGAAGTTCTTGTTTGCAGTGTTCACTCTTCTTTTGCCTTAGAAAAGTTTGATTGTGCTTGTTTGTTTTGAATAGTGATTATCCGTAGCCCCCACTTTGGTTTTGGTTCGGCTTAGTAGCCGAGCCTTAACCAAAGTAGAAAAATCTTGATGAAGTTGAATAGGGGTTCCGTGCCTGGTTGGGGCTTCAGCTAAACTGCCAGCCTCCAGCCAAAGTAAGATTGTGAGTCGAGAGTTTGATTGATGCCCCTACTTGTGGTTGGGGCTCGGCCTTAGTGTCGGCCTCTAGCCAAGGTATGAAGGACTTAGATGTTTGAAGTTTGTGGATGGTTTGCTCATCGAACCGTGAGTGTAACCAGGCTGTGGCCGACTTTAGTGTCTTGCCAAGCCAAATCGGAGCCTAAGTTCCAGCCGTAATGTGTGTCTTAGGCGCGGTGGACCTTATGTCCTGTTTTGCTTCTTTGGGCATCAAAGTGGCTAAAGCGATGGCGTGAACGTCGTTTGTGGGTGCGACCATAGTCATTGTTTATGCTTTGCAGTAGCTGCTGTTTGTGGTTAAAATTTGAAACTAGGAAATAAAAATATACACCAAGAATAGCGATTGCCGAACAAGGTAGAGTACTTGTATTTAAACGAACTTCCATGAAATACATTGTTAAAAACAAACATAGGGGCTGAGGCCGATACGACATGAGTAAAAACAAGGCCTATGGCCGAGAACAAAACATAAGTTAAGATAGGTTGTGGCCGAACATCAGGCGCACTGGTGGAGTTGATCACATGTACGCCTTTTTCAAGTTTTGGGCGCTCCACGGGTTGGTGAGGACCTTCCCATTCATGTCCTCCAAGACATAAGCTCCTTCACCAGCAATCCGGACCACATGAAATGGCCCTTCCCAATTGGGCTTGAATTTTGTCTTCTTGCTGGCTTGTACAACTTTCCTCCATACTAGATCATCTGGTTTGAAGGTCTTGGTCCTCACACTACGGTTATAGCCCTTGACAACTTGCTGCTGGTATTCTGCAAGCTTTAGCCGGTCATCACGCTTCTCTTCTGCCAGAATCAGCTCTTGTTCCATAGCTTCCTCATTGGTTTTTGGGTCAAAGTGTTATGTTCTCAAAGTGGGGAACCTGGACTCCAGAGGGATTATGGCCTCCATGCCGAATGCCATGCAAAAAGGTGTCTGGCCCGTCGATCGCCGAGGTGTAGAATGGTAAGCCCATAGAACTCTTGGAAACTCCTCGGCCCATTTGCCTCTCTTGGAGTTCAGCCGACGCTTTATGCCTGCATAGACTGTCTTGTTTGTTGCCTCAGCTTGTCCATTTCCTTGGGGGTATGCTGGAGTAGAGTTGAAGAAGCGTATCCCAAATTCTTCACAGAGGCTAGAAAGGCCATTCCCAACGAACTGGGTACCATTGTTCGAGACGATGGCATAAGGGACGTCGAACCTTGTTACAATATTCCTCTAAACAAATCTTCAAACGTTGGCCTCTGTTATTATGACAAAAGGTTCGGCCTCCACCCATTTGGAGAAGTAGTTCGTTGCCGTGATGAGAAATTTGAAGCCACTTGGTGCTGTTGGCAACTTGCCAACAATGTCAAGCCCCCATTGGGCAAAAGGCCAAGGGCTGGTTACTGGGGAGAGATTCTGGGCAGGTTGCTTAGGAATGAGGGAGAATAACTGGCACGGTTGGCATTTGTGGACAACCTCTTCGCAGTCTTTCTTCATGTTCTTCCAAAAGTATCCCTGGCTCATTGCGCGTTGATAGAGGGAGCGACCACCAGAGTGATAGCTACAGCTGCCTGAGTGGAGCTCAGTGAGAATTTCTGGTACTTGTGTTGGGTGGACCACGAGGAGGTACAGTCTAGAGATGGATTTCCTGTAGAGTTGGCCGCTCTCAGAGAGCCAGTAGTAAGCGGCCTTGTTTCGGATACGGTAAGCTTCCTTCTTGTCGGTTGGTAGAGTGTCGTATCGGAGGAATGCAACGATCTCATCCATCCAACTTGGACCGAGCTCGATGTTGAGTACCTCTGGAGTTGTTTCAAAGGTCGGGTGGTCAATGCTGCCAAAGTTAATGGTCCTGAATTCTGAACCTTTTGATGCCGAAGCTAGGCCGGCGAGTGCATTTGCGTGGGCGTTGTGCTCACGGTTGATTTGCTCAATCTTGAAATTTTTGAACTGTTGGATGAGTTCGGCGGCGGTTGCTTGGTATTTTAGCATCCTGGGGTCCCGAGCTTCATAGTCCCCCAGAACCTGATTGACGATGAGTTGGGAGTCGTAGAAAACAGCCAGATCATCAACCTTCATTGCTATCACGGAGCGCAAGCCAGCAAGAAGGGCCTCATACTCGGCTTCATTGTTTGTGACGGGGAAGTCAATGCTGATAGCACTTTCGTGAAGTGTCCCACAAGGGGAAACCAAGACGACCCCTGCCCCTACTCCATTACTGTTAGAAGCTCCATCGACATATAGCCGCCACATATCTCCTTGAAAAATGTGCCAAGGCTGTTGGGTGACTTTTTGTTTGGCCACGGGTTGGGGTAGGGTGGGAGTGTTGAGGATGTCCGTATCTTCCAGAGTTAGTTCAGCTATGAAGTCAGCGAGAATCTACCCTTAATTGCCGTCCGTGGCTCAGAGCAAATGTCAAAATTTGCCAGTTCAATAGCCCACTTGGAGACCCTGTTGGAGAGGTCAGCCTTCCGAAAAAGGCTCTTGAGTGGGTGCTCTGTCAAGACGGTGATTGTATGGGACTGGAAGTACGGCAGTAGCTTTCGTGCAGCCGAGACAAGTGCAAGTGCTAACTTCTCGAGAGGGAGGTAACGCGTTTGTGCGGGTAGGAGTGTTTTGCTTGTGAAGTAGATTAGCATGTCGTCGGCGCCTTATCGCCGAACCAGTCCTGAACTGACGGCGTGAGCCGAAACCGCGAGGTACAAGTAAAGAGCTTCAAATTCTTATGGTTTCACCATTAGTGGGGCTTAGATCAAGTAGCCTTTGAGTTTGGCTAATGCTGCATCACAGTCTGGAGTCCACTCGAAACTGCATCGGCTTTTACCCTTCAATGCGTGGAAAAATGCATGGCACATGTCTTAGGACTTGCTGATGAACCAGTTTAGAGCCCCTGCCATGCCTATTAGTCTCTGGACTTCTCTGATTGTTCGCGGTGGTCGCAAGTCCGCAACGGCTTTGATTTGGGTGGGATCGGCTTCGATACCGCGCCTAGTGACCAAGTGCTCAAGAAATTTTCCCGCGCTTACACCGAATGCACACTTTTCTGCGTTTAAGCGGAGTTTGAGAATTTCAAATACTTCGGCCAACTCTTGAAGGTGATTGTACTCCTTCTGGCTTTTGACGATCAAGTCGTCGATGTAAGCTTCCACCGTGTGGCCAATCTGGGCGTGGAGCATTTTGAAGATGGCTCAGGTGAATGTGGCGCTTGAGTTCTTGAGCCCAAACGGCATAACTTGGTAACAGAAGATGCCATATGGGGTGATGAATGCTATTTTTTCCATGTCCTCTGGATCCATCGCGATCTGGTGGTAGCCGTGGTAGGCGTCTAGGAAGCTCAACCGAGCATGGCCAGCCGTGGCGTCCACCAGTTGATCAATCTTTGGAAGTGGAAACCAATCTTTTGGGCAGGCGTCGTTAAGATTTGTATAATCGACACAAACTCTCCATTTGCCATTCTTTTTCTTGACGACAACTGTGTTTGACAACCATGTAGGATATTACACCTCTTGAATTGCATTGGCTTCCAATAAGCGGTTGACTTCGTCCACGACGGCCTCGGCGTGTTCGGGAGCCGAGCATCTGGCCTTTTGAATGATTGGTTTCGATTAGGGCTGCTCGCGGTCCGGTTCGGTTCGGTTTGGATTTCTTGGAATCCGAGGACCGAACCGCTAGTCATGATTTTTACAAATTGAAATCTGTGTCCGGACCAAAAGTCCTACGATCCAGTTCCAATCCGATCTGTGATTCGCGGATCGGTTACGGTTTTGTCCACATATTTTAACAAAAATAAAGCTCAAGCATATATCACTTACTAAAAGGGTAGAAAGTTACATTCAGAATTAAGTTTAACACCACCGGCCAGAAAGTACTTGTTACATAAACTACCAAAGGCCTACTTCAAAAATCAAATTCAAAATAATCTAAACACTAGTAGGATTGTATCATTATAGTACATAACATAAAAGAACTTAAAAAGAAACAAACTACTAAAACTCAACTATGGTTACCCGTAATTTATACGAAAAAACTACGATTTACTCCCTATATTTTATGTACATCTACACTATATCCCATTATTAAGATAAAATACTAAAATTGGTAGAAAAAAGTGTTAACATTACTAACAATTTATTATATAAATACATACATATATATATATAATAAATATCTCACGGTCCGGTTCGGTTAATCCACGGTTTCGTAACAAAAATTCGTGGATCGAACTGCGAGTCACGGTTTTCTTATTTTTCAATCCATGTCCGGACCATTAATCCACGGACAAAATCCAAAAGGTACTGATCAGTTCGATCCAGACCGATTTCACGGTTCACTGGATTTTTTGAACAGCCCTAGTTTTGAATCCTTCTTGATGTTGAGGGAGTGGCTGATGAAGTTTGGATCGACCCACCCCTGGCATCTCATAGGGGGTCCATGCAAACACTTCGATATTGTCCTTGAGGAATTGGAATATCTCTTCGCGCTTGGCGTCATTGAGGGAAGAGCCGAGTAAAAAGAAGCGGGAGCCGTCCTCATTGATTGGCATTGAGGCGAGGTCTTCGATTGCTTTGTCCTCGACTTTTCCGCCAACGTGCTCAACGACGGCCAAGTTTGGTACTTCGACCCATTGAACTTGCTTTGCTTTGGTGGAGTTGTGAACGGCCGAGACGTAGCACTTTTTGGAGGCGACTTGATCGCCACGTAGGTCCTCTTACCTTTTGTGTGCGCTGATGAAGAGATGACCTAGTGGTAGGTGGAAGCGATGGCTTGCATACCATGAAGCCAGGTTCGGCCGAGTACGGCATTGTATGGGCTCGGAACGTTGACGACGATGAATTCAACGCTCAACGTTTTTGAACCGACGATGACAAGAAGGAAGATGCGGCCGAGCGGCCAGACAGGGGCTCCATTGAAGCCAATGAGGGGGACTTCGGCTGGCTGCAAAGCTGATTCTTGTAGATCGATCTTTTTGAAGAGGTCGTAGTACATAACCTCCGCCAAACTTCCTTGATCGATAAGAACGTGCTTGACATCGTGGACGCCAATTTGGACGGTGACCACAAAGGCATCGGAGTGAGGGGTTTGTACCATCTCAAGGTCACGCTTGATGAAAGTGATTGTCCATTTTGGCACTTCCTGCGGGCGTGGCCGTTTTGACCCAGGTCCTATCGAGAGTATCTGCTTCGAGGTGGAGGGGCAATCGAGATCGGCCTGAAGGGTGGTCTTAGATTCCTTGTTCATCGGGCCGTGGATGACATGTATCGTCGGTTGTGGCTCGTTCGGTTGGCAGACGGGTGTTTTGGCGCAATCGATGTACTGGTTGAGGTGGCCTTGGGATGTCAGGCGCTCTAAGAGCGCTTTGTATGGGGCACAGACGGTTGTATAATGGCCGAGCTCATTGTGGTAGGAGTACTTCTTCCTTGGGTTTTGATCTGGTTGGCCTGTGTCCGTGCTGAGCCTCCCCGTTGGCCACTCGAACCAAGGGTGTCTCATGATCTCTTTGAGGAAAGACCAGATAGGCTCCTTGAAAATTGTTGTTTTGGCCACATAGTCATGCACCTTTGGTGGGCGTTTCTTCTCCTCCTTGATGTTGTTCACGTGTTTCTTCGACTGGGATGCTGGGTGAGAATCGGTGCTGGTAGCAGAGGCATAACCGTCGGCAGGGGAGTGGTTGGGTTGGGAATCCCTTGAGCTGCTCGGTTTGCATAGAGTTCTTCGAGAGCACAGAATCGCTTCACTATGCGCATCAATTCACCCATGCCTTGTGGAGGGCAGATGGCCAGTTCGTCTAGGATCTTGCTGCCAAACTCCAAGCCATTTTTTAAGGAACGCGCGGCCCAGTACTCGTCAATTCCAGAGATCTCGTTGAAATGTTGTCAATAACGCTTGGAGTACTGTCTGAGTGTTTCGCTCGGGAGCTTCCTCATTTGGGACAAGGACTAAGGCTCTTTGGCCGTCTTGTTGCTGGTGATAAAATGGGTGTTGAATGCACGTTCAAGGTCGGTCAAGTTCCGTATGGATCCAACGGGCAATTTGTTGAACCACTGGAGTCCAAGGGAGCCGAGGCTGGAGGGGAATGCCTTGCACTTGACCTCATCTTTTGTGGTACACAGTTCAATGGTTTGGCGGAAGTGGATCAGGTGGGTGTAAGCTTCGCAGGTGGTTGGATCGAACTTGGTGAACATGGGCAGGTGGACTCGGCTGGCATATTGATTATGTGCGGTGTGAAGGGTGAGACGCCGAGGTCCTTCAACTGCCGTTCAAAGCCTGGGTGTGGCGGCTTGCCATGCCCGTCGGTCCGCAACCGCTTGGAGTCTCTCTCCGAGGGTTTTTCATGGTCTCGGTGCCGAAGCTTATCCCTCAAATCGGTGGCCGCACGGTGAGGGCCATCAATAGACTTTTCTCTTTCACGACGAGCTTTTAAGTCATCGTCTTGTCCTTCGATATGTACGCCCTTCCCATTCCGCCGAACTTGCCTCTCATTCTCCAAGTTTTCAGGTGGAATCTCTCCGAGACGCTTGGATATGTGGCGCTTGGTTTCCAGGGAGCCTCGGCTGTGGTGGGAAGCTATGGGGCAGGAGAACTCTGCGCGACCGGTTGAGTATGTGCTGGTGAATGATCCGGCGGTGTCCCTAGATCTGCTACGCTCCTGATGGCTTCTCGAGCAGCGCATCTCAGAGGTCGTTGGTCGCCGGTAGAGGATTATCTCTCTCGCGTCCCCCTTTTTTGGTGTGCAGCCAAGGCGGTCCTTCACGGAACCACGGTGGCTTGTTTCGTGGGGCTGCTCCTGCGGTGGTGGAGGAGGTGGCGGGGGAGGTGGTTGCCTTCGTCGCCTCCTATTGCCAGCAGATCTGGATATGGCAGGTGCGACTTCTTGCATGTGCTGCTTCATTTGAGCCAACTCTGTCTTTAGAGCCGCTAGTTCGTTGTCTCTCTCGTCGTCGCGCCGCTGCAATAGGCGGATGTAGGCCACCGTTACATTGTTTGTGGCTGGAGATAGCCCAGAGCTAGCGGGGATTGAGATGGACATGTGCCTCTCCAAGGGTGGTGGAAGGATTACGTTTCCACTGGCATCTTTAGCCCCCAAATGGTAACGTTCGTCAGATCTTCGCCCATGGTGGTTGAATTTGTGGTTGTTTTTGGGAAAGGGAGGTGGTTTGAAAGGAATTCGAGCCGTTTGAATCAGAAGCTTTTCACGTCGGGTTCACCAATTGTGTTGCCTGTTGATCCTTGATCTGAGTTCCTCTTCTGTTGGTTCAAGGGTTGCCTAGCCTTCTTGCCTTAACCTGCAGGTGAACGCACGACTAAGACCTGGCCGGGGTTGCCCGGCAAGGCCCTCCGGCGAGAGGATGAGAATGTGCAGAGAGTAAAGCAAGAGACTAGGGTGTGTAGAAGCATGTACCTCTAGGGTTGCTATCCTTTGGTATTTATAGTCTGCTTGACTTGCTCTCCAAGACAAGCATGTGTCTTGCACGGGTCGGCTGACGTCATTGTGACGTCACCGATAGGATCTGATAACCGTTTTGGTGTGAGCTGGCACCCCCATGTGCGCCCATCATTATCTCTTGGCATAACCGCTTCAGCGCGTGGGGAGGCATGCGACGTCATGATTGGCCGAGCCTCACCCTCAAGTCGAGCTTGAGGGTAAGCGAATTGTAGAGAGAAACGATTGATGAAGTTGCTTGTCTTGAGGGTAGCTGAGCCTGAAGGCTCTCTCTTAGAGCCGGTCGTCAAGTGAGTGTATCGTCGTTCACTGCTAAGCCTCGGTTATAGCCGAACCCGGGCTTAAATATGGCTACCCCTTTCGACCCCAACCTTAGTCCATTCTTCCTAAACGTGGGTTCGGGCCGTCAGGTTCGGCCTACTACAGGTTGCAGCAGTGGCATTGGGATCAGTCTGGTCCGCTGGGTTGGCCTGGGCGTCGGGGTTCGACACCTCCTCATCCTTATCCTCTTCCTCGGGCAGCACGAGCTCTTCAAGAGGCGGCTCGGGGACGGCATGGAGCTCCAAATCCTTGGGAAGATCGAGCTTGCTCAATAGAAATTCATAGCCATACCGCATTCTATCTCGGAAGCGGTCTCTATGCAGCTCGGCCTCAATCTCCCGAACTTGCTTCTTGTACTCCACTCCGGCCACGTCAAACCCCTCGTCGAAGCCTCTCTCCCTTGCAGCTTTGACCTCCTGGGCTCGGGAGGCTCTCAAAGTGTTCGCGGCTTCCTCGGTTCTCCGCAGCCACCCTCTCTCCATCATCCTTTAGGAAGTCCGCCTGATAAAGGTCGCACGCCACCCTCAGGTCCTCCTCCCTCGATGCCAGGGTCCTCTTCAACTCTTCAATCTCCAGGTCCTGCCCCTTGCACCTCTCGTGGATAACCAAAGCCCGAGCGCCAGCCTGTTAATAGGAAATGGAAGAAAATATAACAAAAGCCCAGCACTCAACCGAGGGAAAAAGGGGAAATAAGGAAGCTTACATTGAGACGTGACTACGCCATCTCCCCCACCAAGTCTTTTATGCTCCCGGTGATGGTTTGGCATCCCTCGGGAGAATGCAGGCTCGGAGCACCCCGTAGGCCATCCCGATGTTTCGAGACACATTGTCAGCATGGTGGATCTGGCGTCCACTATAGTGACAGAACTCAGGGGCCTAGGGGACCTCACTCGCCCGGACCTTGGCCTCGGTTTCGATCTCTCCCCCGGCGGACTCACCGTCCTGCTCCTGCTCCTGCTCCTCCTCCTCTGGGATGTTGATCGTCTCCTTATCCTTTCCCCGACTGCTCCCCCCTCTTCGTTCCGAGCCTTTTTCTCCGCCGGCTCCTCCAGTGAAACAGGAGCAACCCTCGAACTGCCCGCACCTATCGCCCCGGGCGGAGAACCGACGCCGTGACCCGTCGACCTCCGCCTCAAATTCAGCACCACCCTCTCACCACAACCTGTCATGTCACCACTTAGCCCGGTCCGCTCGGGAGTCTCTTGGTCAACCTCTTCGTGAATGACACCCCGAGGGGGAGAGTTGCTCGTTACGACTTCCGATGCTTCGAGTCCTCTTCCTCTTCCTCATCTCCCTCTTCCTCCTCTGCCTCTTTTTCGACTTGCCCTCGGAACCCCCAGCTGCCTCACTTTCTTTCTTTAGGTAACCTGTGTAAGTAAGAACGTAATCGAGCAGGTCCGGAGCAAAACGGTTTACGAGGGGGATAACAAAAGCAGCGTTGATGAGGCCTCAGTTTGCCCTCTCCCGGAAGCTTTGCACGATCCCTTCACCTGTAAGATGTCACCAGAGAAAGAAATCAACATATGCAAGAAGAACAAAAAGTAGCATGCAATGCTTGGAGATGGGAAATCTACTGACCAGGTGTACCGGTCCCAAACTGAATTGTTGTCCCAGTGTCAAGGTTTTCACTAGGCCCAAACATGAAGTTCCCGGTTACCGAGACGTATATGCCCGCCCATTCCTCGGAATCAGGCAGATGATCGATTAGGAACTCGTTGTACCCCGACCGACAAGAAAGATAGTATCGGTTGTAGTCTCGGTGGACCTTGACCTGGTACACCCCAAAGAGCTCCAGCCTAAATGTCAGGTTGTACTGCCTCCTCAACTCTATGATGCTCGTAATGACCCGGTAGGAGTTAACCGTGAGTTGGGAGGAGGTAAGAGACAAGGTCCGAAGCACCCAACGCACGAACTGTAAGTAAGATCAACTCTCCTAGTCGGTGCTGCAACTGACGAGGGTCGATGGTTGGCAGCAACCGAACCTGGACATCTGGAGGAATGCTATAGACCCTCCTAAACTCTTCGTAGGCACCCGGTGCGCCGCTAAAAAACTGATTCTGGTAAAGTCACGGCCTCACCGCCCTCCTGTGTCCTTGGACCTCCTCGGGAGAATTCGCAAAGGGCCCCGGTCCTTGATTTGAGGTGCTGGGAGTCTCCGTCTCCCGAGGATCAAACGATGTGATCCAGCACGGGGCTCTCAAAGGATCAAAGGGCTCAATGAAATCGAGCGGAGTTCGGTAGAACGCTCGGAGCCGAAGGGTCTCGCGTATTTGCTCGTTGATAACAGGAGAGGAGGCCAAGCTACTGAAACTGTCCGAGGAGATCTCAACGACCATTCGCCCCTACCTAGCAAAAAGGGATATGCAAGACCCGTTAGCTACATGCTTAGGGGGAAAAAAGATCTAACGCTTGGGATGGACTGGTCATCACTCCTCGAAACCTCTAAGTCACAGGCAATAACAGGATATCCTTCCTCGGGAAGAACACCTGAGGCAAGGGATTATCTCGACGGCCTCGGGAAGGAGATACGCCTCGGGAAGAACATGAACAGTGCAATGAATAGTGCACAACCACGCTTCAGACGACGGCAAACGGCATCTCCGCCTCAGCGCACCCAAAAAACGATGAAAAACGTGGAAAAAAATGCCTAAAAACTGAAGATTAACGTAGGGAGATCAACATACCTGAGATTCGTAAAAAGATCCGCTTCCAAATCGATTCAAAGCTCGATCGAAGACGAAGAACGGCAGCAGCAACAATGGAGCAGGAGAGAGAGAGAAAAGGTGCCATTCTCTCTCCGGCTCCCCTTTTTTATAGGGGAAGGATTCGAAGAGGCGCACGGGAAACGAAGCGTCTCGCCCCGAGCTGTCAGATCTTTGACACATGGCAGCCATCGGATGGTCAGTACCAAAAAGCTTGCACAAGAGTTGGAGCGCCGCTCACTGAGCCACTGGGTGACTGATGCGTGTCCCCGAGGGGACGTTTCGTACCAATCAACTAACACGGCATGTGCCGAGACACCTACCAACGCGAAATAGCCTGGCGATGATCAACACGTGGCTCCTAGGGCTGGGGCTAGCAGTCAGACAATTATCGAAGCTGCTTTCCGATTCGGTTACCTGCGGATAAAGGACTCCAACAATGTGGCAGTTCGTCAGCACAATCAACTCCCCCGAGCTCGAAAATGACGCTCCAAAGAGTTGAGGGGCTATTGTAGTGGCTCTAGAACTGGGGTTCGATCGTCGTACCGATCCTCATTGTACCGAGCTAGCACAAGGGTGCCGGCCGGCTATTTGACATGAGAATCTGGAGGATCATAGCGCTTCCCTCGGTATATCACTCGGTAAGGAGGGTCCGGTCGGGGCTCTGTCATTTCTTAAGGGCGCGAAGCATACCCGACCCCGATTCCTCGAGGCCGCTTGAAGGAAAATGGTTACTCTAGGAGGGGCCCATGCTGTTACGCCACGAGAGTAATCATTGGGGTCTGACCTGGCCATGTGCTCCGTAACCGCCTTATCCCCTACGTCACATATGACGTCGCCCAAGGCGGTTACCCAAACGTACCCTCCACGCGCTAGCTTGGAGGCCAAGCAAAACCAAGGTCTATAATAAATACAAAAGGATACTAACCTAGAGAGGTATGCCATTCTACCCTAACCCTAGACCTATACACTTCTCCCTACATCTAGCTTGATCGTCGGAGGGTCACTGGGCTGCGGCAGACGAACGGAGCGGCAGAGGAAGGAACCAGACCCAACCCTCGGTCAAGATCCTGTTAAACCGAACCCCTACACTAACCCAACCAACCCCCACGTTAGAAACCTTTTGGCGGTTCGTGCGTTGCACTATTACAACCCCGCAGGAAAAAAAAAAGAAAGAAAGAAAGAAAATAAAATAAGACAAACCTGGAATGCACAAAACTATTCATGAATATCATGAATCATAACATGATAAAATAAATAAATTAAAACAGTCACAAGGTACAAATAATTCATTATAAGGGTTTCAATACCCACAACCCTTTCCCATCACCATACATAGCTTATCTATACATGGTACTGGTGATGCTTTAAAGATGAAAAAGAAAATGAGTCAATAATATATAGGAGATTTAGTAACGAAGGTCACCATGTGTTTACACCCGTTTTTGGCACCCAGTCCAAGGCTAGCATTGGATGGCCATTTGGTTAGAATTTAATCGAATTGGGCCATGAATTGAAGAGTTATTGGATCAAAATTAATGGGCCAAGGCAAGAGTATGTGGGCCCAATTAATTTCAGTTGGATTTGGGCTTGGGTTCGTGAGTTTGGGCCTATTTACAAAAAGTATTCGGATGGCCCATGATTTGGTTGGGTTTGTTAAGTGTGGATATGGGCTATTAGTAGGCCATTTTATTAAATGGCCCATTACCCAAGTGACCCATGAAAAGTGGAAGGAGGTTTTGAATTTGTTACCTGTTGAAGAGTTATTTGACCGGGTCAAATAACTAGTTGCTCCAGATTGCCCACGAAAGAAGGGAGTGAGTTAGTGGGGATGACTGCCACATGGCTATTTGACTTGGTCAAATTGGCTTACTACTCTTTGAAGCCCACGGAAAGGAGGATGAGGTGGAGCACTATTTGCCCATGATCTAAAATCAACGTGGGGGTAATTTCTATTTACTCCAGTAACTTCCCACGATGGGAAAAAGACATGGGCAATGTTTATAGCTCCTCTCAACCTCCCATGATCCCATGCATGATGGAAGAATCATGGGACACGTGTCACCACGAGGAGCAAGGGCGGGAAATCCTCTTCATGCAAGAGCCGAAGATCCTTGCTTATAAATACTAGAAGTCAAGACAAGAAAATGGTTCCCACACCAATCAAGTTCAACGCTTAAAAATCAAAGCCTTCCCAGTGAAGCAATTATCTCTATTTTCTCACCTTCACTCAATTACTTCACTAAGTAATTCGAGTTTCGTCTCTCTTGTATCCCAACTTTGTTATTACGAAACATAATAAAGTTATTCCTATCTCTCTTCATCCCCTACTTTATTATTACGATATAGTAAAGTAATTCTACGTTGTTACTTTCTTTCCTACACGGTTAGGAAATTATTAAGTCCTCACACGAAGAGGCAAAACCACGGACCTTCACTGCAATCCAGCCCTTAGGTTGCAGCACTATCGCCCTCACAGATCTAGAAGTCAGAACAGGGATGCTCAGTCCTTCACGTTGGACGCGACAAGTCCTGGCACGCCCGCTCAGTCCTTTGAGCCATTTCGGAGCTAAACACCATGGACGCTAACATAGTTGATGTTCATATATTTTTTTGACCCAAGTTGATGTTCATACATAGACCTCAACATTTTGCACAAGTGCCAAAAATGATAATCTTTTTCCCCTAAACCAGTTAAAGATATCATGAAGATTTGAAAAACCAACAGAAAGTAACAGAACAATAAAAGAATAAATGCACATTTGCTCATGATCATTCGTCTCAAATTCGCTTGTGCACAGATAACTGAAAAGGATGATCATTATGCCCTTGTTCATCAAACACCTTAAGTGCAATGAGTATTTCTTGTGGCAAAATCTATGGGGGTATAGAACTCATAATTATATTTAAACATTTAGGATATGTCTTACCGTGGGGAAGGCAGAAGCGGCAGGAGGAGATGCTGGGCGGTGGGCAACGACGCCGTTGGAATACTGTCTGTGGCAAGGGGTTTTGTGAGTAGAAGTGTTTTCTAGAGACGCTGGTGTGGGATTGTAGTTGCTAGGTTTCGGTTTGGAGGCATGGGAGGTTTTGGTTTGAAGGTGCGGGAGGTTGAAGTCGTCTGTTGGTTTGTTTTTGGATGGTGGCATCGTTTCGGAAATGTGCGGAACGGAAATGGTGTAGAAGGCGCCGTGTTTTTTTCCAATTGAGTTGGGTCAGTACTTGAAAGTCTCTTGAGGGGTATTTTTGAAAGGGGAAAAATGTGGGAAACACTTTTGGGCGCTTCACTTTTTTTTTTTTTTTTTTTAAAGTAGTACTGTAGTAGATTGGTAAGTTCCAATGTAAATTGGAACAATGGAGGGGTGTTTTGATCATTTTATCGTCTTGGTCGTTTCCTATGCGAATCAAACAACAGATGCCAACAATGCCAGAGCTAAAAACGATTGTTTTTCTATGAAACTAAAGTTTTCCACAAATTTTTTTTTATTTTTTAAAGATGATAGTAGTTGTTACTGACAGGGACAGATCCACACAGGGGCACGTGCCCCCACTCAAACACGTGCCCCCATTCGAAATTAAAATATTTTTAGAGTATTTTTGTATAAATTAGTATAATTATGAAAGTGTGCTAATATATAAATATACACACTTGCATATATCTCGAAAATACACATATAGTATTAATTTTATGCTTGAATTTCATCACATGGTGCATTTATACATATTGCTTTATGAGCTGTCTATCTATTTAGAGCCATTCTTTCTTGATTCTCATTATTTTTAACCGTTTGGGAGAAGTATTTTACAATAAAGTCATTAACAAAACTAGTTCTATCATTCTAAAACTTGTCGATATTCATTAAAACACTTTAAAAAATTTGTCTAAGATTTTATGCTCATTTTTACCTAATTTAACTTAAAGTACGCGTTATAAACTTTTGTAGTTAGTACTGCATGCCTTAATTTTGTACAATCTTACTAGTTGACTAAAAAAAATTAATTTTCGCTATTATGATTAACAAGATGCCCCCACTAGGCTATATTTCTGGATCCGTTCCTGATTACCGGAAAAATGGAGGATTTGACTAGGGCTTAGTGAAACCAACGAGGAAGTTTCAAAACCAAAGCTTCGGTTTCACTTTTTGAAAACCAGGCATGAGCGCCGAGGAGGGCATAAAAAGTGCCTAAAAGGGGGACAAGAAGGAGCAACTCCCATTTTGGGTGGGACTCTCACGTGCCGAGGTTTGTTGCTGAACAATTAGTCTAGTCAATTTAATTACGAGCCATTGTAAATGCAATGACTTTCATGGATTCTCCAAAGTCAAGATGGAAGGAAATGCTCTTTATCATACCTTACGTTTCTAGTGTTATCACTCCCCCTCCTTACCCATCTCTCTCTCTCTCTCTCTCTCTCTCTCTCTCTCTGTTTTTTTTTTCTTTTTCTAATTTCATCCAAGATAATGAGGGAGAAACATGATCAATCTCCATCTGTTACCAAGCTCTTAACTGCTCATATCCAACTGAGCCATGTCTATCTCTTCCTGTTCTTTGTCATTGGCTTGTCCATTGGACTCACATCCAGTCTATATCTCAAAAGTTTCACATTCAACCTACAAGCTACCCTTTCATCACCCTTCCCCTTACTTCCACCGCGGTTACTTCCGCAACCACTGCCTCCACTGCTACCTGATTTTCCCGAAATAGAGAATGGATTTCTTGTGCAGAATATGGAAGACGCAGAGTTGTTCTGGAGGGCAACCTTAGTTCCGAGAATTAAGGAATATCCTTACGAGCGCATTCCTAAAGTTGCATTCATGTTCTTGACAAAAGGTCCTCTGCCTTTGAGTCCCTTGTGGGAGGAATTTTTCAGAGGGCACGAAGGGCTGTACTCCATTTACGTTCACAAGGTTAGCTTCCTTACGAGAATTAAAGGTCCTCTGTTTTCTGCGGAAGAAGAGTTCCTAGCAAGGTTAGCTTCCTTACGAGAATTAATTATATCCACCGCAGGTGTAAAACCCCATTTTTCCATCACCGTCTATTATGGGACCCACCGAGTATCTATTATTGTGATATTAATCTATTAATCGTTTATATTTTAATACCCGCAATATTGTATTGTCATGCAAAAACCAACTTGATCGGAAACCAATATATATATATCAAAATTTGAATTTTGGTTTATAAAATGGACGATCTGATTTTTGTCAATAATAATAAAGATAAACTTCCATTTTACAAAGCAAAATTCAATTTTTGATACTCTTATCGATGTCTAATCAAGTTAATTTTTTGCATGGATACTCTACTATGTGGGGTCTACAAGATGAACGGTTTAGATCAACAATAAACACACGATAGGACCGAAAAAGGAGGTGGTGAAAAAATGGGGTTTGCCACCGCCGGTGGAAATAATTTAATCTCATTTGTTAATAGGAATAACAGTAAGTCTGTGCACAGAGACTTTTCTCACACAGATCGCGTACAAATTCGTGTGTGGGGCCCACTACGGGTCCCACGCAAACGATCTTAACTGTTCATTAAATGTTCAAAAATTAGCTCAATCCACAATACCTATAGATGTTCGACTCAATCATCTTACTTTTCATTATCCTAAAATCCAAATGAAAAGTTAGATGATTAAATCGAGCACCTATAGATATTGAATTGAGCTGATTTTTTTGCAAGGGCGCTTGAAAAAATATTTTATATTTAATAAACGGTTCGGATAATTTGTATGGAACCCGTAGTGGAGTTCACAACAAATTTGTGCACAAAATCTATGCATTTTTGCTGTGTGTGTAGCATTACTGTAGTAATAATATATGTCCTCTAGTAGTCCTAAAGGGTTTTTCTATTTTACCTTTTTTGATGAACTCTTTTTCTTCCCCGAAAATTGACTCGTTTATGGTACTCATTGACAAGATCATCATTTCTTCTTTTAATTTGATATTGAACTGACCATCATCTCTCAAATTCGCAAAAAACAAATATATATTTTTTGGACTCTTGTTGTGCCTTATGAAACTTCAAAATATCTTAAGAAATTACAAGCTCTCGGCATTTTGGATAGGTGTTATAAAAACTTACAAGAATTGAACTTCATTTGACAGTGGTTAAGACTAAGTATGAAAGTTAACTACTATACTTCGTAGAATAATGGTTATGACTAAGTATGTACTCATGCATTTGTACACGTTCACTATTTATGAAATGTAATTTAAATAAAGTGTACAATTAAATAAATTGCAACATTAATTTGGATCGCTACATTCCAAACAGGAGTCATATCCTTCCGGTACGCGATTTGCTGAACTCGTCAATTTCATTTCAAATCAACTGCGAAGTACTCCTATCTCATCTTCATGACAACGTTCCAACGGCCTATCACAAGTCCCGTTTCACATCCAACGGTTACCAAAACTTGCAAACATGAGAAAAGCGGGAGTTAAACGAGCCAAATAAGGCCCCATTTCCACTAAAATTTTTGCATTACAATTTATTGGCTTTTGTGAAGTCGTTCATACTAAACTAAAACATCCAACATATTTTCTTCTACTCACCTGACACATTTTCTACAAATTATAATTTAATAGAAACAACTTGACGTTTATGGACTACAACAAGTTGTCCATAACTTAAAGCAGTAGTCCATAACTTAAAACTTAGCTTAAACCCCTAAATATAACGGCAGGGCTTACAATGGGCATATCACTTACTACTATGAGCACACAGACAAATAAGTGCCATCTTTCTTGTTAATGTTTAATTGAAACTCATACGAATTTAGATGAATTTGGGTTGGAAGTTTACTAGTACAATAATGTGGTTTTGGAAGTGCCTGATAATATTTGTTTGCCTTAAATCCAGCCTGTGCAATGGGGGAAATCGACGATGATCGATGCAGAGAGACGACTTTTAGCCAATGCCCTCCTTGACTTCTCCAACGAGAGATTCATCCTACTCTCAGACACCTGCATTCCTCTCTTCAACTTCACCGCAACCTACACTTACCTCATCAACTCCGAAGAAACCTTCGTTGCCTCCTATGACGATCCAAGAAAAAATGGTCGCGGCAGATATAACCGCCTAATGGGCCCCACCATTTCCCTCTCTGAGTGGCAAAAAGGGTCCCAATGGTTTGAGCTCAACCGAGACCTAGCCATTCAGATAGTATCCGATCGAAAGTATTATCCTATTTTTCGCAAGCATTGTTACTCTCCATGTTACACGGACGAGCATTATATCCCTACAATCGTAAATATTGTGTCTCCTGAAAAGAACTCAAACAGAAGCATTACTTGGGTTGATTGGTCAAAGATGGGCCCACATCCTGGGAAATTTGCAAGGCAATCAATCTCGGTTGAGTTTCTGAATCAAATAAGGTTTGGTAGTAATTGTACTTATAATGGAAATTTTACGTCAATATGTTTCCTGTTTGCTAGGAAGTTTTTGCCAAATATTCTGCAGTCTTTGCTGCAGATTTCTTCTATGTAGCTAATCTAATTGGCTTCTTGTACCATGGCGTTTATATAACAAAATTTCTAGTTCTTTCCTCAAATTTTGTGATAGCCAAATTTCATGAGAACTAATTTCTGGGGCAAGGAAAAAAAAAAGAGTTAATTCTGGGCCGGTCCTATTTTTCAATTTCATAGCTCACTAGATTCTTTTTCTATAGAGTGCAATTCCTAATAGATCATGTGGAGTGTATTTTATATTTTTACCTCCGTTTAAAAACAAATGAACCCATACAACCTCCTACACCATCACCACCACCACTCTATCACCACCACCACAACCAGCGCCACCACCGCCGCCGCTGTCACGTTGCCGCCAGCGCCGCCACCACCACCACAATGCCGCCACCACCATCACCGCCATCACAATGACCACCACCACCACTCCACCACCACCACCACCACCGCCATCACCACCACAATGACCACAACCATGCCGCCGCCGCCACCACCTCCATAATTAATAGTGTTAATTTATGTTTAAATTAACAGTGTTAATTTATGTTTAAATTAACACTGTAATTGTGGAATGAATTTTGACAAAAATTAACACTTTTAATTGTGATGGCGGCGGCGGCGTAGTGGTGGTCATTGTGATGACGGTGGTGGCGTTGTGGTGGCGGTGGCGGTGGCGTGATGGTGGTCATTGTGGTAGCGGTGGCGACGTTGTGGTGGTGATGGTGGAGTGGTGGCGGCGTGGTGGTGGTCATTGTGGTGGTGGCGGCGACGTGGAGGCGGTGGTAGTGGTGGTGGCGTGGTGGTGTGGGTGGTGGTGGCGGCGTGGGGGTGGCGTGGTGGTGATATTTTTGTCTCTCTCCAATCGCCTTTTTTTGCGAAGGGTATTTTTGTCAACAAAATAATGAAGAGGACCTACTAGGCTATGGGCTATTTGGACAGGACCTAGTAGGCTATTTTTCACCCAGACAGGACCGGCCAGGAAGTTTTCCCCTCAAATTAATGCAAGTTTGGGCCTAATTAACTTTGAAACCAGTGTTGTGGTTTCATGGCCCAATCAAAGGCAGCAAAATTCAAAAAGGCCCATGTATATTGAGTGCTAGGGTAGAAAAGGAGTACTTTGTTTTAGGCTTGGTCCAAAACATCCTCTGTGGCAAAAGTGTAATAAGCTATCCATTCAAAAGGAGAGTTCGCAACAGATTGATTATACTCTCATGATTTGTAATTACAAGTATTTCTCACTACTTTTGGAGGTTTTATGTACTTCAGTACATGATATTTTTAATTTTTTATTATTATTATAAGTACAAAGCCAAAGGAGCACTGATGTAGAGCGGGTCGCGTTCACGTTCCTTGAGCGACTAAACTGAGCTCAAGCCAAACCAAACTGGAGGCAGGGCGACAGTGGCGAAATGACCCGTGGGCCGTAGGGTTGAAGCGGAACGGCCCACTGATCAATACTCATTTCCTTCGGAAGATGATCAACGATACTTTTCGGCTGTTCGATGCTGTTTAGGCCTCCGAAAGGCCTATTTTGCCGTTTATAGTAATATTTAGATTGCTAATAACTTGCCTCAGTGGCAACTTGCTTAAATGAATTTGTGTTCATGGTTTAATATAAGACACATAATTAAGTTCTTTAATTAATTTTATTTTTATTTTTATTATCAACGGTCCTATATAACACTATAACCTCTCGCGATAAGATATATACAGAACTCCTCTAAATTCTTATATTCTTTGATGGTTTCGAGAGGGATCCAAATTCATACAATCGAGTAGTATGTCAATCTATAAATACTGTAGTTCTGTAAAATATCCAATATATCTATGTAAAAGTGCTCTAAAAATTACTCCTATTTAATTCTTTCCTTCCATGTGTTGTTGAATTTAAAGAGGCCAGGCAAATGTGAGGTGTTCTGAAATCAATTTAAGAATCTTTTGAAAGGGAGGGCCAAGCTTCTTTCTAGCGCAGCTTACATTAATCTCTCTCTCTCTCTCTCTCTCTCTCTCTCTCACACACACACACACACACACACACACTCATAACAATTAATACCTTCCTTCCAATTCTCTCCCTGGAAAGCCAACACCATCACGTTTTCCTCCAAACTAAATTCCCCTGCCTCTCTCTCTCTCTCTCTCTCTCATCCCAAAACGATACATCTTCTCTCTTTTTCTCTCTCTGTATGAATGAAGAGCGATAAACAACAGCAACGCCCACCAACATCAAACCCCAAGCCCTTCAATTTCCAAATGTATCTCCACAATCTTATCATTTATTCCCTTTTTTTCAGCTCAGGTTTAGTCATAGGTATTTCAGTAAGTTTCTATATGAAAGATTTTCCCATTAACTTCTTCCGTAAGCAATTCTCAATCCAAACACCTCTGAATTCCTCATCATCATCACCACCACCACCACCTCCTCCTCCTGAACACTTTCCACCACCACCACCTCAAAATTTACCACCACTCGAATTATTACCTATTCAAGATTTTCCACCACCCCAATTGATTCAAGATTTTCCACCACCCGAATCACCTATTCAAGATTCTTTCCCTGATATTGAAGATTCTTTGCCTCGTGATGATGATCAGCAAAAAAAGGCCGGTCGGATCGGATTAAGGGATTACGTAAAGCCACCTAATCCAATGCATGATATGGAAGATGAAGAGTTGCTTTGGAGGGCTTCAATGGTTCCTAAAATTCAAACATTTCCATTCAAATATACCCCCAAAATTGCTTTCATGTATTTGACGAGAGGGTATTTGCCTTTGGCTCCTCTTTGGGAGAAGTTCTTTGAAGGGAATGAAGGCCTTTACTCAATTTACGTTCATGCCCTTCCCTCCTTCAATGGAACAGTGTCCGAAGAATCGGTGTTCCGAGGTCGGAGAATCCCAAGCAAGGTCAGTACCTTAAGCAATAGTAACATATATGTTTAATTTTTTTTCCCTTCAGTTTTATGTTAGTCACATAATTCATATGCATTTTTTTAGTTTAATTATCATAATCTCATTTTATTTTAATACCATTAATTGTGTGATAATGATTCGTTTTTTTAACAGTTGGCGACTTGTGTATTACTAACAATGTAGGTTGAATTTCTTTGGATTCCGAACGTGTTAATGCCATTGAATGTTGGGCTTACTATTATAATATATATGTATAATCTTCTCTCTCTCTCTCTCTCTCTCTCTCTATACACACACCCTCCATTACGAATCGATCCATGATATACACACATGTACACACACCCCCCATTACGAATCGATCCATGATATACATTAATTACAACGAAAACAAAAATGCTTAACACCTAGTATGCATGATTGAAACAAGGAATAGTACATAATTAATGAACTATACTGCTACCATTTGGTTTTGCACCAAATGAAAAAACAAAAAAAAGGAAGGATTTTCCAACAATAGGTACCATTTGGTTTTGCGAAAATTTGGGCAAGAACATCTTCAAGTTTAAATACGTACCAAATCTATACTTTGTCACTTTTAGTAACAATTTGAAGGACAATTTTTTGTGTTGCGTTGCAATAGACCATTTAAACACTGCTTTCTTAAGAGAAAATGAGACAAAATAAAATGTTCAAGCGCAAAACACAAGAATAATAAAAAAGTAAAACAATAAATTAGTAACATTAAATATTTCCCTAATACATTTATCCCTCTATAAGTGGATGCGTGTACATATTATTTAATAAAGATACAGCTATTAGTTCATTCCGTGGCCTCACATGTCCTTTTAATCCTTTTTTTACTTTGAATTCTGAACCAGCTCTAGGAGAAGCCGAGGAAGCGGCCGTCCAACCCTGGGCCCAGATAGAACAAGGACCCTTGATCTTGTAGTCAATGTACTAGGTACAATTATTTCCATTGAGTCCACCGGCCGTCCTTTTAGTTTAGAACGTACCCAGAAACAAATGACAAACCTCTTCCCTAATACATAGAGACAGAGAGCATGTCCATTTTCTCCACATTCGGTGGGGATAAGAGCAGAGTGAGTTCTTAGTTAAAGATTTTTTAAAGCAACAAAAGCTTCTTTTTTTTTGGGTAATATTGCAGGATGTCTCAGGTCAGTTTGGGCGCACCTCAAATTAATCCTTACATCCCCTCTTACAGCCTTTTTTCACGCTTACGCGTGGGGGTGAGATAGCCCCAAGAATTGTTAACAAAGAGAATCGAACATGAGACCTTATGATGAAGAAAACACCTAAGTCTCAAGCCAAGACCACTTGGCCAATCCGTTGGGGCTAGCTTCTCTTTTGCTTTGCTTCTACTCCCTCCGTCCCATTTTCATTGTCATTTTTTGATGTTCGTATCAGTTTTCAATCGCTTATATCTTCTAATGTGAATCTCCAAAAATATGCAATATGGATCTTATTTGATAGATTTCAATTTGTTCTATAATACAAAGATGTCAAAATCATGAAAAATATTATAGATTGAAATATATACGCAATAGACACAAAAATCACAAAATGAATAATGGACAATAAAAATGAGACAGATGGAGTAATTAAAAACGATACAGTTGAAAGGAGATATACACGGTTCTTTCAACTGAATTTGGCCCAAAAGTCATATATAAAAGTATGTAAAGAACCCCGGCCTATATTTACATTTTTCTATAGGCTCCAATAAGCCAGAGCCGGCTCTGATGTCTGTCTAATTTGATTTTGTTATACCAATGGTAATAGTACCATTTGTATGAAAATAGTAATACGTATGCTAGCTATATTATTTGTAGGTAGGCCTGTCAATGGATCGGATCCGATCCGAATCCGACAGATCCGGATCCGAATCCGGATCCGATAAGACTGGATCCGATCCGAATCCGATAAGACTCAGATCCGATAGTGGAAATCCGGATCCGATCCGAAAACTTTTTTACTTCAAAAATTTTAGGGAAAAAAAAAATTTTTTTTTTTAAAAAAATACAATTTTTTTTTAAAAAAATTTATTTTCCAAAAAAAAATAAAAGAAAAAATTGAAAATAAAAATACAACTTCTTAAACATTTTTTTTTCAAAATAAAAAATTTACTGTTTTTTTTAAAAAAATTTTAAAAATTTTAAAAAAAGTTTAAAAAAATAAAGTTCGGATTCGGATTGATAACGGATTTAATCCGATCCGATCCGGATCCGAATCCGTTATCGGATTCGGATTATCGGATTATCGGATCGACGTTATCGGATTCGGATTCGGATCCGGATCGGATTTTTCGGATCGGATCCGGATCGGATCCGATCCATTGACAGGCCTATTTGTAGGGGTTTGGTTTATCAGGATCTTGACCGTGAGTCGGTTCTGGTTCCTTCCTTCGTTACTCCACGCGCCCGCCGCCTGACCTGCAACAAGTCACTAGGGCTGTGGAAGCCTAGTGACCCTCCGACGATCAAGTTAGATGTAGGAAGAAGTGTATAGGTCTAGGGTTAAAGTAGAATGACATACCTCTTTAGGTTAGAGTCCCTTTACTTTTATAGACATTGCTTTGCTTAGCCTCCAAGCAAGTACGTGGAGAGCACGCTCAGGTAACCGCCTCGGATGACGTCATAGGCGATGTATGAGATAAGGTGGTTATAGAGCACATAGCCAAATCAACCCTAATGATGATCCTTGTGCTGTAACCATTTCGGCCTACGTCATGGTGACGCGTATGTCCGAGGGTCTTGGTTGCCCAAGGATGGGGATTGTATCCAAGACACCATGCGTCGTCACTTCATGATGTACCGAGCATCTTTACTTGGTTGACCGAGCTCTCTAAGAACACACCTCGGGGTCGGCCCGAGCCCGCTTACTCCGGGCCACTACATTATTGGTCTGACCAATGTGCGCCCGGCCATCAAACAATTGTTTGGTCAGAGCCTCCAAAGGTCAGGAGAAAAACCTTTCTGGATGAGCGTCTCTCATCACATATACATGCAGTATCATTATTATGACAAGCCATCATTTTTTGGTGGATGATAATGAGACGGCCGGAGTCATATATAGCTAGTCAGCTAGTCATATTTTTTGTTATTGACAGATATATTTTCGCGTCTATTTTGGGTGAGAATATTTCTTTCTTATTTTGGAATCAATTACTAATATTGATACTACTTCCAAATGGGAGTTTCTTCCTTCAAACAAACATCATAACTCAAACGGTCCAATTTACCTTCTCTACAATAAAAGTACTACTACCAAAAATTGTTTCACTGAGTGTAATGGACCTTACAAATATATATATGTGTGGTGTTGAGGTGTAATAGCATACTACATGGTGATGCCCAAGACCATTGAGTTTTATAGTTTTTTTTTTTTTTTTTTGATCGGCGAGTTTTAATTTATAGTTCATGTGTCATTGTTTTTTATGGTTCAATTTGTACATATTTCCTAATTAATTTGTTAAGACTTTTATGTGTTTGTTATGAATTGTTCTGTTGAGAAAGGGCTTGTATGCAACAAAATGTTGCAAACTATTTTGGTTAGTTATAAAAATATTTGGTGATAGTTACGAATAATTATTGCCGGTATATACATGCATATTGGTCAAAATCGTACCATAAACTTCAGAATTGTACCATAGGCTTCTTAAGGAATGAGACTGCAAGAATCAATTTTCTATTGTGGGAAAAAGTGAAAATGAAAACGAAAACGAAATTCTGGAGAAGGTTGAACAGGAATTTCCTGGCCGGTCCTATTTTTTGTTTGGAGTTTTGTGTGGACCTTTTTTTTGTAGAGTTATTCCCTCCAGGCCCTTTTTAAAGACGCGTGTACTATTTTGCCATTTTCGCAGAATTCTTGGAGGTGTGAATTCTTGAGGGAGTGAATTCTAATTGGTGTAAATCCAGAATTCTTGGTGTACTATTTTGCCCTTTTTAAAGTGCTCATGATATAAGAAAATAAAAAAATATATATATATATAGAAGTATATTTTTTGGGGGGTTTGAAAATACACGAAAAATGATGGGGGACATTTATATTGGGACGGAGGTAGTATAACTTTTGTTATGCATATTCAATTTTGGAAAAGAAAAATATTTTTGAAACCTACTCAGTGAGATCTTTCAAACAAGATCCTTTTTTAAGATGAAAATGTGCACAGATAAAAAATATTATTTTATAGCCCTTAATTAAGAATTCACACCTTTTTTGAACAATTCACACCCTTCAAAATAAAAGAATTCACACCCCTTAAATATAGAATTCACACCTCTGTACAACTCACTCTCCAAAATAGACAATTCACGCCCCATACAACAGACAATTCACTCCCCTATATCACACAGTTTACACCTACATACAATCATTCACACCCCCTATAGTAGAAAAAATAGATAATTCACACCAAAAAAACAACAATTCTTACCCCTACAACAGACAATTCACACCTCTTATGACGACATATCAATCCCCCTATATCACACAATTCACACTCTCTATAATAGACAAATCACACAATTCACGCCCTCTATAATAGACAATTCACACCCCCTATATTACATAATTCACATCCACTAAGAAAAGACAATTCACACTCCCTTAAAACTCTTGTTGTATGCAATTTGTAACCATGTTGTACATAATTCGCACACTTATACAACAATTCACACCCATGTTATACACAATTCACACCCATATATAAAAATTCACACCTAGATAACAGGCAATTTACACTACAATTCACACCCAAAAAATAGACAATAATTCACATTCCTTATAACAAACAATTCACACCCAAAAAAATAGACAACAATTCACACCCCGTGTAACAGAAAATTCACACCATAATTTACACTCAAAATAGACAACAATTCATATCCCCTATAACAGACAATTTACACTTTAATTCACACCCCAAAAATAGACAACAATTCAGACCTCCTAGAATAGATAATTCACACCCTTTAAACTTTTGTTGTACACAATTCACACTCCCTATAACAGATGATTCACACCCTAAAAATTATTATTTTTACACATAATTTCACATTCATTATATATCTTATTTGATAGATCTCGTCGAGTAGATTCTAAAAAAATAAATTGTACAAAAACGGACATGTATAATAAAAGATATTACATTTTAAAGTTGGTAATGCCAAACGTAAAAAAATATGTCCATATCAGCACAAGTCAACATCAAGTACATGCTTAATTTGTTTTATTATTAAGAGTCTGGGCACAATTGAATTCAAAGTTTACGTTTAATCTTCTGATGCCGAAGTGTTTTAAACCACAACCTTTACCCGAAAGAAAAAACTATATGAATGATTAGAGTTAAGTAAACTTGTCCATTCATAATTTTACGCCTTGTTTCCCCATATCCACGCGTATCAAGGCCTATGTGGAAGGAAAATACAATAAAAGGCTTGCAAGGGACAAAACTCTAAATGTGGGACCAGCTTGAAATTTCCCAAATTTTTTTTTAAGACTTTATAAGTGCCAAGAGCCCAAAAATTGGGCTTTTACTTTGTCTGAAACATGGATCAACAGTTAATTAGTTTTGGGTTGGGCTCCTATTATATTTGGGCCGAGATTATTTGTGTTGTCTTTAATGGTTAATTACTTAATTTCACATGTTGTAGATTAACTTTAGGGGACATTTACGGGCCGGTTAAAAATACCCTCCTATTCCACTCAAACTAAAGCTAGCATATATGTATAAGGAAAATTCTAAAATCAGCCCAATGGGTTGACAATAGTAAGTGAGTGGATGTGTATTAAAGGGTGTAAAAGATTCACAAAAATACATGTTTTCCTTGTCTTCTAGTGTGTTTATCGTCAACCCAGTGGGCTGACAATAGCAAGACCGTAAAACATAGTACTGTTGGAAAATTTGAGAGGGTGATTCTCTCTTTTAGGTTGTGGATATTTATTACATATTCTTTTGAGCAAATAACAAAATATAGATGGTGATCCAAATTTGTCATAAAAGATCTATCGGAAAATAGTGATCCCAAATATTTTCAAGTACCATCTTACATCGTCCATGACAACAACAACAGCTACAGTGTTGGAAAATTTCTCAAGTAGCATTCATACCCCACGTATTTTCATTTTTACTTAGTTTTTCTTTGTTTGAATTATGAGAGTTATCCATAGGCCAATTGTTAAACGAATCTCAAAATGGTTACTTGGATTTGCTTGATTAATCATACCCACTACATTTGACACCCTCTATATACTTGAAGTTTATATACCCATTGTTGAATTATTAGTCTCAGATATAGTACTTGACGTTGCCCTATTTTTACGTTTTGTCTCTCAAACGATGTGCAAACTTGTTCACATGATTATTTGATGGAAAATAAGCGATAGAGGGAAAAAGTAACAGGAATGGTATAGGTATTTTATTACTACTCAACTTAATGATGAGTCAACGACTAACTAGAGTGATTTTGAAAGTCATATTGTTGTTTTAGGTTCAAATAATAAAAGAAGAGAATATTTTCAAGCACTATCCACGCTCGTACCAAAAAGAATAGGGTATCGCGAATTTTGTCAACAATCTCATCTACGCCATGTATCTGTACATGACATGATACCAACTATCGAATACTTGGAATATTTTTCAACTTACTTTGGGTGGTGAGTTTGAAGTGATAGCGGTAAATTTGAACATTAAGAATGTTTTTAATTCACAATGCAATGGAAGATATTATCAATTTATTTTAGATTGAGAACATTCGCAACATGATGTTGGTGGCTGCGGGGGTGGTGAATTCAAAGTTGTGGCGATGAAATTTAACATTGAGATACTCTAAATGTTATTTTTTGTGTGGTGGAGGTAGTGGTTTCGATGTGGTGGCGAGGAATGTATAATTCTCAGTCCAAAGAATTGAGAAAATTCTCAATTTTCTCGATTGAGAAAATCTCAATGTGATTTGGTGGCAATGGAGGTGGTGGTTATTAAGTGGTGAAACAGATTAATAAATTGAGAATCATATCAATTTTGTAAGATGTAGCTAGGGTGGTAGTTGTGTTCAAATGATGGTGGTGGCAGCGGTGATAAAGTTATAGTGATTAAAAGGTTGTGGTGAAGTGGGGAGGTGGTGTAGTGGCAGTAGTGATAGTATGGTGGAGCCGCCAGTTGACTAGATTGGTCAAATGATGGCGGTGGAGGTGGTAATGGTGGTGAAGTGGTGGAAGTGAAGCGATAAAATGGTGGTGAAGGTATGGTGGATGGGTGGATGTGATGGTTGTCACATCCTCAATTTTCAACATAAATAATAATAACATTTGACAAATTAAAATCCTCGCATTAATACAAATATTACCCCAAAAGACACTTCTATCTTATAATCACAAGTGAAGTTCAAAGATTTCATCTTCAGCTCGAAGGCCCCAAAACTGTCATGGTACTAGTACTTAAAGAGAGGATTAAGAGTTTACAAGATCCCAGAGCCAAAATGATTTTAACAACAATCGAAATTACAATTACATCTTCAAAAGAGTTTTACTAAGATGCCAAATAGTTTCCCTTGTTAGCTTTCAAAAGATGAAGTCATACATGCACCCCAAGCACTCCATATCAATGACCTGCAATATACCTGAAAATGATAGGTTGAGCTACACTAGCCCAGTATAGAAATCTATACACAAGTTATAAGAAAACATGTCGAGTTATGCATCTAGAGTGAATGAATATAGACAGATAAGCCCAAAGTTTATATGGCTACCAACGAGCAACTCTCTATGGCCAAAGGATTTTAGACAATCCTATATACAATACCTATCACCTCACACGCCATACCAGTATCACTAACATTCCTACATCAATCACAATTTACCAATCTTTAGTTCATCAATAGACTCATCACATCACATTTGATTCCACAATCGTTCACATTCGCATGATCATTCTCCTTTTCCTTATTGATATTCATCAACATCCTCTTTTCCAAGAATCAATCTCTTTTATTTTCAAGTAGGTGTAATGTAGAGAAATACATGACCCATTAATGGCCAAGCTCCATTGATTCGAGCTTGAATAACCGGAGTCCGTTGATTCTGTGCACAAATACCGAAAACCGTTGATTCTCTCAAGAATGCCAGAGGATTTTTAATAGAAAAATCCTTTTTTCCCTTTTAAACAATCCGATTTAATAACAATCAATCTTTCTTTCTTTTTCTCAAGATCTCATATCTCATCAATCAAGGCTTTCACATGTATCGCACGTACCCCAGGACACATCACATATAAGTGATGCCCATTCATAAGCTCTGGGACACATCACATATAAGTGATGCCCATTATAATCTCCGGGACACATCACATATAAGTGATGCCCATAACGTCATATCTCGTCGTATCCATACGTGTCAGTCAATCATTCAGCCACAATTTAATCATCCCAAACAGTTCTATCACAATATCGATTACACTACAAGCATCCTAAACGATCTACCAATCCACCATATTGATTACATTTCAAAACGTTCCAAACTGTCAACTATGTCATGACTTCGACTAATAAATTAATACACGTCCTTCCCTTTAATTATACCCCAATGCCATAAGTAACGTACGAACCCATCACCATCCTACGACAGACCTCTCACTTATACCGACACCTAAACCTCATGGAACAAGCATCAAGGAATTTTCAAAAGAAGAACAATGAGACGAATCATAAGAACAAGGATTTCGGCCTACCCTTTCGGATCACTAGACGGACACCCATCTACCCAATCATACTCACCACAATGCCTTGCATAACCTACGACACCCTTAAACCAACTTACGATACATCCTCCGCTTACAACGATACTAAAGTTACATTTTACGAGTGTCTCGAAAACGAAAACATCAATGAGTCAATAGATATCGAACAACCGAGTTTAGAGATGGTCTAAAGACGTTCATGAGGTGCTAGAAATAATCGGGGGTCAAAACAATGGAGTTTGGAGCAAAACAGCAAAAACTGTCACTAAGCCTACTGTATCGATACGAGCAAAATAAGTATTGATACGGGTGAGCTTCGAAGCAGTCTAGAGAATATTGTATCGATACGGATTATCGATACAGATGGCTTTCGAGCAGATTTTCTGCAAATTTCAAGAATGAAACCCCAACAACAACAAACAATCTAAAGCACAATCAATGTGCAAAATCAACACATAAACATATAACAAGTGCAAGAAATCCCTACCTCGATATCAAAGCCGAACCCAAGAGATTCTCCGAGCCCTAGAACTCCAAAAGCGAAACCGAGCGAAAAATACCTCCTCCGAGCTTGAACAAGCACAACCCGAGGCTTAGAACTACCGAGGGAGTCGGTTTGGTGGAGGACCTTGGTGGGTTTCGAGTTTGGAAGAGAGTTTGAGAGTGAGATGAGGAGAGAGAGAGAGAGAGATCGGGAGGAGAGAGATGGAGATGGGAGATTTTTAATCTCCTACAACAAACTCACCCCTTATATACTAACATATACACAAAATACACTTGCACTCCCTCTAATTGCGATTCTATCATTCAAACCCCAAATCAATTAAACTTAGCAAATTCCATATTTTCCTTCAATTTCCAACATCAAATAATCCTTTTAATAATTTCCGAAATTACGGGTCCTTACAATGGTGGAGGTGCAGTGGTGGGCAGGGAGTAAAGGGGCTGTGGTGGTGAATGTGTGGTGCTGGTGGAGGGGTGAAAAAGGTGGTGGTTAGGTGGACGTGGTGGTACTGGTGGCGTAGTGGAGATGGAGTTTTAGTTTTTGCAAGAGTTATTTGTTGCTTGGTAATAGTAGCAACTAATGTGTTACTATAATAATTATGACAAAATACAAACAATTTTACTAGAGCCACAAATACATTTTCACAAAAAAAACACAAACACTCTCAAGTCACAACATCTATGGGCTCCACATACTATACTGCCCAAGTGTGTGTGGGCCCCTCATGGGTTGTGAGTGTTTGTGTATTTCGGATTAAAAAAAGTGTTTGTGCATGTGATGTGTTTGTGGTTCTAGACTTTTTGAAATACAAAACCACAATCTAAACCTGCAATTATATATACTCGTCAAAACACTATGCTAGACCTAGAGAACAATAAGTAAGGAAAATTAGACTATAGAGATAGTAATTTTTGCTTTTATTCCAACGCTATATCTTTACAAGCAAGACTAACGGATACACGTATGAATAGAATTTCTCCTACAAGCACGGCTAACCAAACCAATTTTCTTTTCTAAATTAATGAAATGATGATGCACATGATTAGACTGTATTCATCTTGCGATGTAATCTTTGCCTTCGGGCTTGAAATGATATGACTGATTCAAAAAAAAAAAATCCTGTTACCATATTTAAAAAAATCCACACATCGTAACCACAATCAATTATCACATTTCATATATTTCTTGTAGTGAAATAGTTCTTGGTTCTCTATATTCATTGAACTTCAATTGTTGTTCCATTTCAAGTTAAAACTCACTTTTTGTTATCTAGCACTATTTTTTATTTTCATGAATACATGCAGGCAGTAGAATGGGGAAAGGTGAACATGGTCGAAGCAGAGCGTCGCCTATTAGCCAATGCACTACTTGACATCTCGAATGAACGGTTTGTTCTGCTCTCCGAATCATGCATTCCTCTTTTCAACTTCTCAACTATCTACTCTTACGTCATGGACTCAGACACAACCTTCGTTGAGGCGTACGACCTCGCAGGCCCTGTGGGTCGAGGCCGTTACAACCACAAAATGAAACCCGTGATCAAGCTCGAGCAATGGCTAAAGGGATCCCAGTGGTTTGAGCTTAACCGCCAGCTTGCCATCGAGGTGATCTCGGATCGAAGATATTTTCCAGTGTTCAAGAAATATTGCAAGCCACCATGTTATTCTGATGAACATTATTTACCCACATTCGTGAGCATGAAATTTGGGAGGAGGAATGCAAATAGGACTTTGACTTGGGTTGATTGGACAAATGGTGGGCCCCATCCGACAAGATTTGTTAGAACAGATGTGACCCCTGAATTGTTAATAGGGATGAGGACTGGAAGACAATGTTTGTACAATGGAAAGAGGACTAATGTGTGCAACTTGTTTGCAAGGAAGTTCCTGCCTAGCACTCTGAGTAGGTTATTGTTGTTTTCTACAAAGATCCTCAAGTTCTAATATGGTGTTAGAGAAATTTTTCTTTGTTTATTAGTGAGTACAATGATTTAGAACACAGTCACTACCTTCGTTTCCTCATTTAAATTTTTTTGGAAATAAAATTAATTTGTTTATTCATGTCATTACCTTTTTTCTAGCTAAGATCTTGATGTGTATAACTTTTCTATGTACAGGAAAACCAACATGACAATCATTGGGAATCACTCTCCAAATTGTTAACCGCACTCCCAAGGAGGTGCGAAACCAAATAGATGATGGTTGTTTTGTTGAGATGAGATTGGTTTTAGATGTAGTTTTATTTTTGCCCTTACAGATAACATGCATTAGAAAAAATACATTTCCATCCATTTCTTGTGTGGGGGGGGGGGGGGGGGGGGGGGGGGGTTCAGGACTTTTTTTCTTTCTTTCTTTTTTTTTTTGGGGATTTAAACCCTAAGATCTTGCTTAGAAGATGAAGACCTTGACTGTTGACTACAAAAAGAAAGAAATATTTCGGCCACAGTGATGGCCAAGAATATCCTCCAATGATTAAGTAGTTCCAATGCAAAGCCCAACTCAAACGAAATATAACTCAATCGAAGGCCAAACTTGACAAAGGGTACATCGAAGGCCAAACTCTATATTTAAAAGAGAAACTTGAAACATAGAGATAGCCAAAAAAAATAGAAGAAGAAAAAGGATAAATCCAACACGAAGTTGAATGGATCCACAATAAAGGTGGAGTCATCCAACCGCTGAGAAAATAAGCAAAATACTAGCCCAAGGACATGCCCAAGGACTATCTCTAGAGAGCATCTAACCCATAGACGATGATCAAAAGGATCCAGGAGACTTGAAGGCCACAAACCAGCATCAACTTGCCTCTAATAATTGATTACAAATTTGAAAAGCATCAGTCACCGTTCAGCAGCAACGTACAGCAGCAGAGAGAAGGTAATGACAGCATCAAACTCCAACATAATATCAGCAGAGCATAGATCAGCAACATATAACCATCTCAGTCCTAGAAATTTTTTGTTTCAAGTCTCTCCAATCAACCCATCCTCTTAGCCCCCCAAGACTTGGAGTTGGAAAGAGGAGGGAACATCCAATGGCAGCCTCATAGCCCTCCACTCATTGGGGTTGATAAGAGATCAAGAGGTTTTGATAGCACCCCAAACAGCATAATAAGACTCCACAGCAGTCTCAGTATAGAAGCACAATCAATTCCAAGTATCTGAAATTCCTCCTATAAGATTTCCTGTTTCAAATCTCTCCAATCAACCCATCCTTAGTAATTTGTATTTGAAAAGAGAGAACCAAATACGGTCAGGAGCATAGTTGTGAAACAGATACAGCAAATCCGAAGATGTGAATATCAGTTAGCCTTAACCTCTTAGCCCCCTAGTACTTGGAGTTGAAAAGAGAAAAGAACATCTAGCAGCCGCCCTCCAATCATTGGGGTTGGTAAGAGATGAAAAGTTTTTCACAGTGCCCCAATCAACATCTAATACAAGAGCATAATCACAATAGATAACACAAAACAACATTTTCCAAAAGGTAGACAGAGAATAGCCTTAAACCTCTTAGCCCCCCATAAATTTGGAGTTGCAAAGAGATCACCAATGACAGCTTCTTAGCCCCCCCAAGCAAAGGAGTTGGAAATAGATCAAGAAACCTTGGACTTAGTAGCAGCACACAAAACATAAACTGCTCTTAGCCCTCCAAAGGGTAGGAGTTGAAAGAGCAACAATACTCCAAGACTGACACAAGATAAGATCACACAAACAAATTCCAAACAAGACAAGAAACGACACAACAGATACAAGACCAAAAACACAGAAACACAAACCACATACACCCATACCTGAGCCAAGACACAAAACCACAGACCAAAAGATAAAGACAAAGACAAGAAGAAAAAACCAAAAACCAAGACCAAACAAACCCAGCAAGACAAAAGGCCCACCAACCCCAAACAAGATGGACATACAGACAAGGAAAGACCAAAGACAACCTAAGAACCTACCCAAAAAAGACCCAAAACCAAAGACCAGCTAAAATCCTCTTGAAATTCTCAATAGAGTAATCTCTGATATTGTATTTGCCTTTGATCCAAATCGCCATTCTCATTTTGACCAAGTCAGATATTTCCTCCACTTCCCACACTTTGTTCTTAAAGAAGAGTTCATTTCTGCATGTCCATACCCCATAATAGAAGGAAGCCTGCCAGCAAAGTTTCTCCAGATTACTAAACTTGAAATTGTCCCAAAAAGCAAGGAAAGATTTCAAATTGGGAGGGCACACCCAAACCAAATTCCACCAAGAAATTACATCTTCCCATACCCTTCTAGCCACATCACATAACAGTAGTAAATGATTTGGTGTTTCCTGAGCTGAGTTGCAAAAAAGGCATTGACCAAGATTGCTATTTAGGATACCTCTACTTACCAAAACTGACTTGGAAGCAATGCACCCACCCTTGAACAGCCAACCATACAAAAAGCTCTACTTTTGGAAAGCAAATATTTTTCCAAATAGCAAACAGCTCCTTGTCCCCACTAAATTTTTGATCTTCCCATTTAGAATATGCAGACTTAACTGAGAAAGATAAGTCCTTGCTCCATTTCCATTGGAGGCTGTCCTCTTGGGAATCCTGCAGTTGAACAACACTCAAAAGTTGACCCAAGATGTTGAGTTGATCCTCCTCCCAGTCATGTAATCTTCTTGTAAACTGAAACTTCCAATGGCCTTGATTTTCACTGTCCACCATATCAGCAATTATTGCATCTTTTTGGGTAGATAGCATAAATAGCCCTGGGAATACATTTTGCAAAAGCTCCTTCCCGAGCCACTTATGTTTCCAGAAACTAATAGAAGTTCCAGAATTTACCTTAAACATAAAACCTTGGATAACATATTCACCCATGTCAACACACATATTACTCACTAAACATATACCTTTCCATGAGTTGGGAGCTTTCCTTCTATTTTGAAGATGAGGCAGCCAAGCTCCTTCACACAGATCATATTTGCTTGATACCACTTTGACCCATAATGCCTCTTTTTCTTTGTTGAACCTCCACCACCACTTAGCAAGAAGAGCAATGTTTTGTTCCATGAGCCTTTTGATTCCAAGACCACCATATTTCTTCTTTCTTGTTAGCTTGTCCCAACCTATCAAATGCAATTTATTCCTCTCCTCTGTATCTCCCCACAGAAACTTTCTCTGAATTTTCTCAATTTTGTTGGCCACTACTGGTGGCATTCTAAACAAGGACATATAATAGATGTGTAAGTAAGACATATTGGAGTTGTCAAGAGTCAGCTTACCATCCATTGAGATATGCCTACTTTTCCAAGGTTTGAGTGCTTTCTCCACTTTCTCTATGACTGAGGCCCAAGTTTGGATCTTTCTTGGGTTAGCACCCAAAGGTAAGCCCAGATATTTCATTGGGAGCTTCCCACTGTTACATCCTATAATGAGAGCCAGGTCATGAACTATTTTATCAAGAATACCAACACCACAAAGCATGCTCTTCGAGAAATTAATCTTGAGGCCTGACATGTCTTGGAAATATCTTAATATTCTCTTAAGATACAGAATCTCTTGTATATCATTATTGCAAAAGAATATGGTATTGTCAGCAAACTGTAAGTGAGAGATATTGACTCCATTACCAACTTGAATTCGATCCTTTGATCAAACCCTCCTCTTTAGCCCTTTCCATCATAATATTCAAAGCCTCCACAACCACATTGAATAAGAATGGAGATAGAGGGTCTTCTTGTCTAAGTCCTCTTTGTGGAAAGATTTCATCCGTAGGAGATCCATTAATGAGAATAGATAGGGATGTTGAGGAGATACATTTCTTGATCCACTGGCAACATTTATTCCCATAGCGAAGTTTGGATAGTAAATCTCTTAAGAAATTCTAGTTCATAGAGTCATAAGCCTTTTCAAAGTCAATTTTCAAAATCAAACCTTCCCCGTTTCTCTGTTTCCAGAAATCAATCACTTCATTTGCTATCAAGACCCCATCAAGAATCTGTTTTCCTCCAATGAACGCTGCTTGTGCCTCCCCAATCATTGAGGGTAACACTTGCCTCAATACTTTTGCAAGGATTTTATAAATACAGCCAACCATACTTATCGGTCTGTATTCACTAAAAGTAGTAGCTGCATCAACTTTGGGAATCAAGGCTATAAATGTGCAGTTGATACCTCTTGCTAGGTTTGCATGCTCATAAAACTCTGCAAAGAAAGTCATAATGTCTTGCTTCATTATATTCCAGGCCTTTTTGACAAAGGAAAAATTGAAACCATCAAGTCCAAGGGATTTCAAACTATTGCAATTGTAGGGAGGTGTTCCCGAACAGGTACAATTAATGGCCGAACACGTGGTGTGACAGATCCGTGTAATGAGAAAAGTGATATGGGACTCCATATAAGATCAACAGCGGCGGAAAGATCCGGTGCGCCAAGCAAGCACCAGATTAGATAGTTTGTTCGGCCGAGGTGGCCCAGTGACGTGAGAAGTCATTAGTTGAGACAGTCTGTTCGGCTTAGGTGGGCCAATGACATGGGAAGTCATTTACTTGTGCAGTTTGTTCGGTAGGAGCATGTGCCGAACAGATGGAGTCACCTGATGAAACGTTGTCTTAAGAAATAAGGCAATAGGAGTGTTCTGGGAAAAGAACCCAATATGCGGTGAAAGATAAGTAAGGGGACAGTCCTATTATGGAACGAGTTTCATAGTAAGAAGAGACCCTATGAGTAAGGGATCTCGGCTGATTGGGGAAGAGATCCCCAAGAGAGCCAGGATTCCTATACAAGGCAGGAGACCTGGGGCAAAAGGATGCTTGAGAAGCAAGCATGCTCATATCTATAAATACGAGGTAAGCCTGGAGGAAAAAGGTACGCAATAAGTTGCATTCATTCCACACTTTCCTACTGATAATTAGGGTTTCGATACAAGACGAGATACTAACTTAGGCATCGAAGGGCCTTTGCCACGAGAGGCAAAGGTGCGCTCACCCCTTGTCTGTTTTACAGGTTAGGGTTCAGGCGAAGGCATTAGGGTTCCGGTTGGACAGCACGTGAAGGAAGGAGATTCAGCGCTGTTCTAGGTACTGTCTATTTTTCTCCACCTACAATTAGCGCCGTCTGTGGGAAACGAAAGAGTTCCCTTTTAAAATACGACCATGGTGGAAGTAGATCCAGTCACACCGCTCGCTGATAAGAACCAGGCTGGTGGGGGAGGAGATAAATCCCCACCAGGTGCTCCAAGAAAGCCTACCAGCGGGCATGATAAGAGGACGACAAGTAGAGATCCTCTCACCATCCAAGATAACTCCAAGAATAAGGAGGGCAGAACGGCTACAACCTCCACGCGAAGGAGCAAATCCCATCAAAGGGGAGAGTCAGTTGCACATTCAAAAAGTGTGCATAGCAACGAGGATATCCTCGACAAGAAAAGGCAGGAAGTCGAGGAATATGCTCGACTAATTCAGAAAAGGGAACACGAGATCCGAGAGTTAGAACGGATCCAAGAACATCCTGAGGACTCTGGATTGTCGCGAAGAAAATCCAGGGGAGACGGGCTGGCCATGGTGGAGTACACAAAGGCCCCTTCACGAAGAAGGAGGAGCAAGTCCAGGAGCCCCACTCCTGGAAGGAAAAGGGTTTCTTCACGAAAAAGGAGCAGGAGTCCGAGCAAGCAAAGAACTCCCCCACATCACAGGAGGAGCAGGAGCCGAAGCTCCTCACCCGAGGAAGGCGTAAGAAAACACCACAGGGACAAGTACGAGAGACCTGATAATGATTGGAACAGGGCAGTGGCCCACGAATCCAAAAAACGAGAAGATGGGTCCATGACTGCACGAGAAGCAGCAAGGTAGGCCCTGAGTAATATAGCGGCATCATCCTTTTCAAAAAGGCTGCAGGATGCGCGCTTGCCGAGCAGAGTGAAGCATGGGACATTCGTACTTTACGAGACAAATGCGGACCCCGTTGCTCATATACAACATTACCAACATGCTATGTTCATGCATGATGGGGATGACGCCATTATGTGTAAGATGTTCCCTTCAAGCTTGGGAAAGGTGGCCTTATCATGGTTCCATAAGTTGGAACCATGCTCCATACGAGGATGGATGCAGTTAGCAGAAGAGTTCACTGCTCGGTTCTTGACGAGTAGAAAGGCTCCCAAGACATTCGAAAGTCTCTCAATGATGAAGCAGGAGGACAATGAGCCGATCAGAGACTACGCAAAGAAGTACTGGGAGACCTTCAATGAGATAGACAGTTGCAGTGAGGAGTATGCGATTGCTACGTTCAAAACTGGCCTGCCTGTTCGGGGCGAGTTACGCCGGTCATTGAACAAACATCCGGTGGCATCATTGGCAAGGCTGATGGAGCGTATCGAACAACACGCCAGAATGGAGGATGACATACTCCGGGAGGAAGGCAAAGTAGTTGCCGAACAGCCAAAGACCCCAGCGAAAAAGGCAAATAAGCCAGAACCTAAAACTTACCGCGAGAGGAAGGAGTACGGGCAGGTCAAGAAAGAACCATATAAGGAGAAACAGGCGCCTGATCCTAAGTCATTCTTTTCAATAACTACGGTTTGGAAAGAACCAATCTATAGGATTCTTTATCGAATAAAGAATCAGCCCTACTTCAAATGGCCCCCAAGTCTGGGTGGAGATAAGGATGCAAAACGTGCTACGAATCAGCACTGCAGTTACCACAAGGATTGGGGTCATATGACTGAAGATTGTGAGATGTATAAGAGACATCTCGACGATTTAGTCTCTCGTGGTTACCTTAAGGAATTCATTCAGGAAGATCCCAAAGATAAAGGGAAAGTAATGGAGTTGGATTACGAACAAAATCCTAAGGGGATAATCCATATGATACATGGATTGGCTGCACCTTATACGAGGAATGAGGTGAGACTGCTCCAGAGTTAAGCCAAACATGACCAGCATGTTATGCGATTGGGAAACAAAAGAGGGCGAGAGAATGACATATCCAACGAAAGCATAGTCTTTACAGATGAAGATCTGAAAGAAGTTCAGGTGCCCCACAACGATGCATTAGTCATAACCCTACGAATTGGGGAATACGACATTGAGAGGATCCTGGTGGACTCAAGGAGCTGTACAGAGGTGTTATACTACGAAGCATTCAAAAAGTTGGGGCTGAAGCAGACAGATTTGGAACAATCTATTACACCCTTGGTTGGATTTGGTGCAAGTGCAGTGTGGCCCCTCGGGAAAGTAACGCTGCCTGTTCGGGCTGGGACAGTGGTCTTAAGGACTGACTTCTTGGTCGTAGATGTACCATCCTCCTATAATGCAATTATAGGAAGAACTTGGTTACATAAGATGAGGGTTGTTTCTTCTACATATCACCAGATGGTGAAATTCCCAGGGTCTAACGGGATCGAGAAGATCAGGGGAAATCAAAAGTCAGCACAACAATGCCTAATTTCCATCATCAAGAAAGTTCCAAAGGCCCATCAAGTTCATACGGTAGAAGTACCAGATCAACCGACTGTCGAAGATGTCGGAAGAGATTCAGCAGAGAAAGTAGTGGAAGGCCTAAAGAAGATACAGATCAACGAGACTGATCCTGAGAGGTATTTTCTAATTGGGGAATCACTACCGGATGAGGAAGAATCCGAACTGGTGGGTTTCTTGAAAGAACATGTTGATGTGTTTGCTTGGGTACCGGAGGAAATGCCTGGAGTGGATGCAAATGTGATCTGCCACCACCTAAATGTTGACCCGCAGCATAAGCCCGTTATTCAGAAGAAAAGAAGGGCAGTTGTACAGCATGTCGACGCTGTTATCGAAGAAGTGGATCATTTGTTAGAGGCCAAAGCGATACGAGAAGTCTATTACCCAGAGTGGCTGTCCAACACTGTGGTTGTAAAAAAGAAGAATGGGAAATGGCGTGTCTGTGTGGATTTTACAGACTTGAATAAAGCATGTCCTAAATATAGCTTCCCTCTCCCAAGGATTGATCAATTGGTTGACGCCACTGCTGGGTACGAGCGGATGAGTTTCCTCGACGCATATCGGGGGTATCATCAGATTGCCATGTTTGGGCCTGATCAAGAAAAGACTTCTTTTATTACACCACGAGGGCTGTACTGTTACAGTGTTATGCCTTTTGGGCTCAGGAACGCAGGAGCAACTTACCAGAGGCTGGCAACGATCATGTTCAAGAAACTTCTTGGCCAAACTATGGAGGTATACATAGACGATATGGTGGTCAAAAGCAAAACCCGACAAGGGCATATTCTGGACTTGAAAGAAGCCTTTGAAATTTTAAGGAAATACAAGTTGAAACTCAACGCTTCGAAATGTGCGTTTGGGGTTGGTTCTGGAAAATTCTTGGGCCACCTGGTGACTCTGAGAGGGATCGAGGCAAACCCTGATCAGATAACGGCCTTACAGAAGCTACAAAGTCCCAAGACTATGAAGGAAGTCCAGAGGCTGACTGGGATGGTTGCGGCCCTTAATAGGTTCATTAGCCGTTCAAGTGATAAGTGTAGGCCCTTCTTCCAGTTGCTGAAGAAAAGAGAAGGATTTGAATGGGGAGCAGAATGTGAGCAGGCATTCCAAGATTTAAAGAAGTATTTGGCTCAAGCCCCCCTCTTGTCAACTCCAGACCCAGGTGAGACTTTGGTTTTATATTTAGTAGTTTCTGAACATACTGTGAGTGCAGTTCTGTTAAGGGACAAGGGGCCCGAACAAATCCCAGTTTATTATGTGAGCAAAACACTCCTGGACGCAGAAACGAGGTATCTGCCCCTCGAAAAACTGGTCCTTGCTTTGAGGACAGCAACGAGAAAATTGCCTCATTATTTCCAGAGCCACAAAGTTGTGGTCTATACAGAATTTCCATTAAGATCACTGCTACGAAAGGCAGATTTCTCTGGACAGATCTCAACTTGGTCTGTTGAGTTAAGTCAATATGATATTGACTTCCAGCCGCGCACTGCAATAAAGGGCCAAGTGTTGGCAGATTTTATGGCAGAATTCTCCCCAACGGTAGCACCCCAACCCCCTGCGAGACAGGAGCAGAAAGTTGAACTATCGAAAAGGAAAGGTAAGGCGCCTGCCGAACAGGACCCTTTGGAATGGAAACTGTTTGTCGACGGTTCTGCCTGCAACACTGGTTCAGGTATTGGTATTTTTTTTGTTCCCTCCCGGAGGGGTTATGTTGGAACAGTCTGTTCGGCTTGGCTTTAGTGCATCAAATAATGTAGCAGAGTACGAGGCTCTCTTGGTCGGCTTGAATAGTGCAAAAACTCTAAAGGTTAAAAGGATCAGGGTTTATTGTGATTCACAACTGGTGGTAAATCAACTGTCCGGCGAGTATGAAGCCCGAAACGAGAAGATGGCATCCTACGTGGAGGCGGCCAGGGGTTTACTTAATACCTTCGAGAGGGTATGTATAGAGCAGATAAGCTCTGGACAGAATTCTCATGCGGATTCTTTGGCTTGGCTGGCTGCAGCTGTTCCAACTGAGTTCAAACGAAAAGTAGCAGTTGACTACTTGGCCGAGCCGAGCATCGAAAGGAGTATAGACTTGGTCCTGGACGTGAACCAAGGACCAAGTTGGATGGATCCAATCGTGGAGTTTTTACGAGATGAAACACTCCCTTCAGATAAGAAGGAAGCACATAAGATCAAAACCAAGTCTGCAAGGTTTTGGCTGTCCCCCGAGGGGAAGCTATATAAGAAGTCCTTCACTGGGCCGTATTTGCTTTGTGTACACCCCGAGATGGTGCAGAAGTTCCTCCATGAGATACACGAGGGAACATGTGGAAGCCATGATGGGGGCAGATCTATTGCCCACCGAGCAATTACCCAAGGATACTGGTGGCCACACATGCAGGAGGACGCCAAGGTCTATGTTAAGATTTGTGAGAAATGTCAGAAGTTCTCACATATGATAAGAACACCAGCCGAAGACCTAGTGCCTTTGACTAGCCCCTGGCCATTTGCCCAGTGGGGAATGGACATCGTGGGTCCACTCCATAAAGCAACAGGAAATCGAAAGTTCCTGTTGGTGGCCACTGATTACTTCACAAAGTGGATCGAGGTAGAACCCTTGGCCAAAATCACTGAACCCATGATAGAAAGGTTTGTGTGGAAGAGTATCATTACTCGCTTTGGGGTCCCTTACTCTTTGATCACAGATAATGGGGCACAGTTTCAGAAAAAGTTCAAGGCTTTCTGTTCCCAGTATGGAATAAGGAACTATTACTCAACCCCTGCTTATCCTCAGAGCAATGGGCAAGCAGAAGCTTCCAACAAAACCATTCTCGATGGGATCAAGAAAATGTTGGACAAGGCAAAAGGCAAGTGGCCTGATGAACTACCACTGGTGTTGTGGGCCCACCGAACAACGCCTAGGAGGTCTACGGGAGAGACCCCCTATTCATTAGCATATGGTACAGAGGCAGTTATACCCCTGGAAGTTGGCCTTCCAACCAACAGGACTGCACTGGTTGAGAGTGGGGGTAATGACAGGGCCCTAGAGATTGAGCTTGATCTGGCCGAAGAAAGGAGAGAAAGGGCCCTGGTCCACCTGGCCTCGTACCAGGAACAGCTAATGAAAGGCTACAACAAACATGTGCACCCTCGAGAGTTTGGCATTGGAGACCTTGTGCTTCGAAAAGTACTTGGCAATACCAAAGTGGCTAATGAGGGAAAGTTAGGAGCAAATTGGGAAGGACTGTATAGAGTAACTGAAATTGTGGGCATTGGGGCTTATAGGTTGGCAGACCTGGACGGGAACCCGGTGCCAAGGCCTTGGAACGTCCACAATTTAAGAAAGTTCTTTGTTTAAAGAGACTTCTTGGTTTATCATTTATTTTGTTTTAGGATTGTGTAATTGTGTGGGAATTACGAAGAAAATTCCTTTGTTTTTACTTCTGTTAGTTGCAAGGGGTACGCGTAACGACTCCTTGAGTTTGAGAACTATGAATAAAAGTTATGTTTTTGCAACATATTTAATTTTTCAGAAATTTTGTTTCTTCTGGTATATGGTTATTTTTTAACTTATGAATACGAACAATGGCCAAGCTGCCCCTTCTTCGCATTGGGGAGCAGGTAATAAGGATAAACGCCTTAGAACGTACGAATTCGCGTATCAATTATCTTAGTATGAGAAACTTAGATTAAACTAAGTACGAAAAACTTAGAATAGGGATGAAATACCTTGTAACGTACGAATATACGTATTACGGTCTAAGCACGAAAAAATACTTAGACTATACAAGTACGAGAGAAACTTGTATGCACGGATTGTCAAGTACGACAAACTTAACATTCTGCTCAAGTACGAGAAACTTATAAGAAGTACGAAATAATTGCTTATTTTTCCCAAGTATGAATTACTTGGATAAAAGACTTATGAATTCGGTAGGTATGATTTTTAACCGACGTTAAGGTTAGATAAATGTGTGATGTAGGACAACTGATAAAGTACGAAAAACTTAATTTCCTGTTTAAGTATGAGAAGCTTAAACATGCATGAATCAAGTGATTCCAAAGTATGAAACACTTGGGAACAAGACATACCGAAATTATGTCTACAAATGATTGACCAGGTATGAATAGAACTGGTATTATACGTTGAGTAAATAAAAACATTAGATGCACAGATTCTTCTTGAGTTACGATAAAAACTCAAAACTATGAGCAAGAACGAAAAACTTGTCTCTTTCCCAAGTACGAAATACTTGAACAACAAAACTATGGAATTCGATTAAGTACGAAATACTTAAGTTTCTTATTTGCATGAGTTACTAAGTATGAAAAAACTTAATATGGGGAACTTAGCAAATCAACATAAAAGTCTGGCCACGAATGGCCGAGCAAAAACAGTTCCTAGGCCAAGTAGAGGCCACAAAAACCAGAATAATGCCACGAAGGGCCGAATACCTGTTTTACGTAGAATAAGTAAGACTGTTGATGCCACGCAGGGCAGGAGTTCACGGCCACGCAGGGCCCCCAAAAATAAAGGGAACTTACCAATATCAGTCCAGGTTTTGGATCTCTGGAGTGGTGTTGCTCGGAACCACTGCAGCGTTGCTATCACCAGCTGGTTGTTCCTCTAGATTGACAGTTTCGGTAATTGTTCCCCCAATGGTTGGTTGTTCGGGTTGTGCTTCTTGAGATCCAGATTGAGCACCTTGAGACTCCATCTGCATTTCCTCATCTGCATCTGCAAATTCGTCAATCTGCACCTCGATGTCATCAAGAGGAGGCTCCTCGGAGTCATGAGATTGCTGGAGACGTTTGCTGGGCAAATCATTATCTACCCAGAGGCTGGAGTCTTCAGGGACTCCAACCTTCGTCAGGCACGACTCCCAGCATACTCCCCAGATCTGGTCCTGGATACCTGGCATCTGCTCCACATAGCTGGCTGTTGCATCATCAAAGCCTCTTTTGTACCCATCTTCATCGGCTATCTTCTTGGTGCTATCAATCTCTGATAACGCCTGGCGGAGGTTTTCTTCAGCTGCATCAAGCTTCACCTTCATCCCGTCAGCTTCCAGCTTGGCCTTATCTCTCTCTCTCTCCAGCCTTGAGACTGATCGAATCAGACTGGTGTTTTCATTCATCAGCCTAATCCTTTCAGCCTCTGTCTCTTGAAACCTTTGGCCCAGTGTGACCATTTTTTGGATAAACTGAAAGAATGACAAACACAAATTTGTAGTCAGGTATTCTTAAAGCTACCACGACAAATGTAGGATGTAAAGCAGAGGTAACAATTAGGGATTACCTTGATTCCACTGACAAGTCCAGTGGATACGAGCCGTTCAGAGGAATTCGTGGACTCCTTCTGCATGTCCACTGGTGGCAGCAACCCTTGAGCAAGGGCCAGCGCAGTCTCCGAGGAACTCGCGTTGTCCCCAACGTTTACTGGGCGGTCACCCCTTGTGGGTTGAGGGGCCCAGGCATCATGGATCACTTGGGTGACCGGGGTAGGAGGCCCTAGACTTGAAGCAGCAGGAGCTTGTAAGTTTGAGGCCCCGGTCTCTTGATGCCTTGGGCGTTTGTCCCGATGGGCATCAGTAGCCTCAAAGGAACTGTCTTGTTCCCGAGGAGATGAGGAGGATCGTGTAGAGGGACCCCTAGTACGACGGGGTGGCGGGGGAGCCTGGCCAGTGGATGCCGCCCTGCCCAGGGCACCACGTCCCCAAGGAGAGATTGTGAGAAGGGTGCTGAGATTCAGAGGTTGGTGAGACATGGTACCTGAGCCTGGAGGGGATGGAGAGTGTCCAGAAGAGGATGATTGACTTGTGAGTTGAGGGGCTGGCTGTTCGGGTTGCTGTTGATTGGCCTCCTGTCGACGTGAAGACCTCCTAAGTATCAAGCGAGGTAAGGGGATCCCCTCGGAAATTGGAACCTCCCCTGGCTGTCCGGCAATTGTTACACCAGCACTTGTCCTTGAACTTCTGGCTTGGGGAGCAGTCGAAGTTGAGGCGCCACTGGTGCTTGGGTGAGCAAGTCTTATGTCGATGAAACCCTTGTAGGCTGGATCGTAGCCTAGCAAAACGTTTGCGTCGTGCCCCCGTCCAGCGGTTCGTGTACCTGGCACCCCTTTGTATTTTAGAACTTTGCTGATGTCCCCTGCTCGGATATAGCTTGGTTCCCTGGTTGGGCATTTGTTAGCATTTGTTGCTGAAATAACAAGCAATAAGGAACATTCAGTGATACAGTTTAAGGTACAGATAAACGAATGAACTGAAATACAAAACAGAAGGACAGAAATTAGCAGCGTACGTGGGAAGCCCCATTCGTGGGGAACGTGGACACCCACCACTTGGCCATCTTCCCCCGTGGGCTCGAAGGCTCCGGTTACGTACATAAAATCCATCTCGTGATCCCGAGCAGAGTCTGGCAGGTTAAGCACGAAGCGCTTCTCTGCCTTTCTCACTTTTAAGTAGTAAGTATTGTATTCTCGGTTTAATACAATACTGTACCACCACTGGATGTCCCAGATTCCTAACTGGGTCCCCAAAATTCTGTTTAAAGCTACAACTCCCATTACCAATCTGAAAAAATTGGTGGATACTTGCATGGGGTTGAGTCGATACCAGTTGAGAACACGACAAAGTAGTGGGTCAAGGGAGAAACGAACTCCGCCCTCAACAATGGCCACGATTGGGATACACGTTCTATCCCACGTACAAGCATTTCTGACCGCGCCCAGAGGGGCGAGTTCTAAACCTACGGTCTCAGGGACGTTGTAATCGGCTCTAAAGGCTGCCATTGCAGCCGGAGTTTCACAAAGTATCCTAAACTTCCCTGGTTTGGGCTCATTATTATCATCTGCCATGGATGAGTTTGAAAAACCACTAAGACGAAATGAAATCTGGAAATGGGATCGAAACCCTAGACGAAGGAGAGTTTGAGAAAGAGAATCTCATAATGAAAAGGAAAAAAGGTGAGAATGAGAGTCTTACAGAGGTGTAGTGAAGATTTCTTAGGACGAAATCGAGTTGCAGACGGCGGAGATGGCAGATAGAAGATGAATAGTTTCGTCTGGTTTCAAGAGAGAGAGTGAACTGAGATTCGAACTCTTTGGGTAAAAACCCAAAAAGATACCCTTTTTGGGTTTAAGAGTAAAGTGACGGAGACGAAACGTCTCCGCTGACGGTGTTACATGAAAGGTAACGACCACAGCAGATGGATAGCTAACGATCAAACGCCGTTTGGCCAAAACATCAGTTCGAATTTAATGCGAGGTGTACGAAACACGCCACGTGGAGTCATTATTTCGAGAAAATTATGACTAAACCGCCAAAAGACATCAATGAAAGCCCAATGACTATATCTGCACGGGATCTGGTTTGTTCGACCTTAAGTTCATTCTTTGAGCTTTACTCATCATCTTCGAAACAGTAGTAATGAGCAAAAGCTGGGTGTAGACACCCCAATTTGGCCTAACGATTATTTCAAGTCCCACCTTGGGACAATCCCGATGATGAAATGGATACAATGATTGCTGATTGCTTCCTTGAGGACCTTAGGACTTTCGGTGAGAACTTTGACCACTTAGAGGACCCAATTCAAAGCCATACAGCCTTTCAGACAGAAATACAGAAGCCTAGGAGAATCCATCTGACGGCCGTAACATCGATCTAACGGCCATAATATCAATCCCTCACCCGAGCAACCTGTTGCTAGCAAAATCTCCCTGAGAGATCAATTCCTCGGCCGCAAGATCTATCCTTCGGCCGAGACATCCATTCCACGGCCGCGACATCTATTACTCGGCCGCCAGATCGACCTTTTTCCAGACTCTGGAACGTTCTGTCAGACGTTTGGTTTGATCCAACTACACTACCTTTCCGATGCGTTCGGGCTACGTTCGGAGATCACGACGTAGAGTTAGAGATGCATTGCAATTGCAATTGCCATCTCGTGATTTGATTGGCCGGAGTGAGTCATCCCTATGCCTATATAAAGGGGGCTTTGGGCTCCGAAATAAACACAGAAATTGAGATACCTACACACTCAATCAAACCTCGAAACTCTGCACAAATACTCCCTTAATCCCATACTCCAAAAGCCCTAACCTTCCGAAGGTAGCCGTCAATCCGGCGATCAAACCCCGAAGTTCAAACCCTAACTCTAGGGTTCTCGATCAAGCAATCAATCAATCACACCCAATCCAAAGCAATCAAGCAACTGAGGGATCAAGGTGGTGAGGCCCAACGGCCTCTGGTTTGTCTATATTTACTGTATTTCTAACTAACCGTAGCATTTCGATTATCGGTTAATCTTTTTGTATGGTGTGAGGAAGAACACCGACCGGGGCTTCGATCCCTCGGCCGGTACATCAAACCAGGAGGATCTCTCGGCCGTGACATCTATTCACCGGCCGCGAGATCCATCTCCCTGGGACATTATGTTTGTTTATTTGTTTTCTAACGCATGCTTCAATTATCGCACTGGCTCACTTTACTTACTGTTTAAAGGAATAATTAAACAGACTATATGTTAGAATTAGACAAAGCATCTATACGTCTTATGTCGAACGATTATGGGCCAGTCTCACGACTGGGCAGAGAGGGGTGCCTAACACCTTCCCCTTACTGTACTTTTGGCTCCCGAATCCAGAATCTCTATCCATTTTCCCAGTTTTAATAAACTGGGTGGCGACTCTATTTGATGATAACCGTTATCATGTGGCGATGTTCCTAGCCATGGGAATGTCTATGATTTTGGTTTATGAAATGAGCAACCAATCGAGCAAACACAACGTGATCAATCTGTATGGCGATGCCCCGTTTGGGAGGTGTCTACAATTTTTGGCGACTCTGCTGGGGACGAGAGGGCCATAACCAAAAAGTTCAACATAAGACTAATACATGCCTTGTTTAATTCATCTATCATATGCATCGAGCGGGCAACCCGTTGAGTTCACCTGATATCCCGGCATGACACGGGCTATGTTGGGGGTTCCAGCAAACTCCACAGTCACTCGTACCTAGTGGTATATCAAAAAGGGAATCACCCAATCACCGCCTATGATGGGCTGGTGAAAGGACTGGTGCCCTTTGACAACGGAGCACCCTGAAACTACCAAAAACCTTGCATGCTTTAGAAAGCCATAGAACTTACCAAACTAAGACAGGAACCTACAGGCTAGGAACCTACTTGCATTCTACTTGCAAAAGTTCTTCCTCACACCTTGTATCATTCGTTGTTGTATTAACTCTTTCTGTGCAGAAAGGTTGGGATTTTCAACCCAAATCCTAACCCTACACAGGCCGAATACTGACTTCCAGGTATTCTATTTTTCAAGCAGGCACAATAGGTAGGTTAAAGAAGCAACCTCAGCCAGTTTTATACTCTTATAATACCCGAAGTCACGCCAAACAGAGGTCTTTACAGTCATCTCACCGGTCGCCTTCATCTACCGAGACACTCTCACCGCAACGGTCCCAATTAGTTTCAGGGACTTCGCGGTCATCTCCTCAACAAAACCGATTCCAAACCTCACCAAGCAATCTCCCTACCTACGCCCTAAAAATGGCAGACAATGATGCTACCATCGCCGAGCTCCGAGCCCAAATTGCCTATTTACAAGCTAAGAAAGTAGCAAGAGATGCTGAAGACAAGAAAAACGAGGAGGAAGCAGAAGATCCTCATGAAATTATAGAAAATCCTGAATTGGTCAAACAGGTCAAAGAAATCAAGCACGCTTTGGCTCGTTCACAAGGAGACCAAATTTTAGATTTCGAAGGACTCTGTCTCTTTCCAGAATCTCAACTGCCTGGACGGTTCAAAATGCCAAACATCGAGAAATTCAACGGGACTGGTAATCCTACCAGCCATGTCCGCCATGTCATCAACACTCTGAAGCCTATGGGTTTGACCGACGAGCTCATTGCTCAATTGTTTCAAAGGACTCTCACTGGAAGCGCCCTCGATTGGTTTCTCACTTTGGAGTTTGTACATTATCAAACTTGGCCTGAAATTGCTAACGCTTTTGTCAAGCAGTATGCGTACAATGTCCAAATTGAGCTTACTACCCGAGATTTGGAGATGACTAAACAAGAATCCAATGAGGACTTTGCTACCTTTGTGGCAAGATGGAGAGAGAAGGCTGCCAAGATGAAAAGCCGCCCTTCCGAGGAAGATCAAGTGAGGATAGTTGTCAAGAACTTACAGCCTAAATACCTCATTCACATTTATACTCAGGCTATCACCGACTTCAAACGTCTACACGCCACTGGATTACAAATCGAGGATGGGATCAAGTTGGGCCTCATTGGAAAAGAAGAAACCCTTCCACCCAGGAAAACCTTTCCAAACCATGCATCTCCTGCCTCCGTCAACATCCTTGACTCAGTCTTACCACAAGACCCTTTTCGAACTAGCTCATCTAGCAACACGAATCGCCCTCGCCGTAATTTCAGCCCACTCTATATGACTCCATCCCAAGCCTTAGCCATCCTAAGCCGTCAAGGGCATCTTAGGCTCTTGAATAATCCGTCTCCTCAGCCACCTTATGGCCCAAGCTATGATGCCAATAAGCAATGTGCTTACCATCAACACCCTGGACATGAGACAGACCGCTGCATGCGTCTTCGTCATGACATCCAGGATCTCATCGATAGTCAAGCCATAAAACCTCCTAAGCCTAATGTACAAACCAATCCACTTCCCGCTCACAACAATGAACCACCACCTCAAAATATCAATCTCATAAGCCTATCCAATAGCCCCACATATAATCCTGCCCTACACATTATTTCAAATACCCAAGCCAAACCATCCCTAATCCTCTCTGAGAACGAGGAATACTTTGCAACAGGGAGAGAACCCCACATCTATGCCATTGATGATGGAGATTGGTGGTTGGACATGCGTCAAGCCCTGCCAAATGATTGGAAAGTTGGAAGAATCGAGCCTGCTGATCCTTGGGGCACCCAAGAAGAAGAAGTGGGTCACCTCACCCGAAGCGGAAGAGTGTATAAACCGCCTAAACTAAGTGGGGAAAGTTCAACCTCAACACGAGTAATGGAAGAAGAGGAAGGAGAAGAAAGCCAAAGGACCGAACCTGAAGAAGACAGGGTGCTAAGGCAACTAAAGAAAATCCAAGCCGATATCTCTATTTGGGGATTGCTTATGTGCTCCTACGAGCATCGCAATTCCTTCTTTAAAACCTTGGGAAAAGCCAAAGTTCCCATCGACATCACCCCCGAAGAACTGGTAGGTTTCATAATGGCGTCGAAAGCTCCAAAACCAACGATAGCTTTCACTGACAAGGACCTACCCCCTGAAGGGCCTGCACACAACAAACCTCTCTATATTTCACTTAAATGTCTCACCAAATGGATCCCATTGGTCTTGGTGGATAATGGGTCTGCTTTAAACGTATGTCCTCAAAGAACCCTCGACAAGCTAGGGGTAAACGCCACCGACGTGCGCCCTTCAAGCCAAGGAGTAAGGGGGTATGACAATTCAAAGAGAAGAGTGATTGGATGTGTCACACTGCCAGCAGAAGTGGAGAAGATCAAGAGGGATGTGGAGTTCCATGTGATGGATATACCAGCCACCTTCAATCTTTTATTAGGAAGGCCTTGGCTACATGACGCTGGGGCAGTACCTTCCACTTTGCATCAAAAAGTCAAATTCGCGGTAGATGGAAGGGTTATAACCATTCTGGGGGATTCGTCAATCCGGGCTCATTCTGATACGCCTGTCCAAGAGGTAGAAACCGAGGAAACCTTCCTCACTGGATTCAATCTTGAGGAAGCGACTGTTGTGCAAGCCTTAATGGCTGAGAGAAACTTCTATGTAAGCGCCCCCGCCATATGGATGATGAAGAAGCAAGAATACCTCCCTGGGTTGGGTTTAGGCAAAAGATCACAAGGCATCTCGCAAATGATTGATCCTCCGCATAATCAATACGCCTTTGGTCTTGGCTACACCCCGACAGAAGCCGAGATAAAAAGGAAGAAAAACGTGGAAAAGGCCAAGGCAAGAGGAAGCAGGGTCAAAGAAGAGAAACTCGTGATCCCAAAAACACTCAATGGCTGGTTTGTGAGAGAAGGAGAAGACTTTCCATTCTGCGGCTTCGCAGAGACATGGGAAGACGAAGTTACCAAGCAACGGTACCCTGGAATGCAAATCTTCTTTAATCAGGAATGGACCGACAGTGATTTGGAAGAAGAACCAGCTAATTCATCTCCTACTCCCGAAGACTGGATTGAAGTGCTAGCTGAATTTGACCTAAAGATTCTGTTTGGCAAAGAGGGTGAAGAAGAGTATAAAACTGCAAAGGAAAAAGGAACCATTCCTGAAATACCGCAGTAAATCACATGACAAAAACATTGCTTTCATTTCCTAAAGACAAGTTAGGACATGTCTTAGACCCCTGTTTGGGCATTATCTACGATTGAATAAATCCCTTTTTTTTTATCACTTCTATGCTTAACAAATGATTCTATCTTTAAAATGTGATTGTTATACACTACAATCTCTCTGCCAAAGATAAAAAGATTTCAAGAATCTAATTCTTTATGTTACCGACCAAAAGGAAAGAGGGGACGAACCCTGGTTACTTAGAACTAGGCTTTTTATCAAAACTTAGGAAAAAGACGCTATCTCCGTGAGAACACTTAGGGTTAGCTTGCCCATTGTGAAAGTACAAACACAATAGGAGATTCATAAAAACATCTCCATCAGATTCCTCTCCAAAAACACCAAAACCTTCTTGAGAGAAAAATGCTCGTTGGGTAAAATATACACCCAAGCAAAAGTAAGAGCAAAGCCTGCTAGGACAAAGGAAAAAGCGAAAACGCAGCCTAGGCAAAAGTTAAGGCATTCAAAGGAAAGCTCGCTAGGGACTCAACCTCTATCAGGTAACCTAGGCAAAATCTAGAGCATGAGAGAAAGGAAAACTAAGAGTGAAAACCCAACCCCCAAAGGTGGTAATCTTGGAACTACGTAAAAGGCCTGATTCCCTGATTGGGATACGTAGGCAATCTTGCGTCGAGATGCGGCCCAAATATTTGGAGAGAAGAAAGACGATACCAAAAGGGTTTGTATTCAATGATAGGCATAGCTAACCTTGCGTATTGAGCTCACAAAAGATGAGTTAGTCATTTTCCAGGGAATTGGCGAAAACAAAGGTATACAAGAATCATCGTTCGTCCTCTCTGACTCAGAAGTCATCGACATAAGGGACTAAGCATTCTAACAAAACATGGCAAAGAGATTGCAGGAATAACAAAAGCAAATAAGAGAGCTTGGATCAAATGCAAGTGTAAGAAGGGAAAAATACCGTTTGGCTAAATAGCAAAAACCTAACTTCTTTAGGAAATGGAAGTAGCGGCCGAAGAATGGAACCCTCGGCCGAGTGATCCTTTCCTCGGCCCGAGTTTAAATCCAGGCATTCATAAAACTTTGAAAAGTATTGCATAAATATCTAATTTCTCATCATGCTGAGGATGCTTCAAATACAAACAAAAAAATACAAATGTCAAATTATCTGTTTTTAGAACTAACAAATACAGGTACAAGAGAGGAAAGGCTAGCTACTGCCCACGACCCCTCTTGGGCGCAGGACGAAAACGCTCAGGAACTGGGACACTGATCCTCTGTCCCTCGCCAGTCGCGGCATCTCCATCACCAGCTTCAGTACTCCCACCCTCGCTAACTCCAGCACTCTGGGTGACCGACACTGTCGGTACTCGCGCTGCTTCAAGCTGCAGAGACACAGGATATAGGTATTTAGTTTCACAGGGAACATAAGATGGAAAAAGAAGAGATCAAAAGATGCATACCGCAGCTATTCGACTGCGCTGCCGCCGAGCCAAAGCCTCTGCGCTCTGGAAAGCACGCAACCATTCCTGAAACACACCAGCGGGCACCTACAGAGGAAGCAACTGCATATAGTAAGCAAGGAATGCTGAAGGAAACCAAAACAGAATCTACAAATATTACCTGCTGGACCCCGGCAGGAAGCACGTAGAACTGCGTAGTACACGGTGTCAGTGGCAAACGCTCCTCTTCTCCACTCACATTGTGGAAAGAAATGAAACTGGGGGCCCGTGGCCAAACAGGAGGAGCAGCAGCAGCAGTAGTGGTAGGAAGGGTCAAGGAGGCCGAACGAAAGGCTGAGTAGTCTCCTACTACGAGAAAACTCAAGGCTGGCTGTCTCTCAAGAGCAAGTAGCAAGCTTTCCCCGGTCAAAAGATGGGTCGATCTCATGCCAACAGGAGGAGGGAGAGGAACAAGCTGCAACGCCTCAGAACGTGGAAAGTATTGGCTCGCTACCCTCTCCCCAAGATACCACGCTCTCGAAAATGGCCCCTCCAGAAGGAAGTGCTGGCTGTCCAACGCCCGAGCTGAGGTCAACTCCAAAGGAGCATCGTCAAGTAGCACGCCCCATGGGTCGAAACGCACCTATAACAAGGGAAATAGCATCAAAATGACAGAATGAGGCAGTTGCACGAAAATCAGAAGACGAAGAAAATGTCATACCTGATCCACCGTTAGGCGATCCAAAACTCGCCTCCAAGCCAGCAAGTCCATGGCGGGCGACCGTGACTTCCGAACTCCTTTCAACCAACGGGCTGCCCGCGGAACAAACCTAGGCTCTCTGTGCCCAGTCGGAGGAGGAAACTGCAACAAGTGCTCAAAAGCCCAAAGCTACAAGCAAAGACGGAGAACATGAATAATGAAGATGGAAGCAACAAGAGAATAATGCAGAAATCAAAATATATACCTCGAGAATGCGATGGTGTCCGCCAAGCGACAAACTAACTCCCCGGGAACAAGCACTGAGGTGTCCGTACAACGTGGCTAGGGCAGGAGTTCCCCAATCAAACTCTGCTATGGTCTCTAAGTGCACCAAAGCAGCCAAGAACTGGACATGTACCGAATTTTCCTTGTTGCAAAACAAAGTTTGCCCAAGGAGATAAAGCAGGAAAGCTCGTACCAGCTGAGAAAGGGGAATCTCCGTCAAGATATCAACTTGATCAAACTCGTCCCGAAGCCAGGTATATGTGATATGGCCACTCTCGGATACAATGGGAACCTTCCCCAAGAGATATCCAAGGGCACCCTTCCGCTCATGAATCCGCGGGTCAATTGGAAGAGGATCGCCGCCAACCCTCAGGCCCGTGAGCAAAGCAAAGTCGCCCGGAGTGATCGTCATCTCCCCAGCCTCCGGAAGGTGGAAAGTGTTGGTGGTATCCCACCACCGTTCGACCAAGGATGTGGTCAATCCCAACTCCGCCTTCGGAAGATGGAAACCAAGAATCAAGGGCTCGAAGCCAGCCAAAACAACCGCATCCTTGGCTTCCTGAGGAAGCCTCTCATACCACTCAAACACCTGGGGGCAGCTTCCCCACACGCGCAGCCTCTCGTTTGCCTGACAAAATACGAAGAAGAAATCAAATACACAAGATATCGCCTATACAGGGGGCAACTTCTAGAACTCAAACTCCCTATCAAAATATCAAGCTATCATTCTGCAAAATCTCACATACGAAAATCATTTGACAGGATAAAATTCTACCTTCCTGTTGGTAGAACCAAAGTGCTGCTCTGGCTCCCTGTGCAAAACCTCAGGTGGGATGTCACTGAGGGGAGGACGGTATCGCAAAGAACCACCACGCCCGACCAAGTGAACCTGAGGAGCATAAGTGGCAATGTCAAAAGGGGGAAGAATATCACCACCCACATCAGTAGAAACCTCGGGTTCAACCCCGGGAGGAATGGGTTGCGAGGAACTCCCTCCAGCAGTGGCCCTGCACCGACTCGAACGCAAGACGCGGGAACTTGAGACCTCGCCAAGAATCTCGGCCTCGACGGCCGGAGCCTTGCCCGTGTCTCTAGACACGGCAGGAACATCGGATGGTGGAGGAGGAGGCGGTGTCGAAGCCATGACAGCCGAAGGAAAGTAACGATCGGAACCGTGGTGGTCGGAGGACCGACGGCGGGGAGATGGCAGTGGCCGGTGAAGAGATAGAGGAGAGAACGGCGGCGATCGTTTAGACGAGAGGAAAGAGTGAGGAATGGAAAGAAAGATGTGACCCGCGAGATCGATTTAACTGAACTTAAATCGATTTCCTGGCTTTTGGCGTTCTCACGGCCGAGACATCAATTCCTCGGCCGAGACATCAATTCTTCGGCCGAGGGATCGATCTCCTGGCCTCTTAATCAAATTCAATCAGCAATGTCAGATCATACTCGGTGCACCAATTCAAACCACTACAGACTTCTGGGCCTTCAACCAACCAAGTAGCCTTGGGGGCATCCCCGAGCCAATACAATGTGATCAAAATTAGCCTTGGGGGCATACTCAAGCATGAGGAAAATCTCTCTCCACAAACTGCTGGCCAGCAAAACAAGACGCTCATCAGCCCTAAGCTCAAAACTTCAGCGGCTCCAAGCCCATTATTGGCAGGCTCTACGCCTTCAACTTAACGGCTCTACGCCCACTATCCTGACAGGCTCAAAGCCCATCATCTCTACGCAACTCAGTGGCTCTAAGTCCCCACCTACCAATTCAGCAGCCCTGTGCCCATTATCTCCACACAACTCAGCGGCTCCAAGCCTGCCATCTGAATTGGCTCGAAGCCATCAACTCAGCGGCTCGAAGCCCATTACCTCAACACAGCAGGCTCTATGCCCGCTATCTCACCCAAAGCGGCTCTACGCCTTCCACTCAGCGGCTCGAAGCCCATTACCTCAACAGGCTCGAAGCCTTCATCTACTATCACCCGGCGGCTCGAAGCCCTCGAATCAGTAGCTCTATGCTCACTATCACGGCAACAGGCTCTACGCCTGTAATTACTCAACTTAGCGGCTCCAAGCCCATTATTTCAACTGGCTCAAAGCCGTAACAACCAACCCAGCGGCTCTAAGCCCATTGTCTCAACTGGCTCGAAGCCGTACACAATCAAGTTCTTAACAGGCTCGAAGCCTGTGTTCATCATCTCAACTGGCTCGAAGCCGTAACAATCAATCTCAGCGGCTCGAAGCCCATTATCGACAGGCTCTACGCCTGCGGCTCCAAGCCCACTATCTCAACTGGCTCGAAGCCGTAACAACCAACTCAGCGGCTCCAAGCCCACTATCTCAAACTGGCTCGAAGCCATAAACAACCAATCTCAACGGCTCAAAGCCCGTTATCAAAAGGCTCTACGCCTGTTATCACAACTCAGCGGCTCAAAGCCCAATATCTCAACTGGCTCGAAGCCGTAAACAAGCAACAGGCTCTAAGCCGCCCCAACAATCAAGACATCTATTCTCAGGCTCTACGCCTGAATGCTCAAAAATCTAACATTTTTGAATGCTCAAGCTCTACGCTTGGATGCCCAACCACTGTGTACTGGATGCTCAAGTTATACACTTGAATGCTCAAGCTCTACGCTTGGATGCCCAACCACTGCGTACTGGACGCTCAAAGCCTGTACTTTGAATGCTAGGATTCTGCCGTCCGAATGCTCGAGCTCTACACTCTGAATGCTCAAGTCCGGAACTTGATAGAAGCTCTAAGCTTAAAACAAACACACACGCACGGGCCCGTGCACATTTGCATCAACATTTTCACATTGAGTCTGCATCATATCTGTTCACATCTAACAAACAAGCATTGCACATATACACTCTGCATATCTCTCATGAAATAGGTCAATCCTGCAATCAACCGGCTCTATGCCTCGGTTTTATTGATCGGCCCAACGCCTCGATCCTTCGGCTCCACGTCAACACTTATGATGAGAAAGCTCTGTGCACAGACCATCAGAATACAACCAGCTCTACGCTTCAGTTCGTCACGTCAAGCTCAAAGCTCTGACACCTCAGGCTCTTGCCTTATACCAGCTCCGCGCATCGGTTCATCACGTCAAGCTCAAAGCTCTGACACCTCAGGCTCTCGCCTTATGATCAATACCAGCTCCGCGCTTCGGTCCCATCAAGCTCTAAGCTCACCTCAAGGCCTTCTCCTCATAACCGCAGCAGGCTCCATGCCTCAATCTAGTCACCTCAGGCTCTCGCCTTATAATCAACACCAGCTCCGCGCTTCGGTCCTATCAACCACCTCAGGCTCTCGCCTTATAATCAACACCAGCTCCGCGCTTCGGTCCTATCAACCACCTCAGGCTCTCGCCTTATGATCAACACCAGCTCCGCGCTTCGGTCCTATCCAATTTCCTCAGGCCTTCGCCTCAAGATTACAACAGGCTCCATGCCTCGATTCTGTCACACTCCTCAGGCTCTCGCCTCATGACTACCACCGGCTCCGTGCCTCGGTTCCCTCATCACTAAAGCTCCGTGCTACAGCTACTGGCCCTGCGCCTCCCCTACATCTCAAAAGCAAACCGGCGTCCAACTCATCCCCAGCAGATGGTTTGGATTCCACCCCAACTACATCAATTCCTTCCAGCTCATTCGCAAGGATAGGCTACTCTACCGAGCTCCTTTCAGTCAAAGTAAAGATGATCAAGAAAAGCAAACGCACCTGCAGTGTACTGATCTACCCCAAAATAACTAAGGAAGCTCTCCGCAAAAGTTCCCCCGGTAGCCCCGCGCTCCTTCAACTACTCTTCGCCAAAACCCTGGCTCAGTATAGGTACGTCACACTACGGCTTTTTAAGCCCTAAGGTACGTCTTCTGTCCCTAACCCTCCAAACTTTTTGCTTTTCTTTAATGCCCGAACTACGATTGGTCTGAATTTCCTTTGTGGAATATGTAGGCAGCCTCCCGGCCCGACCATAACAAAAACCTTTTTCGAAAACCCCTTGGAATAGTGGTTGGACCAAATTGAGTTGCTTTTTACAGCTTTGACTCTTACTCAAACATGTCTCGCGATCCGTCTGAGTTCAGTCAAAGAGGGGCATCTGTAGACACCCCAATTTGGCCTAACGATTATTTCAAGTCCCACCTTGGGATAATCCCGATGATGAAATGGATACAATGATTGCTGATTGCTTTCTTGAGGACCTTAGGACTTTCGGTGAGAACTTTGACCACTTAGAGGACCCAATTCAAAGCCATACAGCCTTTCAGACAGAAATACAGAAGCCTAGGAGAATCCATCTGACGGCCGTAACATCGATCTAACGGCCATAACATCAATCCCTCACCCGAGCAACCTGTTGCTAGCAAAATCTCCCTGAGAGATCAATTCCTCGGCCGCAAGATCTATCCTTCGGCCGAGACATCCATTCCACGGCCGCGACATCTATTACTCGGCCGCCAGATCGACCTTTTTCCAGACTCTGGAACGTTCTGTCAGACGTTTGGTTTGATCCAATTACACTACCTTTCCGATGCGTTCGGGCTACGTTCGGAGATCACAACGTAGAGTTAGAGATGCATTGCAATTGCAATTGCCATCTCGTGATTTGATTGGCCGGAGTGAGTCATCCCTATGCCTATATAAAGGGGGCTTTGGGCTCCGAAATAAATACAGAAATTGAGATACCTACACACTCAATCAAACCTCGAAACTCTGCACAAATACTCCCTTAATCCCATACTCCAAAAGCCCTAACCTTCCGAAGGTAGCCGTCAATCCGGCGATCAAACCCCGAAGTTCAAACCCTAACTCTAGGGTTCTCGATCAAGCAATCAATCAATCACACCCAATCCAAAGCAATCAAGCAACTGAGGGATCAAGGTGGTGAGGCCCAACGGCCTCTGGTTTGTCTATATTTACTGTATTTCTAACTAACCGTAGCATTTCGATTATCAGTTAATCTTTTTGTATGGTGTGAGGAAGAACACCGACCGGGGCTTCGATCCCTCGGCCGGTACATCAAACCAGGAGGATCTCTCGGCCGTGACATCTATTCACCGGCCGCGAGATCCATCTCCCTGGGACATTATGTTTGTTTATTTGTTTTCTAACGCATGCTTCAATTATCGCACTGGCTCACTTTACTTACTGTTTAAAGGAATAATTAAACAGACTATATGTTAGAATTAGACAAAGCATCTATACGTCTTATGTCGAACGATTATGGGCCAGTCTCACGACTGGGCAGAGAGGGGTGCCTAACACCTTCCCCTTACTGTACTTTTGGCTCCCGAATCCAGAATCTCTATCCATTTTCCCAGTTTTAATAAACTGGGTGGCGACTCTATTTGATGATAACCGTTATCATGTGGCGATGTTCCTAGCCATGGGAATGTCTATGATTTTGGTTTATGAAATGAGCAACCAATCGAGCAAACACAACGTGATCAATCTGTATGGCGATGCCCCGTTTGGGAGGTGTCTACACTGGGGAGCAATTGTAGGGAGGTGTTCCCGAACAGGTACAATTAATGGCCGAACACGTGGTGTGACAGATCCGTGTAATGAGAAAAGTGATATGGGACTCCATATAAGATCAACGGCGGCGGAAAGATCCGGTGCGCCAAGCAAGCACCAGATTAGACAGTTTGTTCGGCCGAGGTGGCCCAGTGACGTGAGAAGTCATTAGTTGAGACAGTCTGTTCGGCTTAGGTGGGCCAATGACATGGGAAGTCATTTACTTGTGCAGTTTGTTCGGTAGGAGCATGTGCCGAACAGATGGAGTCACCTGATGAAACGTTGTCTTAAGAGATAAGGCAATAGGAGTGTTCTGGGAAAAGAACCCAATATGCGGTGAAAGATAAGTAAGGGGACAGTCCTATTATGGAACGAGTTTCATAGTAAGAAGAGACCCTATGAGTAAGGGATCTCGGCTGATTGGGGAAGAGATCCCCAAGAGAGCCAGGATTCCTGTACAAGGCAGGAGACCTGGGGCAAAAGGATGCTTGAGAAGCAAGCATGCTCATATCTATAAATACAAGGTAAACCTGGAGGAAAAAGGTACGCAATAAGTTGCATTCATTCCACACTTTCCTACTGATAATTACTGATAATTAGGGTTTCGATACAGTACGGGATACTAACTTAGGCATCGGAGGGCCTTTGGCACGAGAGGCAAAGGTGCGCTCACCCCTTGTCTGTTTTACAGGTTAGGGTTCAGGCGAAGGCATTAGGGTTCCGGTTGGACAGCACGTGAAGGAAGGAGATTCAGCGTTGTTCTAGGTACTGTCTATTTTTCTCCACCTACAGCAATCTTTGACAGCAATTGCTATTTTCTCTTCTTCAAATTGCTTTTCAAGAAACTGAGCTTGTTCAGAAGATAGCTTCGTCCTATTGAACCTCCCATTCAATGTTATTCTTTTTTTTTTTTTGATCAGCCCCATTCAATGTTATTCTTACCATGCACTCTTCTTTGAAGCAAGAATTAAAGTGATCAACTGCTGCATTTCTGATCAGGACTGGTTCCTCTAATATCTTCTTATTCACCTTCACAGAGCTTATTAAGTTCTTCTTGAATCTGTTGTTTGCTGTGATTTGAAAAACTTCGTATTTCTATCCCCTAACTTCAACCAGTTGATCCTGGGTTTCTGTCTCCAAGTACATTCTGCCATCCTTGAGCATTTCCAAAGATCCCTTTTTAGTTCATTTCTCTGCTTCTTCTCATCAGAATTAAGCTGTCTTGTTTCACTGAGGATGTCTAGTTGGTGCAGCTGCTCCTAAAGTTCTTTCAATTTCACATTCATGTCTCCAAACTCTTGTTTATTCCATATCTTTAGTCTTCTTTTAACCTCTTGAAGCTTCTTGACTATTTGACAACCTGCCCATCCAAACGTTGGAGTGTTGTCCCAAGCTTCCTTTGTAATTTCCAGACACTTGGGATGTGATAACCAAGCATCCATAAATCTGAAGGGCTTGAGACCCCAATTCCAATTGTTATTTGATAACATAATAGGGCAGTGATCAGAAATTGGTCTTGGGAGTCCCCATAGAACCAATTTGAAATGCTCAATGAAGTCTACTGAGACTAGAGATCATTCAAGCCTGCAGAGAATGGCATTGTTCTGAAAATTGGTCCAAGTATATCTCATGCCCATCATTGGAACATCCTTCAACTCAGATTTATAAATAAAATATTTGAAAGCTTTCATGTTTCTGTCAACTCTAGCGCAACCTGTTCTTTCACACATAGCCTTGATTTCATTGAAGTCTCCTCGAATACATGAGGGAATTTGGATAGAAGACATTAGTTGAAGAAGCTCTAGCCATAGATCATTCCTACTAACATCATCATTAGGAGCATAAATACTTACAATGGCACATTCAAACCGAAAAAAATGACCTATTACTAGGACAAAACTCCTGTGAATTGTAACTGTTGTTGGTTGGAATACCTCTGATTTCCATGCTATTAAAATTCCCCCTATCGCCCGTGGGCCCCAGATTCAGCATAATCTACATTAGTTATACCCCATAGTCTTTGAACAACCATAGATTCAAACTTCTCAATCTTCGTTTCTTGAATAAGCACAACATCAGGATCTCTCTCTTTAATAAGTTTTGGCGGGAATCTTTTCTAAAGGGAACTACCTAAACCCCTAATATTCCATGATATTATCTTCATAATGGTCACATAATACTAGGAAATATCACAGTTTAGAGAAGATTTTAATGCCTTTGCAATGGAGCAAAGGTGTTTTGGTTTTGGAGTAATTTCAACTCCTTCACCTCCTTTTGAATTAGATTTTTCATTCAGGTCTCCTGACATCATTATCAGTATAGTCAATTCCCAAGATAGTACCTGTTATTGTAGTAGCCTGAAGCTCCCTTGCAATCAACTCTTCTTCATGTTCTTGAGTGCTAGAAACATAATTTTTAGCATCATAGTCAATGTCATCATTGCTCAGGCATTCCTCATATCTTTGGCTTCTGATAGCTTTTCTAACACTCCTTGGATTTAGCTCAACTTGCAAGTTAATACCTTCCAACTAGGAAGCTCTCAGGTTGCAATTAGAATCGATCACCAGATGACTATTCAATAGCATAATATTTCTTTCAACCTCCTCTTGTTGTCTCAGTTGTATGGTTCTATCGGCTTGTTGGGCTTCATGACGTTGGGCTTGGACGTTTGGATTTAAGGGGTGTAAGTCTTCGTTTTGAGATAGGCTAACAGAATCCTGAATAAACGAGTCCAGTCATTGAGTGGAATTTGAACTTTCTTCAGCAGTCTCTTTAGCTTCTAATAGGTTAATAGGCTTTGCCCCAGCAGCAGAAGCAAACCGTAGGGCTCTCCAATGATCTGGAGCTTTTCTATTGGAAATTCTAACGGAGCCGTGATAAAAACAAACTTCAAACAGGCGCCAAGATCTGAAATTAGCAACCACACAGCTAGGGACAAGCCCCCTAGCAAAAGCATAAACTCTCCAAGGGATAACCCCCTAAGGATAGGCAAAACAGAATAGAGACCTGGTCATTACAAGGAGATACACACAGGCCAGTTCAGAAAATGAAAGTGTCCAAGAAAATGAAAGTGTCCATAACTAACACTATTGGACTACACAAATGTACTGACCAAAAGCATACAAACCCATCAGTAGTACACTTGAATACAGTAGAAGAGAACGATACAGAAATGCTGTAGTAGAAGCAGGATATAGCAGCTCCAACAGGTTAATTATCTCCACAATGCAAACTATATGTACATGAAGCATAACCTGGACAGAACCATGCTCTAAGTGGTAGCAGCAGCTGTACAATTTCACAGGGACTTAAAAAGTCCACAATAGGTGACCACAAAAGATGTAAAATCCAATACTGATATTAGCTACAACCTGAATAGCACAATAATAAGATGGCAATACATGTCAAACCACTGAAACCTGGGCTGTCCAAGGGATATAAGTAAGAATGTACAAGTTCAAGAATGCTGTCCATAGCACTATGTCCTCACTTAACAACTCCCTCAGAAGCTCACAGCTCCCACTCAAATTTTCACACATGTGCTAGGACAGGGCTCCACCAACTCCCTCCCTATATCTCACAATATGCCCCCACTACGTATTACCTCCTCTCACAAAGAAATGATGAGGAACTAGCACACACCTCACAGGGAAAGCACACAATATAAAGAGGGGATTCACATAGTCTCCAAAATCTCCATCAATGAATAAGATATGTACCTGATAGAATAGAAGTAGTAGAAGCCTAGCTCTCCCTATATGGAGCACTAAGCCCAACCTGAAGTAGACAACAACAATGAGTGAGCAATGTTAAAGACTAATGCTTTAACCCCCACTAATATTCCACTCATTTACAATCCATTGTGCTTGAATCCTTGGAAGTTTGGACAATGATAAAAGTCTTGCTCTAACCAGGGAATTAATTTTGTGAACAACTACCTCCCAAGAAGAGGACTTGCCTTGGAATTTCCTCACATTCCTCTCTATCCACACATGGTAAACAGTAGTTGTAAAAACCAGTTTAGTGATGAGAGCCTGGAGAGAGGTGCCTTTGACTGCAGAGAGAAAGGTGACCCAATCAGCCCATGGTCTGGGGAGCCAAGTAACATGGAGTTTGCATAAAATGGAATCCCAAACCTGTTGAGAGAATGGGAAATTAAAGAAGAGATGATCGTGACTCTCACTCCCCTGGCAAAAACTACATTGAGAAGAATGGTTAAGGCCAAAAAGTACAAGCCTATCTGCAGTAGAAAGTCTATTTTGAATAGCTAGCCATGTGATAAAGCTACATTTTGGTATGTGGGATGAGAACCACACCAATTGATGCCACAAAACCTTGGGAAAGGGGGTTCTCAATTTGTTCCAAAATGAAGCAATTGAGAACTGACCATTGGGAGAGAGGGTCCATCTGGAGTGATCAGGCCCACTTAGCCTGGAAGCTACTAGAGGAGGTAGGGTTCTGCTGACCTCATTTAGTTCAAAAGTTTGGGTAGTAGGAAATGCCCAAGATGAATCATGAATGAGGTAGGACACCATAGCATCCTTGGGGATTCCAGAGTCATAAGCAACGCTGGAACCAACTCTATCTATCAAAGGGCCAAGAGGATGCCAGTTGTCATACCACAGAGAAGTGGAATGACCATTCCCTATCACCCTAAGAATATAAGGCTGAATCAAGGGTCTAAGTTGCAATAGTTTCCTCCAGACCCAAGTGCAGTCTCCAGGAATTTTCAAATTCCAGAAACTCCTTCCTTTTATTAAGTACGACTTGACCCATTGACACCACATGGACTGCTCCCCTCCAGAAATAAGGAACCAAATGTGCTTGGCAATGGCTGCCTTATTCCACACTTGCATTGACTTGAAACCAAGGCCACCCTCCTGCTTAGCGGCACACAGGTGCTCCCAAGAGACTTTAGCACTAGTTTTCCTAAGATCAGGGCCAGACCAAAGAAATGCTCTAAGAATTGATTCCACTTCCTTGATCACCTTTTTAGGAATTATGAACAAGGAAGACCAATATGTTTGAATGGAGAAGAGGACATTCTTGATTAACTGAACCCTCCCAGCATATGTGAGATCCCTATTTGTCCATGTCTTAGTTTTAGCAATAATGCTATCAACTAGACGTTGGCAGTCAGAGGCCTTGAGTTTAGTAGAGAGAAGTGGTACCCCAAGATATCTGACAGGCAGTGTGCCTTCCTTGAATCTTAAGACCTCTAAGATTGCCGATCTAGTGCTTGTGTTAACCCCAGAGAAATATATACTACTTTTTCCAGGGCTAGGTGAGAGTCCTGACAGAGTTTGAAACTCAGAGAGAGCATTCTGGATATGATTAATTGATGTCAGTTCACCTTTGCAGAATATCATAAGGTCATCGGCAAAACAAAGGTTGATCAAATTGGTACGACCACATCTCCAATGATAATGAAAATCAGGGAGAAGGGATTTCTCTCTCAGAAGACAGGTGAGAACTTCCATCATAATTACGAATAGGTAAGAGGACAAAGGATCCCCCTGTCTTAGTCCTTTTTTCCCTCTAATGTAACCAGTGACTTCCCCATTGATGCTGAGAGAATAATTAGCAGTGGTAACACAAGCTTGAAGCCATTTAATCATTGTGGGATGGAAGTTCATGGAAGAGAGGACATCCCATAGAAATTCCCATCTAACATTATCATATGCCTTCATAATGTCTACCTTCATAGCACACCTAGGAGTGGATGATGATTTATGGTATCCTCTCATGAGCTCTTGAGTAAGGAAAATATTATTAGCAATCCTCTTACCTTTAACAAAACCTGATTGCACAGGATCAATTAACATGGGGAGGGCAACCTGTAGTCTTCTAGCAAGTATCCTAGAGATACATTTGTAAACAGTATTACAGCAAGAAATGGGCCTAAAGTCCCCAACAGTTGATGGATTAGGGACCTTAGGAACAAGTGCAATAAGGGTAGAATTGGCCTTAGTAAGCAACTGGCCAGACCTAAAGAATGCTTTAACAGCTGCAGTGACCTCATAACCAATAATAGGCCAAGCTTTCCTGAAAAACCCAGCATTATAACCATCAGGACCAGGGGCTTTGGTAGGATTAAGGGACCAAAAGGTGTCCTTAATTTCAAGGTCAGAAACCTCAGCAATCATGGCAACCTTTTGACTATCAGTTAGCTTCCTACTGACTACTTGATGAATCCTAGAATGCCCCTGGTAAGGGAGTATGATGAGGTGATCCAAGTAAATTAGTGTAAAAATTAACAAAGCTTCTCTTGATATCCTCAATATCATGTATGAGAGATCCATCATCAAGCACCAGACTGATAATCTTACTCCTATTTCGAATGTTGCTCACAGCTTTAAAGAAATAAGAAGTACATTGGTCCCCAAGTTTAAGCCATTGAATTCTTGATTTTTGTTTGGCCAAGCTTTCCTCAGCCCTTAATAAAGTGAGGAGCTGCCTATGTACCACTCTTTCTTGGCTTATGATGGAAGGATTAGAGGGATGAGATCCCAATTCTCTCTGCAGAATTTCCAACTGTTGTCTAGATTCAACAACCCTTTTAGAGATATCACTATACTCCATGGTGTTGAGATTCTTAAGTTCCTTTTGCAGAAATTTAAGTTTCTCACATACACAAAACATGGAATTCCCAAGAATCATTCTCCTCCAAACTTTCTGAACTACTGTAAGGAACTGAGGATGATCAGTCAGAAAGTCAAAAAATTTAAAGGGTTTGGGGGAATTCCTAGGACTAGGGGAGATGCACACAATGGCAGGGGAGTGATCGGAAACCCCCGGAGAGGGAAAATGAGCAGAAGAAAAGCTGAAAGCTTTCATCCAATGCTCATTGACTAAGGCCCTATCCAACTTTGTACTGACAAAGTGGGAAGGGTCTTGCTTGTTGGCCCAAGTTAAAAAACATCCTGTATACCTCAAATCATCCAATTCTAAAGCATACAGACAATGATTGAACTCATCCATATGAGAGGGCCAGCTAGTATCACCCCCAAACTTCTCATTAGGGAACCTAATGGCATTAAAGTCCCCTAGAACTATCCAAGGGGATGAAGTGCTAAGTTGGCGGAGGCTAGACCATAATGCCTGCCTATCCACATGGCAGTTAGCCCCATACACAAAGGTTGCAACAAAGGGTGACCTTCCACACTTAGGCTGATCCTCACAATGTATAAATTGGTCAGATTGGTCTAATACATGGACATGCATCACATTAGGATTCCAACACACAAAGATCCTGCCAATGGGAGCTTGAGGATAGTTGTTCACAAAATTCCATTGAGGACAGACAAATTTCATTATTTTGGCAGCCCAGACCTCCTTTATTTTATGCTCCAACAACCCCAAAAGTGAGAGCTTATTGTTATTTATAAAACTTTTAGCCTCTTTTTGCTTGATAGGATCATTAAGACCCCTAAGATTCCAAAAACCAATGTTGAGAGGTTGTGAAGTCATTAAAACAAGTTTCTAAGCAACAAAAGATATGCAATTGGCAGAAATGGAAGTATTAAAAACTGCCCTGACAAAAAGGATATGGGTGAGCTAATTCCCTCCACTGTTTGGGGAACATGTTGACTGCTCCCTAGCTTGTTTCCTCCATCTTTTCCTGGCAGACTTGGAGAGATACTTATTAAAAGCAGTACTTTCATTGGGAACCAACATGACAGCCTTCTCCTTTTCTCCGGAGCCTTGCAAATCTGGAGGTACAGAGGATGGAGGGCTTTGTAGCTCAGAAAGCGAAGTTACCCTTGCTATTCCCTCTGAATTAAGACCAGTCTGAAGACTCTGAACAGTATACAGTCCTTCTCCATTCACTGCTGAAGACAAAATAGCCCCCGAGACACATGATAGAATTGAGTCTGTACCATCCCGAACCTCCAAAATTTCATCTTCTGATCCACTAAGCTCTTCTACATGAGTCACAGTAGGTTCCACTGCCCTACTCTCAAGAAAAGCCAAGGGGTTGCCCATCTGCTAAGCTCATCCAGAACAGCCTGCTGCTTTCCATTACCTACTTGAGCCGAAGAGGTGGAGGCTTTTTTGGCACACTGCAATGTGGGATGTCCAAACACATGGCAAAGATTGCACATAGGTGGAAGGACTTGGTACTCAATAGGGACAACTACAGATTCCCCTTCCACAATAACTGTAACCTCGTCCGGAAGATCTTGTTGAGCACTTACTGCAATACAAATTCTCGCTTTTGTGGATTTGGTTTGGAGAAGGCCAGGCTGCCTAGCAGTTTTGGTTGTGGCTTGGTCTACATGTAGAGGCCTTCCAACTGCACTAGCCATTCTACTTAAACAGTCTTGATTCCAAAGCTCAAATGGCAAGTCATGGAATTTTACCCAAGCTGGTATTTTAGAAGGCTGCTCCTTGGTGGATTTCATCATCCGATGCCAATCCTTAAGTACCAAGTATTTCTGAGAGAAAAAATAAGGACCTCCTTCAAGAACTTGTATTTTGGCTTGCTCATCCCTGAATTCAAACAAATAAAACCCAGCTACATCGGATTTGACGGCCACAAAAAGATCTTTCCATTGATTCCGCGCAGTGGATAAAAGAAGAGGGTAAGCCATCTTCCCATCAAGGAAATGGCCTACCAAATATCTATTCCATTTACCCACCTCAGTCAATTCCAAGTCAATTTCCACTAGAGCTTCCTTCCCCCGTTGGAGGTTTGGAAAATAGTCTAGCTTCATTTCCAACGATGGGCTCTGTGACTGTAGGAGAGAAGCCCAATTTCTAGGCTTAGGTTTACCCTGGATCTGGACCGCATTGGGATTGGGATTAGGTTTGTGGGTTTGAGGTCGAGTAGGGTGGATTTCGGTTGTAGAGTGATTAACTGTGGGCTGCTATGCCCAAAAATTATATTTTCCCCGTTTCGAAGAAAAATACGTGGGTCGCTCTTCTTGTTTTGTTCTTGGTGCCGCTTTGAAGAGAAATACGCCGTTTGAAGAGTCGTTTTGGTTTGATTTGAAGAGTCGCCACCCGGATTTGCGGTATATCACCCGAGAAACCGTTTCGTTTGGAAAACCAATTGATTTGAAGTTGAAAACCAGAGATCAGTTTCAAGGGTCCGGAAGCCATGTTACGAGGGGGGAAGGGTTTTACGGCACCCCCCTCGCCCGATTTGAAATCGGTCTCTACTAAACGTTTGTGGGATTTTTCAAAAGGGATTTTGTTTCATTAGGTCAATTAGCAAGTATGTACAGTTATAACAGGTAAGAATTGCATGCATGTGCAATTGTGCAGTGGATGACAAGATGGAAGTGAGCAAAATGCATGATTACAGAAGCTGAGGATCTGTCACTGACTTTACTCTCGAGCGCTCGAGAACAGTCCCGAGCGCTTGGGAGTTCTGATCAACCTGCAAGCTTTGTTAGCACAGACAGAATACAATACTAAACTGGAAGCTGAAATGACATCAAGTACACTACTGGCTCAGCAGAGGACTTGGAAGACTGAGCTAAGCCTTCAATCTTTCAAGTCATGCATCCCTGCCTTAACAAAGTTAAATCTATGAATTTAAAAGAGCAACAGGTCACACTAATGCATGCAGAGACCTGATGACACAGCAGAGTTGGAAAATAGGGAGCAATGGCATGCATGCACTCTCGAGCGCTCTGGTATGGTTCGGAGCGCTTCGGAGTGTGCTGCATATCAGCTTTCTCTCAAACAAGAAGTGGTTCCGTCTCGACATGCAAAAGCCCTTGTTTTTATATTTCTCTGAAATGACTGATTCTTTTAACTTTAAACAAAAGGGAACTTTGTTCACCCATGCAATCTTTGCGAGAAAATGGTTCTGTTTTGGGGAAAGTGGCTTTCTATGCATGCATGCCAGAATGAAACCAATTCTTTTAATATTACACCTCATTCCCAACCAGCCATGTGACAAAAGGGGCAAGCATGAAGCCTGGACCAGTCCCGAGCGCTCCAGATGACTCTCGAGCGCTTGGGAGTGCGTCCAGTAAGGGTTTTTATGAAAGTATTTTCTTGTGCCCCATTGCTCTTGTTTTTACACTAGGGTCTCCCAACCATGCACCCAGTATTGAAGACTGGGTCAGGCTGAGAGACCCCCCTCAGAAGGGAAGAACAGCCCTTTAGTTATGATCAAAGGTAAGAGTTCTACCTTTTCCTTGAACCTTGCTCCTTGGTGTGGCTTTGAAATGTGGATGAAGAGAGGAGAGTGCAAGAGATCAGAAGGGTATTCTGGATTTCTTGCCCTTTTCCTTGGTAATTTGCAAAACCTTTGAAGTTTGGAAGGATAGTTTGGAGGTTTTTAGTTTTGAGCTAGAGAGAGAGAGAGAGAGCAGAGGATAGGAGTTCTGGAAGAGTGAAAATTTCGTGGTCTCCCTTTCTAGCTGAAAACCAGCCATATTTATAGGCAAAACATCAAATGGTTTTTGAAAATCAAATGGTTTTGGTAAAATATTTCTTTAATAGGTAAACCCTTGGCCTGAAAATCTTCCTACCAGAGGTTGAGTGTGGAATGAGCCATCGGCGGGCTGAAAGTGGCTGTAATGATGATTTGCAAGGTGAGTGGGTGATACAGCCATGCATTGGGCAACAGAAAAGTCTCGAGCGCTTGGGATTACTCCCGAGCGCTTGGGACCTCACACTAGAGCGCTCGAGAAAGAGCCAGGCCAGGGGTTTTGTGAAACAGTTTGGAGCGCTTGGGATTGCTCCTAAGCGCTTGAAAGTCCCCCTTTTTTTATTTTACCATTTTTAATACTTCTTCAAATCTTTCAAGGAGCAAGGTTCTGATCGGTACCAGGCTTGTTTCAATCCAAAGTCATCATCGGGGAGCCTCCGGGCCACAAGTCAAGGAATTTTGAAAAGTCCAAATTGGGGTGTCTACAGTTGCCCCTCTTTGGGCGACGCTCAGCATCACGTCTAGATATGAGTGCCGTCCAAAGATTGAGACAGCCCAATTCAAGCCAAATCAAACCCTCAACTCAAAATCAAATGCAAGTAAAGATACCAACATCTGATGCATGTGGTCGCGTCTTTTCAGACTACCTACGTACCCTTTTCTGCAAGGATCAGACCAGCGTAGTTCTTTGGGGCAAATGCAAACATGCAGACATGCAAGCAAATGATAGAAGGGTGTCACTCAGGACAGCGCCAAATATATGGCGGCGAGAGGGGTGCCAAATCTATGGCAGACAAGATGGGTGCCAAATATATGGCGGCGAAAAGGGGGGGTGCCAAATCTATGGTAGACAAGATGAGTGCCAAATATATGGCGGTGGAAGGGGGGTGGTGAGGAGAATCCACGTGTTGCTCGATTTGGTGGACCAGGTAAGGAGAAGAGAGAAGAATCCACGTGTTGCTCGGTTTGGTGGACCAGATGAGGAGAAGAGAGAAGAATCCACGTGTTGCTCGGTTTGGTGGACCAGGTAAGGAGAAGAGAAGAATCCACGTGTTGCTCGGTTTGGTGGACCAGATGAGGAGAAGAGAGAAGAATCCACGTGTTGCTCGGTTTGGTGGACCAGATGAGGAGAAGAGAGAAGAATCCACGTGTTGCTCGGTTTGGTGGACCAGGTAAGGAGAAGAGAAGAATCCACGTGTTGCTCGGTTTGGTGGACCAGATGAGGAGAAGAGAGAAGAATCCACGTGTTGCTCGGTTTGGTAGACCAGATGAGGAGAAGAGAAGAATCCACGTGTTGCTCGGTTTGGTGGACCAGATGAGGAGAAGAGAGAAGAATCCACGTGTTGCTCGGTTTGGTGGACCAGATGAGGAGAAGAGAGAAGAATCCACGTGTTGCTCGGTTTGGTGGACCAGATGAGGAGAAGAGAGAAGAATCCACGAGTTGCTCGGTTTGGTGGACCAGGTAAGGAGAAGAGAAGAATCCACGTGTTGCTCGGTTTGGTGGACCAGATGAGGAGAAGAGAGAAGAATCCACGTGTTGCTCGGTTTGGTGGACCAGATGAGGAGAAGAGAGAAGAATCCACGTGTTGCTCGGTTTGGTGGACCAGATGAGGAGAAGAGAGAAGAATCCACGTGTTGCTCGGTTTGGTGGACCAGGTAAGGAGAAGAGAAGAATCCACGTGTTGCTCGGTTTGGTGGACTAGATGAGGAGAAGAGAGAAGAATCCACGTGTTGCTCGGTTTGGTGGACCAGATGAGGAGAAGAGAAGAATCCACGTGTTGCTCGGTTTGGTGGACCAGATGAGGAGAAGAGAGAAGAATCCACGTGTTGCTCGGTTTGGTGGACCAGATGAGGAGAAGAGAGAAGAATCCACGTGTTGCTCGGTTTGGTGGACCAGGTAAGAAGAAGAGAAGAATCCACGTATTGCTCGGTTTGGTGGACCAGATGAGGAGAAGAGAGAAGAATCCACGTGTTGCTCGGTTTGGTGGACCAGATGAGGAGAAGAGAGAAGAATCCACGTGTTGCTCGGTTTGGTGGACCAGGTAAGGAGAAGAGAAGAATCCACGTGTTGCTCGGTTTGGTGGACCAGATGAGGAGAAGAGAGAAGAATCCACGTGTTGCTCGGTTTGGTGGACCAGATGAGGAGAAGAGAGAAGAATCCACGTGTTGCTCGGTTTGGTGGACCAGATGAGGAGAAGAGAGAAGAATCCACGTGTTGCTCGGTTTGGTGGACCAGATGAGGAGAAGAGAAGAATCCACGTGTTGCTCGGTTTGGTGGACCAGATGAGGAAGAGAGAAGAATCCACGTGTTGCTCGGTTTGGTGGACCAGATGAGGAGAAGAGAAGAATCCACGTGTTGCTCGGTTTGGTGGACCAGGTAAGGAGAAGAGAAGAATCCACGTGTTGCTCGGTTTGGTGGACCAGGTAAGGAGAAGAGAAGAATCCACGTGTTGCTCGGTTTGGTGGACCAGATGAGGAGAAGAGAGAAGAATCCACGTGTTGCTCGGTTTGGTGGACCAGATGAGGAGAAGAGAGAAGAATCCACGTGTTGCTCGGTTTGGTGGACCAGATGAGGAGAAGAGAGAAGAATCCACGTGTTGCTCGGTTTGGTGGACCAGATGAGGAGAAGAGAGAAGAATCCACGTGTTGCTCGGTTTGGTGGACCAGATGAGGAGAAGAGAGAAGAATCCACGTGTTGCTCGGTTTGGTGGACCAGATGAGGAGAAGAGAGAAGAATCCACGTGTTGCTCGGTTTGGTGGACCAGGTCAGGAGAAGAGAAGAATCCACGTGTTGCTCGATTTGGTGGACCAGATGAGGAGAAGAGAGAAGAATCCACGTGTTGCTCGGTTTGGTGGACCAGATGAGGAGAAGAGAAGAATCCACGTGTTGCTCGGTTTGGTGGACCAGATGAGGAGAAGAGAGAAGAATCCACGTGTTGCTCGGTTTGGTGGACCAGATGAGGAGAAGAGAGAAGAATCCACGTGTTGCTCGGTTTGGTGGACCAGATAAGGAGAAAAGCTTTCTGCGAATGAAATGATGAGACCTCTTCGACTGATATCGACATAAAGTACCAATTTTCAAGCATGAACCAATTGTGGGTATCTGAAAGGAGTTCGTAATCAATTGCTCCGTATAACACGTACTGCAAACAGGACTGAGATTGATTTTGTAAGCAGTTTGACATTGCAATAATTGCCGAGAAGTGACATAATCAGGGGATTGAAGATTTCGGCAAGGTGACTGAAATCAAAAAGGAGCGCTTGGGTCCACTCCCGAGCGCTCTGGAGAGGTACCGAGCGCTCGGGACCACGGCCGGGGCCCGCCACTCCTTCGTCTTCCTTTTCTCGGTCTGGGGGTTTAAAATCCCAAAGCCTGAGCGCTCGAGAACCAGGCGTACGGTTCACTCTCGACAGACTCTCTCTTACTCTCCTCTCAGAACCTCTCTCACGATTCCACCCTCTCGAAACATTTCTCTTTTTCTGAAGAATCACGGATCGATTTCAAGATCTCGAGGTTTTGTCGATCTTCCACTGGGCAATCGTGTGCCAGGAAGTTCGAATCAAGAGGAAGAAGAAGCTACTGGAAGAGGAAGCAAGGGCAATGGCCAATGGGGAAGACCAGGCGATGGCGAGCAGCGAAGTGGCTGCTCCGGTGGCGATGGCCGAGGGCGGCGGCGGCCAGGCCGTGGCCAGCGACGAGAGGGTTGCAGGTGGTGGGGGAGGTGTTGCTAGGGATGATCCTATGGTGGCAGAAGAGGCCCGGGAGAGTCCTACGGCGACTGGGGATGCCAGCGGGGCCGTGGCTGACGTTGGTGGTGACGGGGATAGGGTCGGCAGTGGCGGAGAGGCCACGGGCAGTAGAGACGAGGCTATGGGCAGCGGAGGAGGGGTTTCGGGCACTCCTCCTACTCCTACTGTGGAGGAGTTGTTCGCGGCCGCGGAACGGGCTCGCGAGGAGGGGACAGGCTGACGAGGTGGTGGTTGGTGGTAGAGTCACAGTCACTCCTGCCTTGAGGTCGACGGTGGTGCTACCGAGGAGGGAGGAGAGCAGGATCGGGGCCTCACAGCCTGTTCCTTTCGAAACAGGTGACTATCTGGACTCCGCGGAGCCGCGGGACATACTGGACGCGTTTGGTCTCGACCCAGGGGTCGAGGCCGTGCTGAGAGGTACCGTGACTCCAGAGGATCGGGCTGCGGCACTGCTGCTGGGAGCCTTGCTGAGTGGCGCGGGTGCGTCGGACGCGGGGGGTCACGAGGTTGAGGAGGAGGAGATGGAGGAGATGGAGACGGAGAGACCAGAGCCTGAGGCAGCTGCCGAGGCGCGGGTGACCGCGGTTGACGAGGCGAAGGCCTATCTGGGAGGAGAGCGTGTCGGGTTTGCGATTGCGACCTACGCTCCGCAGGCTCACTTCTTTGTGCCTGTGGGGATAGATGGCTACACCCCTGCTCGGGCTGACTACCCGGAGGACTTGCTCCTCCGAGACCGCGACTCGCACATCTCCACGGGTTGGACCACGGTAAGCTTTTAACTATTTGAATGCTTTTGAATTCGACACTTGAGTTATTTCGTGAATTGCTATATTGATTGTTGATGCTGATGCTATTTGCTTAATCTGTTGAAACAGCGCACGACGGATGTTTACGGTCACGGAGGCTCAGCTAGCTCGCTGCGGTACTTCAGGGACCTGCCGGCGAGAGTGCGAGAGTTAGTGGAGGCGGCGGGATTCGGTCCGTTCATCCAGTTGATGACATCGGTGAGGGTAGACCGTGCTGTGCTTACAGCACTGACCGAGAGGTGGTGGGATACCACCAACACCTTCCACTTCCGGTTTGGTGAGATGACGCTGACACCGCTGGACTTCGCAGCGATTACAGGGCTGAGAGTGGGAGGAGAGCCACTCCCTTACGACTCGAGTTTGGTGTTGGACGACGCGGCCTTGCTGTGGTTCCTCGGGCGGGTTCCACGGCATAGCGGCGGGATGGCGACCTACGGGCAGTTCGTGGAGTACTGGGACCACGAGCCCGTAGACGACGAGGAGGCGGCGAGGATGGCCCGGGCGTACCTGCTCTACCTCTTCGGGGCTTCCCTGTACCCGACTAGGCGGTCGCGGGTGCACCTTTGCTATTTGGCAGGTCTGGTTGACCTGAGGACTGCAGGACGGTTTGACTGGGGAGGGGGTGCCTTGTGCACTCTCTACTGTTTTTTGGGTGCTGCCTCACGCGGAGTAGGCAACACGGTCGGAGGCTATTGGAGGATTGTCGAGGTACGGTTTAATTTATCGCTTTAATATTACTAACGATCTACTTATCGATTTGAAAGGTAAACTTGAACTGAAATGAGTTTGACCATTCGCAGCTCTGGGCTTACGAGGTTCTCGGGATGTTCCCACCCGAGAACACCTGTAGAGATCCTGGTTTGCTTCCCCGCGGGCTTGCGTGGAGCAAAACTTATAGGAGGACAAAGGAGAGGAGAGGGGAGGTGATGACCTTCCGACGCTGGCTAGACCGCTCGACTGGAGCCGCGGTATGACCTGCTCCTATTTCATTTCTCTCTTCTGTATACGATGTACGCTTTGTTGATGCTTCCAAATTTGATATGCAGGTTCACTGGGACAGGTGGTCGAGGGTGGAGGCTGAGTTCCTGCCTAGGAGCCGGGAGGTGACACGGAGCAGGGTGTTGCTGGAGTGTCCACTGGGCTGGCAGTGGTACCTGGGGGATCGGGTGACTCGACAGTCGCTCGGTCTTCCAGCGTTTGTGGTGCCCGGGTTGCTCCCTCCACGTGTGCAGAGGACTGAGACGTACACTCGTGCGGAGTTGGAGCTATACACAGTGCCCGACACAGACTTAGAGCGGCACCTACGGCGCGGTCTGGACTACGCAGCTTACGTAGACCAGTACCTGGCCACGAGACTAGGGGTAGAGGCTGAGTTAGAGAGGAGGATAGCCGCGGATGGGCGAGGTCCTGGCGCCGGAGAGGCTGGAGTGCGAGGCCGCGGAGGTCGGTCCGCACGGGGTAGTGTTCGAGGTGGTAGACAGCCTGCAGGCGGTCGAGGTGCCAGCCCGACTGGCAGAGGAGAGGGTGACACAGGGGTGCCTGAGACAGCAGAGGCCTCCGGCTCGACGGTGCTACCCACGCTGGAGTGGACAGTGGGGGCGACAGACTCTTCGGGGGCGCGCGTGGTGATAGACGTCCCGCGTCTTCCACAGCCGCCGATGCGACTCCCGGCTCAGGTATAAACGCATTTCAAGTTTCTGATTGCTCCGAACGATTATCGCTTGCACGTCTCTAATACTCGAATGTTACAGGTACCGCGAGAGTGGGCCGAGACAGCCATCATGCTGATGGTGGGAATGCGCCACCTGCTGAAAGGTTGTGTGAGAGGGAGAGTCTTGCCGACTAGACCCGCCCCTAGGCCTGCTTCTCCTGTCACTCCTGAGGTATGACAATGCATGGCACAGAAATTTCTCTTTTAATGAACCGATTGAATTTTGAAATATGTATGCGATGATCGTATGCTCGTGATATGTAGGTGCAGCTACGACGCTCAGCTAGAGTACGACCTCTAGCTTCTACCAGCACACGCGGACGGGGGACACAGGGGGCGTCACGGCTTGCTGCGGAGGCTAGGCAGTTTGAGGTCGCTCCTAGAGCAGGGTCCCAGCGGAGGCTTGCTCGCGGGGAGTCACTGGAGGAGGAGGACGAGACAGAGGAGTCGTCTGAGTCACGCGTGCTAGGGTCGACGGACTCAGAGACTGCTTCTGGTTCTCCCAGCGGAGACAATGGCGACGACGGTGATGATAGTGAGAGCACAGAGCCCGAGGGCCACCAGCAGAAGAGAACACGTCGCGTTTGAGTCTCAGGCTTCGCTTTTGCTAGTTTTTCTAGTACACGGGCCTGCGTGCCTACGTAGTTGTAGCTTCTAGGCCTGCGCGCCTTGATTTTGTTTGGGTCTGCGTGCCCCGGTAGTTAGGATCGGGCGCGTGTTTGTCCCAGCTTTTGCACTTCCTTCCTTACTTATCGTGAATACCGTACTTATTTATGAAAATTTGCACTTCATTCTTCGGTATTCGCTCGCACTTCCTTTTAAGAATTATGCTCATTCGCAACTTCCAATTGATGCTTCTGAATGAAAGACTAAAACTTGACGTTCGACGCACGATAGCAAATTCTTAGATGATTTTGACAACGAAAACTAAACTTAAGTGTTTCTGCTTGCGACCGAGTGTGCTGTGCAGTTAACGATGAGTGCCGTGACTTACGAGAGATGCCGTATCAACCACAACGCCCTAGACACGAAGACCGATATTCACATGCACATGACAATGATGATTTCGAGACGCTTGAAATGACTAAAACTTGAACTAAGAACATTAATGCGCGTCTGATCATGCCACACAGTTAGAAATGCACAATGTGACTTACGCGAGTCGTCGGACTCGATCAAACACACCTAACGCGGCATTTGATACGTTTGCGGAATGAAAATCTTAGAAGTTTTCATACTTTCGAAGAAAATGGATAGATGCAGAAGCAAATACATGATGAAAACTTCTGTATCCTCAGATTACATGCTGAGGACCTTCTGATCTAAGAATGCATGCAATGGTGAGGTTGAATTGAGGCTAACAAAAGCTGGAATCAGAAGCTGCTGTAAACAGCAGAACTCTCGAGCGCTCGAGAGCACTCTAGAGCGCTCGAGAGCACTCTAGAGCGCTTGGGACTTCACTCCCGAGCGCTCGGGACTTCTGCTGTCTGCAGTCCCCGGCTGATTAAAGAGGTGTGCCGCCGGATGATGCCGAAAGGTAGCATGCCAAGCAGACCGGTTTGCTAAAAATGAAGGTGACCATAAGAGGTCGAGACCAGAAAGTGAGATCCCTGTTTCGACGTATTGACAACAACAATGGTATTTTTACTTTTATTTTTATTATTATTATTATTTTTTTTTTTTTGAAAAACAAAGGACACGTTTAAGTATCCCTTCTGCTTTACTGTTTTTGGTCAGCGGGCTGGTATTTTCAGGACCTTTGAGAACTAGGACGGAATTTATTTTTGGATGAAAGTTGGGTTTGAGCTGGAGCCAGAGCTTGTGTTGAAGCTGGTTTGAGGTTGACTTTGATCAAGGCTTGAGCTTCGAGCATGTATGCCCCAGTCTTGAGGTTGGCTGTACGCTTGCAGTGATTGAGGGCATTGGGCCGACATGCTCCAGTGAGTGGCAATCCTTAGTTCTGATTCTTTCCCTTTGATTCCACTGATAGCTTTTGTCATGATCAAAAGTGCAGGTTGTTCCATGTATTGGAGCTTCTCTCACGAGTTGGGACTTTAACGACGACCGGAAATGACCTTGCATGAATTTGGACAAGGCCCAGATGACTCAAAGGATGAGAAAGACCCATCATCAGCAGACTGACTCTTAACGAAGACTTTGACTGGACGAGGAGCTTTGATGCGACCGGACGAGGGGCTCGATTTTTTTTATTTTTTATTTTTTTTTTTTTTGAGAATTTTACGTTTTGAAATTGTCATGATAAAATCATGTTTTGACGATTTTCCCATTTGGTTTTGAAATTGTTTTGGCAAAACACGAGGATTTTTATCAGGAATCATGCCCCAGGTTGAGATTTTTGCAATATTCTCAAAACGCCTTGGCGCGCCTTCTTGTTTTCCCCTGCTGTCCAGGATTTTTGTTATCAAGTTGTGTTCTTCAATCTGACAGGACTTTATTCGGGTTGTAACGTGGCCGAGATTTTTGGCTTAACAAAGAAAGGATAATAGGCTCAAACTTTTTTTTTTTCATCTTCTTGGGGTTTTGAGAGCTAGCAGCCATCTTGAACATTTTTGTGCCGTTTTTTACTTTTGATGGGCGCCTTCTTTCATCTGCTTTGCTTCGTCTTTTGTTGTGCCGATGCGTTTGGTATTTTCATTGATCTTGAGCTTTTTCTGATTTTTTTTCGATGTTTTGCATCTCAATGTGCGTATGCATTTGGCACTTTTGCGCTTTGAATTCTGACACGCCGATGATGGTCAGGTGTTCGGCACTTTCGTCTTCTTTTTTTCAACCCAGTGTGGGGGATAGCTGCCTAGCTGGGTTTTTTTTTTTTTTTTTTTCAAGTAAATTGATTTAGGCTCAAAGGGGGTTATCAATGGATATATATCTCCAAGTGTTTGATAAAAGAAGAGAATGCCTTTCTTCATTTTGAATTGCACAACTTGATAACTGGATCCTAGATGCAGTTTGAGAGATTTGTGTGTTCTAACTTTTGCCTAGATCATGTTTTGATGTTTTGATCTAGCGAGCTTTTTACTTGGGCCAAGATGTTGCTTCTTCATGGCGCCAGGGAATGGTCCCATGAAATTCTTCTTCTTGCGAGGGCAAAATACCTCGTATTTTGAATTTCTCAAATGGTGGCGAAAAACAATTTCAAGTTGAGGGATTATCACAAAACACAAGTTTATTATCACAATGACAAACCGACAAAAGATTGACTCGAAAGGTTGCGACTAATTTTTGGGATTAACTCATAAGAATATGACCGGGCCTCAGGATAAGGCTGCCTACGTATCCCTCCCGTGAAGGAATCAGGTCATAACGTAGTTCAGACATGCGGAACTGACTTTCTTTTGGCTCTTCTTTTTTTTCGATTACAGACTCAAATTTGACAACAAAACAGACCTGAGAGCATGACAGACTGAAAGTACAAATTGACCTGAAATTAAGAGACTAAGACTTGACTCGAAATTCAAAAGTTTCCCAAACTTGTGAGAAAATTCCGTCCATGGGCAGGCACCTCAAGCATTATTCGGATTCTGATCCATCCTCAGACTTTGCATTGGTTTGGAGCTTGAGGCTAAGGCACCGAGCATATCCAGGGTTGGAACAACGGGCTCCGGCGACCAATTGTCGATGATGCATTGGAGGGGATGGGCTTTTATGCCATTGCCGTTGATGGTTTGGCTGCCCAAAAGTTGTCCAAAGGAACCATGTCCCATCAAGTCGCCGGCCTGGGCAACCTTGAACTCCTCGAAGGTCGGCAGATAATTCCCCACAGCAGGACTTGGTTTTGAAGGTGGAGGTGAGATGATTCCTTCATCAATGAGGTCTTGAATTTTGTGGCGGAGACGGAAGCAGCTGTTAGTAGAATGGCCCGCACACTGGTGAAAGGCACAATAGGCGTCCGGATTGTGGGACGACGAGAGCTTCTGAGGTGGCGGAGTTGGAGGGAGCGGCTGGATGAGACCGGCTTCAAGGAGTCTCCCATAAACCAAAGACAACGGGGCAGAAAAGCGGGAGAGGAACCTTGGCGGGATCTTGCCGCTGGATTGAGGGTTCATAGCGGTGCCAAGGGAGCCTCTGGTGGAGATGCTACTTGCCTCAGCACTGCATGCTGCTTTCTTGCCTTTGTGCACATCCTGCCTTTTAGTCCTAGTCTTAGGCAAGGACCCTGTACTTTCCTTTGAGCGCTTTTTGGCGTCGTGGAATTCGACCAAGTCTCTCAGCATGTCAGAGAGCGTCACCTCTGATTGTGGTTTGACTCCGGCAGTTGGAGAGTGGTAGGTTTGCGGAGATTCTCCGTTCCTGGCCTTATCAGCACTCAATCCCAGACCCGGATTTGACATGATGGAGGTGAGAATGCCAATCAGCCTTTGTAATAGAGCCGTTTGTTCATTCATTTCCTCTACAGCCCTTCTTAGTTCAATCAGCTCTGCTTGTCCTGCCATTTCGAGATAGTCGGAGAAGATGGTGTGGCTTTGTGAGGGATGGGTGGCTTAGTGCTGACAGTAAAGCAAAAAGCGAACTCAGAACGTGCCCCTGTTATGATTTATTGAAAACTGTGCATGAATAAAAGAATTGTTAATCACATGTTGTCATTGTCGACTCAAGGGATCCAACTTTACGGGAAATTCCAACGGTCACGGGTAAGTCGGTGTCAGGTAGGTTAAATTCCTCATGTTGGGAATCAGAGCCAATCTCCTTATCTAAGACCATCCGAGACAGAGCAATAAGACCGCTGGAAGATGCACTTAAGGCTAAACTAGGGGGGGGCCGTTCGGGCACGGCGAACACCGGAGGTATCCCAAACTCCGTGGATTTATGGTCTCCTAGACCCTGACTCAAGAAACGACATGCTATGAAGGATCGCCTTAGTCCTCAGAGATTCTTTTTAGGGTGTATCCTTTGTTTAGAATGGCAAATTCTAAGAGATGTCAAAATGAACTAAGTATTCGACTAGTCCTCGTTCGAAGTCTCAATTTTGAACTTGGAATAACTTAGTATAGACGGCGTGATACCCCAACCATCGTGGTGTCAGTGACACTGTGTCATTAGCCAAGGTGGTGTAAGTAAAGTGACATCACGGCATCGTTTTCCTTGTTATTCCTTATTCTCTGTTGAATCTCCGATTAGGCATTAGTCAAGGACTTAGTAACATCCTGATTTCCCAAAGACTCCTCGTTCTAAGGACTCATGTAGTTCAGACAACGTACACTAGGGTGCACGATTCATCATCGGGCCTCGGCAACCTTCTACAGACCGTGCGAGTGGGATTAAGAGCACATGGCACGAAATTGGACGGGTAGCATGACAGCATGACATGGATGAGATGCAGAAAGCAGTAACATGTAGACAGGATATAGCATATAATCCTACCCTGCGGATTCTTGTCCTAGTTTGGAAGGTTCTATTGCTTTCTAAACACGTACAAAGGCTGGTTTTGGCTTGAAGAGGGTTCCCCGGACTAGAGTCAAAGTATACCTCCCACTATTGAGCGTACACCCAATAATGGTACAAACGGTAGGGATGACTCATCACGGTCGAGGGTTGCTGAGCGTTCCGGGATTCCCCATCACCGGCAAGCCGGGTAGGATTGCCGAAACACAACAGCGGGGTTGCACAAGGTATATACAAGAAATAAATAATGAAACAAAATCCCTTTTGAAAATCCCACAAACGTTTTTCAAGCCTGGCTCACTAGCTTAATTGATATTCAAGAAAAGCGGGCCGTTTTATCAACAAACCAACTTTTTCTCAAGCATTAATTAAACTGTTCCCCAGCAGAGTCGCCACTGTGGGCTGCTATGCCCGAAAATTATATTTTCCCCGTTTCGAAGAAAAATACGTGGGTCGCTCTTCTTGTTTTGTTCTTGGTGCCGCTTTGAAGAGAAATACGCCGTTTGAAGAGTCGTTTTGGTTTGATTTGAAGAGTCGCCACCCGGATTTGCGGTATATCACCCGAGAAACCGTTTCGTTTGGAAAACCAATTGATTTGAAGTTGAAAACCAGAGATCAGTTTCAAGGGTCCGGAAGCCATGTTACGAGGGGGGAAGGGTTTTACGGCACCCCCCTCGCCCGATTTGAAATCGGTCTCTACTAAACGTTTGTGGGATTTTTCAAAAGGGATTTTGTTTCATTAGGTCAATTAGCAAGTATGTACAGTTATAACAGGTAAGAATTGCATGCATGTGCAATTGTGCAGTGGATGACAAGATGGAAGTGAGCAAAATGCATGATTACAGAAGCTGAGAATCTGTCACTGACTTTACTCTCGAGCGCTCGAGAACAGTCCCGAGCGCTTGGGAGTTCTGATCAACCTGCAAGCTTTGTTAGCACAGACAGAATACAATACTAAACTGGAAGCTGAAATGACATCAAGTACACTACTGGCTCAGCAGAGGACTTGGAAGACTGAGCTAAGCCTTCAATCTTTCAAGTCATGCATCCCTGCCTTAACAAAGTTAAATCTATGAATTTAAAAGAGCAACAGGTCACACTAATGCATGCAGAGACCTGATGACACAACAGAGTTGGAAAATAGGGAGCAATGGCATGCATGCACTCTCGAGCGCTCTGGTATGGTTCGGAGCGCTTCGGAGTGTGCTGCATATCAGCTTTCTCTCAAACAAGAAGTGGTTCCATCTCGACATGCAAAAGCCCTTGTTTTTATATTTCTCTGAAATGACTGATTCTTTTAACTTTAAACAAAAGGGAACTTTGTTCACCCATGCAATCTTTGCGAGAAAATGGTTCTGTTTTGGGGAAAGTGGCTTTCTATGCATGCATGCCAGAATGAAACCAATTCTTTTAATATTACACCTCATTCCCAACCAGCCATGTGACAAAAGGGGCAAGCATGAAGCCTGGACCAGTCCCGAGCGCTCCAGATGACTCTCGAGCGCTTGGGAGTGCGTCCAGTAAGGGTTTTTATGAAAGTATTTTCTTGTGCCCCATTGCTCTTGTTTTTACACTAGGGTCTCCCAACCATGCACCCAGTATTGAAGACTGGGTCAGGCTGAGAGACCCCCCTCAGAAGGGAAGAACAGCCCTTTAGTTATGATCAAAGGTAAGAGTTCTACCTTTTCCTTGAACCTTGCTCCTTGGTGTGGCTTTGAAATGTGGATGAAGAGAGGAGAGTGCAAGAGATCAGAAGGGTATTCTGGATTTCTTGCCCTTTTCCTTGGTAATTTGCAAAACCTTTGAAGTTTGGAAGGATAGTTTGGAGGTTTTTAGTTTTGAGCTAGAGAGAGAGAGAGAGAGAGAGAGAGCAGAGGATAGGAGTTCTGGAAGAGTGAAAATTTCGTGGTCTCCCTTTCTAGCTGAAAACTAGCCATATTTATAGGCAAAACATCAAATGGTTTTTGAAAATCAAATGGTTTTGGTAAAATATTTTCTTTAATAGGTAAACCCTTGGCCTGAAAATCTTCCTACCAGAGGTTGAGTGTGGAATGAGCCATCGGCGGGCTGAAAGTGGCTGTAATGATGATTTGCAAGGTGAGTGGGTGATACAGCCATGCATTGGGCAACAGAAAAGTCTCGAGCGCTTGGGATTACTCCCGAGCGCTTGGGACCTCACTCTAGAGCGCTCGAGAAAGAGCCAGGCCAGGGGTTTTGTGAAACAGTTTGGAGCGCTTGGGATTGCTCCTAAGCGCTTGAAAGTCCCCCTTTTTTTCTTTTACCATTTTTAATACTTCTTCAAATCTTTCAAGGAGCAAGGTTCTGATCGGTACCAGGCTTGTTTCAATCCAAAGTCATCATCGGGGAGCCTCCGGGCCACAAGTCAATGAATTTTGAAAAGTCCAAATTGGGGTGTCTACATTAACCTAGGATGCTAAATGGGACGGCCTCCTAGGTTTTGTATCAGCTTCATCATATCCCATATTGGGATCCCCTTCCAGGTACGGGGACCCTCTGGCATTGATTAGGGTTTTCAGATTAGGATTTGAGAGTACCTCGTGTTGTTGGTGTTGTTGATGAATGTCGAGAAGATGAGCTGCTCGCTCCTCTGCTTCCCGCACAAGGGCCTCTTCGAAGACCTGCTGTAGCTTCCTTGAAGGACTAGGGTTTTTTGCTATTTTAGGGCTGAATGATCCAAACCCAGTTGATGTTGTTGCCTGGTTTGCATTTAAAAGAAGTTGATGTTGTTGCCTGGTTTGCATTTAAAAGAATGGGTACCGAGTTAAAATCCCCTGAGATGTTCACCTTTTGAATTTCCATCTCCATCTGGGTAGAACGAACTTGAGAAGATTTGGAAAGGTCAGAGATCTGTTGTTTTCTCCTTACTTCATTAGAGTCCAACGCCTTTAGACTTAACCCATCTGCAATAGAGATAGTCCCATCGGCCATTTGAGGATTGCTGCTTGACTCAGATGCAATCACAGGGACTACCTGCTCAATCGCCGAAGTTCCTGTGGGAATCGCCTAAATCGCCCATTCTCCTGGTTCTCTTCCTCTCCTTTATTTTCTCCTTTTTCATTTCAATTTCAATAAGTCTAGAGACCATGATACCAACCCATGATAATGCTGAGGTGGAAAGCCAAATCACGTTGGTGGGTCCCTCCTTTAACCTCAATTCTCAAACAAAACAAAAACAACACACCTCCCTCTCTCTCCCCACTTCCATCTCTGCCTCCACCGCCATTTTTACTCTCTCTCTCTCTCTCACACACACACTCACAACCACACACATCCCTTCTCTCCCAAAACCACTTTCTCCCTCACTCGGCTAAAATCACTCACAAGTTTCTCTATCCCTTCAATTTTCTCTTGGTCTCTCTAAATCTGTAGTCCATCACCATTCACTCGAATGTAGAAGCTCCAAACTTCCTAGAACTATCTTCGGTACAACTCTACGAAGCAACAAATCCATCTGGCTAAATGGGGAAGAATTTGGGTCTGTTGGTGCATGGGGCCAGGGTATTTTGCCCCAAATGGGAAAGAATTTGGGTATGTTGGTGCTTGGGGCCATGGGGATCTGAAAGCATGACCAGAAGTAGATTTTCAACGGGAATTAAATTCGAAGTTAGCTAATTTGGTAGTACTGGTGTAATATGGATCGTATGCAATATATATTTTATAAAAAATTGGTCTAGGGTCCACTATAGAGAACTTGTAACCCAGTTAGTTCACTTCTAATGTTTGTAATCCCTCTAGTCCACTAATAGAGTTTAGTAAGACCTTAAGTCCACTTCTTTTAAAAAAAAATTAATCCAAGACAAAAATGTCCTCCTATATAAGCTGCAGTGCCGGCCCTGATATTTAGGTTGCCCAAGCCCAGCCTCATGCATTGTTGCCCATCTTCTATTAAGTCATACAAAATTTAAAAAAAAAACATATAAGTACCAAAAAAAACAACAACATCAAAGTTATATGCTGTTCCTTTAGCTTGAACAATATCGTAAAATTCAACATCAAAATGTAACTCCAGTTATAGTGCTTTATAATTAGCATAATCCGATTAAAAAATAACTTCCCTTTGCATTTTTTCAAGCAAATTTCTCAATTAAGTCATCATATTTTACTTATCCATGACCTCGGGGTCCATTCCACTAAGTTTTGGTTATTCGGCTTTTTGTGCTTTTTAGTTGATATATGTGACAAGAATGGCCTGTCTTGAAATTAAAGTGTAAAAAGTTTTTTTTTAAAAAGCCCATAAATGCTCTTAATGGAACGATGCATCATTTTCAATTGAGATCATAACCAATCTATTTAATCACTCTTGCGAAATGATAGTTCAAAGGTAAAAACAAAAAGGAAACTGATATTGGCACTTCAAAAATTGATGGAGGCACTCCAATATCAGTGTAATTCCAAAGTCACTTTCCTTTATTTTTTTGGAGTGCTTCTATCAATTTTTGGAGTGCTAATATCAGTTTCCAAATAGAAACTATGTTAGCTCGCTTAATTTTATTTTAACTATGACTTTTTTTTAATCAAATGTAAGAATATATCTACATTCCTCCACTATTGTGTTTGTTACCTCTGGGCCGGCCCTGATAAGCTGTCATATAGAGAGAAATTCTAGACCAAAAATAAATCTAGAGCACAGCCTCCTCCTCCTCCTCCTCCCCTCTCTCTCTCGTTGCCGCCGGAGGGAAACGTACAATATCGATGACGAAGATCTCTCCACGTAGACACCAGTCCCAACCCTTGATTCTCGCAGTCTCCATGCCATTGATGGACAGACAAGACCTTCACCTTCAACTGCTAGAGCGAGAGTCGATACACCGCTGTTCCACGTCACCGGAAGAAACTCGAGCAAGAACCTCCAACCGCTTGTACCTTCTTCCTTCTCCGCCGCCGGTGAATGGGATCGTCCTGAAATTTCATCTCCGATGTCGGCATTTGACACGTCGCCGGTATCCGACACGTCATCTTTGTCGTCGTCTACGCTACGCGAAACAAAGAACACGACGACCCACCAGTTACGATAGACCTCCAAACTCCGTATAGCGACGCCGTTGACGGTGACATCACCGTTTCGAGATCGAATAACAACTGACTTGTTCGGAGCGTCTCGATCGCAGTTCCTTATGTTTGGTGGTAATCTAATCTGATTCCTAGCAACAAAGTAGAAGGTATTGAAATGCTTGGAGGGTACCTTCATTTCTCTGCTTCCAAGAGTGTGCTGGAGTTGATACCGGTGATGTCCCTACTTAATTGAATTTTGTGCTAGTCTTTTTTTTTTTTTTTTTTTGAGGATTCCCAGAAATTTGAAGATTACAAGTACTTATGTTGAATTGTTTGTGGGATGTTTGCAGAAATTACGAGGGAAACTTGACAAGCTTCTAAACGCACTACAACAAAAAACACCAATTATGACACCCTTTGGTGAACAGGTTGAAACAGGTTGTGTTTTTTGAAAAAATACACAAGGTTATATGTATGTTTTTCCTAGGGTTAGAGATCTAAAGTTTTTTGAATAAATATATAAAGTTATATTTGTGCTTTTCATCAATCACTTATTGATTTGGTCCGCGCAGCGGCCTCTCCAACTTGCTTCTGATATATTTGGAGTTTTTTGAATAAATATATAAGGTTATATGTGTGTTTTTTCTAGGGCTAGACATATAAAGTTGGAACAGGTTGTGTTTTTTGAAAAAATATATAAAGTTATATGTGTGCTTTTCGTGTCACACGAAAAATATGTTTTTGTGTGTTTTTGTTGTTATTTAATGTCATTTTTTTAAAACATTCTCAGTTAGAGAGAGATATATAATAATATATAACGTTATATTGTTATATATAACATTCTATATTAGAAATATTCTATGTTATTTTTTTTAAAGAGAACATATAATGTTATATATGACCTTTTGTTCCGTGTAACGTTATATATGAGCTTCTGTCATATATAACGGTATATGCTCTATTGTCGATCACTTATTGAATTGGTCCACGTAGCGGCCTCTCTGACTTATACGTGAAAATATGTGATTTGAAGCTCGGTTAGCGATGTGATTTGGTTATAGATGATCTTCTCTACTGAAACATATATGTTATATGTGACAATTTGCCCTTGGTACCTAATTTTGTCCTGTAAAACTCCAAAACAAAGGAACTAATAACGTTATATGTTCTCTTATTGAATTGGTCCGCGCAGCGGCCTCTCAAAAACACATATAGATATATCCATATATGATTATATATGGTTATATGAGAATATTTGTGACCATATGAGCTTGTATTGACATAAAAAAAAAAAAAAAATTCAATTTGCATAGAGAACATATAACGTTGTATATGAGATTTTGTCTTGTAAAACTCAAAAAAAAAAAATAGAGAAACTAATAACGTTATATATTCTCATATTGAATAGGTCCGCGCAGAGGCCTCTCAAAAGTACATATGGAAATATCCATATATTATCAAAAGTAAGTCGAAGAGGCCGCTGCGCGGACCAATTCAATAAGTGATGGATAACGAAGCATATAAAGTTATATGTGAACTTCTTTCATGTGTAATGTGTTTTTCCTAAGGTTAGACATATAATATTATATCTCATTTTTGAGATATATTAATGTTGTTTATGTTGTTTTGAATATGTATATATGTAGATAGAGAGGTTATGGGAATGCTATTCGGAGGTAGAAAATCACAAATTTTGAAGGATTCGATGAAGGTTTTGATGAAGAAATTGTGAAAAAATAAAGCTCGACTCCTTGTGGCCTCATCAACATTCAACTTGGGATTCAAGGCGCAACTGAAAACAAGGATAATGGTGATATGATATGTGAACATATAATGTTATTTTTTGAGATATATAATATTGTTGGAAAGATATGATATTGTTTTGAGAACATATAATTTTATATGTCATATTTTGTGAGACTTAGAGCTACAGAAGCTCAGATATAATTTTATATATTCTATTTTTTATGAGATTTAGAACTATAGAAGCTCACATATAATGTTATATATTCTGTTCTATTTTTTGTGAGATTCAGAGCTGCAGAAGCTCAAATATAATGCTATATGTCCTCTCTCTTTTTTGGCAATATGTAGATATTCGAAAACTCACATATAATGTTATATGTTTTGTATGGACCAGCATATAACGTAAAGACTAAAAACAAGAAAAACCAAAAAAAAATATTGCATGCTAGAAAATTTTTGCCACACATGATGTTGTATGTTAGGAAATTTTTATCACTCATATAACGTTAAAAAATCAATACAAGAAAAATAGGAAAAAACAAAAAGAGAAATTTGTCACATATATAACGTTAAATGTTAAGTGTAGCGGGTTTAATAAAAAAAATCAAGAAAAATGAAAAAATACGTTTTTTGTTACACACATAACGTTATATGTGGCGTGATGGCAGCGGCAACGGTAACAGCGGTGGTGGCGGCGGCGACGGCTTGATTGCAACAAAAACGAAAAAAAAATGAAAAAATATATATTTTCGTGTTAGCCAAACAAGGCCCTTGTTTCTTAGGTGGTGTATTTTTGTCATTAAAATTATTAGTGGACTTAGTGGGTTATGAAACTTAGAAATGGACTAGATGGGTTTGGAAACAGCTATAGTGGACCTATGTTGGACATCTGTTTTTCAAAACTTGATTGTTGGTTATTGTAAATCTCAATTCATGTCTCCTCTTTTTTTTCCTTCTTCTAAGAACCTAATTCATATGGTTTATCAATTGAGAATGTAATTTTTTCTGAACCAGGCAAGTGGAGAAAACGATTTGCAAAGAGTGATGGTATTGGGCCTATTGGCTGTGTTGATCAATTGCCCATGGTGGTGTATTAATTGGTTGGACTTGTTGGCCAGAGGAAGGAAATGGGAGAGAAGGGATGTGTGCGGTTGTGAGTGGGTGTGTGCGGTTGTGAGTGGGTGGGTGGGTGTGTGTGTGAGAGAGAGAGAGTAAAAATGGCGGTGGAGGCAGAGATGGAAGCGGAGAGAGAGAGGAAAATGTTTGTTTTTGTTTTGTTTGAGAAATTGAGCTAGGTTAGTGGAGGTACCCACCAACGTGATTTGGCTCTTCCCCTCACCATCATTGGTTGGTATCATGGTCTCAAGACTTAAATTGTTCCAATTTTACTGTTCTACCGATTCTTCCAAGGAGTATTTGTCTTTACTATTGTCCGGAAAACTCTGTATTCGATTCACGATCATCTATATTACAATACACAACGATTTGCAAAATGTCTTTATCACAATTGTCCTACGTGGCACATTGAAAGGCTCTGATTAAATAAAAGGTTTGAGGGTTAAAATTCAATTCATCCAAGGGTTATCATTTGTTTGGGTTCGAAATTTGAAAACTCATTATTTTTCTCCCTTAATTTTCAATTCTTTCCTTTTTCTGTGGCAAAAAATATGAAAATTTATTTTCTTTCTTACTTCCCCCTCTCCTCTCCTTTTCTTATCCTCTCTTCTCTCATTGATTTCTCATCAGCAACCTCGAGGTTGCTGTAATATTGGTATATACACCGGTTAACTTGAATTAGCACAAAATTTCAATTACAAAAAAATAATATCTCAAGTATATCCACCGGTTAACTTGAATCAACACAAAATAGCTCTTGTTTTTTTGTAGTTGAAATTTTGCGAATGGGGCGTTGGCTTTCAAGAATCTGGATAGACAAAACTGGTGAGCCGTGCCTGTGGTGGGGTGTTTCCGTCGGACTCCTTCGGATCTCCTCTCCGCTGCGTACCTGCACCAAGGCGCGAGGCGTTGGGCCGCCCCACGCCCCTCCGACAAGTAAGTCAGTATACTGGAGAGAGAGAGCGAGTACTGTAGTAGGGTCTGAGATTGTGTACCTTTCTTCGGGTTTATCCTCTTCAATTTATAGACAAACATACTTGCTCTCCAAGTTAGATGTGCACAGCACATGTCCAAACCAGCCCCAACTCTGGAGTGTTCTAGAAGCCTCTAGAACCGACCAGAGGGATCTCAACGCAGCCCCCGCCTGGGTTGAACCGACCCTCAACATCCAACCGTCTCATTCACCCGACCCGAAGGTTCGGTCATTGGGCTCGCGAACTGGGCCTCTGACACCGGTGGGCTGAACCCTTCGGTTCGGTCCACCTCTTCTTAGCTCAACCCACTACACACACGGGGCCTAGTCCAAACCGCGTGCACGAGTCCAACCCGTCACGCTCGTCTCCTAGCCCCGTTGAATCAACCTGTGGGCCAACCCGTGGTCCAACTATATTCGGCCCACCACAATAGCCCCTCAACTTCTCGTGCGCTTTCCACGGGCACGAGGAGTTGAACCATTCAGTGGGACCGAATCTAGCTTCTCAAATCGGACCATCAAGTCCTCAAAGACCCATCTTTCTTGCTCATGAAAACCAGACCGTCCTCTCAATAAACCGGAGCGGTCTTCAATATTCTCTACGTCACCGTATGATAAAAACTGGGCCGTCCTCTTTACAAACCGGCCGAAGCCTCGTCCACGCTCGGCCATACCACCGAGAATAGTAAAGAAATCATCCGAGACACTCGACTTTTCCACCGAGAAACCTATGAAATAGGGTCGAAGCCCTAACGCTCGGCCTTCCCACCGAGACGCTCGGCTTTTCCACTGAGAAACTTGTCAAACGGGGGCGAAGCTCCAACGCTCCGAGAATGATAGATAGTTACAAATTGGCCGAGGCCTCACCCTCGCTCGGCCATACCACCGAGAAAAATAAAGAAAATTGGAAACCGGCCAAAGCCTCGTCCGCTCGGCCATTCCACCGAGAATGATAAACATACTTACAAACCGGCCGAAGCCTCATCCTCGCTCGGCCATACCATCGAGAATAATAAAGAAATTTATAAACCGGCCGAAGCCTCGTCCGCTCGGCCGTTCTACCGAGAACGATAAATATACTTACAAACCGGACGAAGACTCATTTGCGCTCGGCCATACCACCGAGAATGATAAGGATATTTACAAACCGACCGAAGCCTCGTTCGCTCAGCCTTTCCACCGAGAATGATAAAAAATATTTATAAACCGGCCGAAGCCTCATTCGCTCGGCCGTTCCACCGAGAAACTTAATTAATTTTCAAATTAGATAAACAGGCCGAAACCGCAAACGTTCGGCCATTCTACCGAAATGATCAGCTTGACAAATTAATTAAACAGACCGAAGCCACAAACATTCGGTCATTCTACCGAAAACATGATTAACTAATTAAACAGGCCGTTTTTCTCTCTCCACTTCACCAGTTAGGGTTTTCCTAGGGGGGTGGGGCTGCCGCCCCTTGCCCCACCTCCTCCCCTCCTCCTTTGCCGGCCACCCCTCCTCACCTCGCCGCCCGTCGAATCCCTCCCCTAACCAAATCTGCTTTCTTCTCGCCTCCACCATCTCCTCTCCACCGCCAGCTCCTCTCTGCCTTCTCTCCGCCGCCGCCACCGCCTTCTCCTCACCATCTCCTCTCCGCCTTCACCTCCGCCTCCCTCTGGTTTGGTGTTTTTGGGATAGCTCTGACGGAGAGATGAAGTTGGGTGGCTCGGTTCCCTCCGGCAATAAGTTTCCAGCTTACGGGGTGGCGTTTCGCTGGCGATAGCTCCTTGGCCGGAGGTTCCTGTACCGGCTGTCTTTGGCTTGGTTTCTCCCGGCCGGTCTCCCCGGTCCAGTGACTGTACTAGTCTGATTTTCCAGATCCGGTGGGCGTGGTAGGTGGGCGAATAAGTTTTCAGTCTGTTTAGTTTGTTTTGTTCTGGTTTGATGTTGATTTCATCTGTGCTTACGGCTATGGTTTGAGCTGGGTGTCCTTTTGAGCTCTACTTCTAAAATCGGAGACGGGTTCATTGCCCAGCATTTATGTATGGTCTGCCTTCGGCAGGATGTGCTCAGGAGACTCCTAGTGGATGTTCTTCATGTCTAGGTTTTAGTAGTTTTGGTTCATTCCTGTATTTTTTTGATGAAATCGTTGTAGCCTTTGGGGTTTTACCTCAGAGTATCGTGAAATGAATTGATTGACTTTTCAAAAAAAAAAAAATTTAAACAGGCCGAAGCCGCAAACGATCGACCACTAGCATTCGAACTTGATTTAGCCAAATAAAGAATATAGCTTAAACAGGGGGCCGTAGCCCTAATCTCTTGTGACCGGTGATGCATGCTCATTTTCCAACACTTTAAAAAGTTTTTTCTATTGTAAAACCGAGTCTATCACACCATCCATCTAGCCCCCATTTCGGGTTTGACTGGACTCGTCGGGGCAGTCTAATTCGAAGTGATGGAAAAAATTTAACTTTAAACCAAGTATGATAAACAAGTTTACTAACCGGCCGAAGCCTCATTTTCGCTCGGCCATACCACCGAGAGCTTAATTAATTAAAAAAGTAATTTATACAGGCCGAAGCCACAAACGTTCGGCCATTCCACCAAAAAAACTTTGATTTGAAAAAATTAATTATAAAGGCCAAAGCCGCGAGTGTTCGGCCATTCCACCGAAAAAAAAAACTTTATTATCTTGAAAAATTGGTTCAAACAGGCCGAAGCTGCGAACGTTCGACTCTTTCGACACTAAAACTCATGAGAATTCATAAGAACGAAAATGAATCAACAATAAAATCATCTCGCAGCACCTCCGACCGACTCAAACAACAAAAAATTACGTTTTCAAAGCCGTTTAATGAACATACCAGCAATATTCGAGTCTGATGGCTGCAAACCGATGCAGCGGTTAGATCCGGCTCGCCGAAATACTCAAAATCGACTACTCATAAGCGAAAAACGGAGCAGAATCAGGCCCGGAATGGCGAAAAAACGAATCTGGAATATTCCTTGCTGACGTGGCAGAACAGTGGCTGCTGACTCAGCGTTGACCAGACACGTCATCGTTGACCGGCTGACGTGGCACCCCAAAATGGACCGACCTTGATGTGGCAGCCACGTGGCGGTGACGTGGCGTCCATGTGGCGGTGACGTGGCTGCCATGTGGCGATGACGTGGCTGCCATGTGGCGGTGACGTGGCTGCCACATACCCAAAACACACGCCTGGCACATGCTGTCACACGCTCAACACACGCCGGCACATGCAGTCAACGCGCCGCCTTTGACCGGCGCGTGCGGCCACCCGTTAACTTTCCGGCGACGTGCTACCCAGATCCGTGATCGTCTCGGCGAGGCGAACAAAGCCCAGTGGTCCAAACTCGTGTCCGATCACTTTTTACAACGTCGATTCTCAAAAAACACCTTCGGTTGCACTATTCTGGCGTTCGAATGGCCCGTGAGCCCTCATCCGACGTCCTCCGTTGACGCTCCAACCAGTTCCGAACTCGTCTCGACGAGACGAACAAAACCTCGTAACCAAATCTTGTTTTTGATCACTCCTTGTCTGGGCCGCCTTTGAACCGCCGCTCCGCCACCGTCCACCGCCGTTCGAATGGCTCCAGAAACTTCCTCCGGTGACGAAGCTCGACGCTGACACCACCAAAGAGCTCGTCTGGGGTGGACGCACCATCCTTGCTGGTCCGATTGGGTTCCGCACGGCTTGATCGAGGACCCAACAGTGGCAGCCCAACCGCGTGCTTCCATGCCATTTTCGGACGGCCTGAAAAACCACCGTGGCTCTGTCAAAAAACCAGCCCTTGAGGCCCTGTCCATGCCGCCGTCCATCCCACAAAACCCAGTCCCGATCCCATCGAGAGTCTCAGAAAACCAGCCGGAAGATCCCCGGCAACGGCGCCAATTGTGGTGGGGTGGTTTCCGTCGGACTCCTTCGGATCTCCCCTCCGCTGTGTACCTGCACCAAGGCGCGAGGCGGTGGGCGGCCCCACGCCCCTCCGACGAGCAAGTCAGTATACTGGAGAGAGAGAGAGTACTGTAGTAGGGTCTGAGATTGTGTACCTTTCTTTGGGTTTATCCTCTCCAATTTATAGACAAACATACTTGCTCTCCAAGTTAGGTGTGCACAACACATGTCCAAACCAGCCCCAACTCTGGAGTGTTCTAGAAACCTCTAGAACCGACCGAAGGGATCTCAACGCAGCCCCCGCCTGGGTTGAACCGACCCTCAACGCCCAACCGTCTCATTCGCCCGACCCGAAGGTTCGGTCATTGGGCTCGCGAACTGGGCCTCTGACTCCAATGGGCCGAACCCTTCGGTTCGGTCCACCTCTTCTTGGCTCAACCCACTACACGCACGGGGCCTAGTCCAAACCGCGTGCACGAGTCCAACCCGTCACGCTTGTCTCCTAGCCCCGCTGAATCAACCTGTGGGCCAACCCGTGGTCCAACTATATTCGGCCCAACACAGTGCCTTCAGGCACGGGCATGCACTATTGTTGTATATAGTAGAATGAAACACAACTTATATCCCGCCCAGTTGATGGACCCAGCTGCTCCAAATTGGCTTCGTTCCAATTTCTCCAAAAAGGAAATTTTAGAAAAAAAAGATATTTTCAAGCTCAAAAATCATGTGTTTACGCAAATAATTTTCCTACCAATATAGATCTTGTTTGATAGATTTCATTGAGATCTTTTAAACGGTGCAAAAAAAATTGAAAAATTATTTTTTATTTTCATTATATTTGAGCTTGAAATTATCCTCTTTTAAAAAAAAAAGGTTTACAAAGAAAGCGGAACGGCACCTCGCCCCTTAATTCCTTTCTCTATTATGACGGCGAACGGTGATAGCTATTGTTTGATTTTTTTGAATAAGTACACTCATATCCATCACTCAATCCTACATGAACTCATTTCTATAAATTCAAATCAAAAATCTCAAAACGAACAAGCCCTTGTTACATGGTTCGGAAGAGAACACTAACAGTTGCACCCTAAACACCACAGCCACAGGTTTCGAATCACAAACAAGTGTTATCATTGCTAAGTGTTTCCGGTTAAACCCCATAGCGCAAAGTATACATATCACTAAAAACAACTGAATTTTAGACAAATCACCCAGTTTTTGTCTACACTCTGGAAGAGTTCATATACATAATCGCAACCCAACAGAACTCTGAAATAGAGCATCTGAAGACAAATTACCAAGTAGCGAAATAGAAAATGATCAGGTCCTTGGTCCCAGACAATATCTAGCTCAGTAAGATCACAAACATCTGTGGTTAAAACAGTTTCCATTGCTAACTAAATCACAAGTTACTGAAACTTACAATTGCCACCTCGCGTTTCTGACCAAAGTACACTGCATTTATTAGCAGCAATATTCGGACATAATTTTGAAAGGGTTACTGACAGTCGATGAGGTCTCATTATAATAGGTAAACAATAAACCAACTCCATTCTCTAGAAGAAAAGGAACTAAAAAATCAGAAATAAAAAACTCCACGTTCTCATTTCAAGAAAATCAGGTAAAACCGTAAGTGCAATGCAGAAGAAGCAAAAATAAACTGTAGTGTTGTTGTTTCTACTGGTGTAATAAATGAACAGAAGTAGGAAAGGCATACAGAAGTCAGCACATATAAAAAATAAACTTACATTTGCGAGCCGGAAGGGACAAAACTTAGGTTTTCCCCTTCTTCCGTACTTGAGCAAATACGCTCCTTTCTTAAGAGCAGTAACGGCCTGTTGCAAAGATCAGCAAAGAACCCAAATTAAGCAAGTTCAGCACTTTTGCAGACACAAAGACTAATAATTATAAATGGATGCAGTGCTAATTTAGAGTTGAGACAATGCATAATAAAGAAGAAACACACAAGACATACATAATTTAGTGTTAACAACGAGATGTCTTCTTGTTGTCTTTAAAGGAAGAGACCTGATATGAAAACAAATTAATTGCTTCCCAAAAAGTAACTATTAGAAAGTAGGAGAATAGTACTGATTTTAAAAGATAGCAAATCTCAACCCAAGAATCCTAAATCAGAAAAAAAAAAACCAAACAGAGATTTTAGGCTTTTTAGCTACAATCCAAAGCATCACCAGACACAATAAGGCAATTGGAGCACAGATTCGCCAATCAAAAAAAATAAAAAAAATTGGAGCACAGATTCTAACGAACATTGACCACCATGAGCAGTACTTGCTTCCACTTCAATAAGCAAGGAAATAAGACCTTCTCAACACTTATATTCTAGAATTGCAGACCCCCACATCACTTGGCCCTCACATTATTGGAAAAAACAGCAACACCAAACAGTTTGAAGTTATAATTGAAACATCCAGTACTTTACGAGAGACCCACCAGACCTCATAGCCCTCACCAAGCTGGTCCACCTTGAGCCTTTATTTCCACTTTTAGTGGGCAAAGAGAAATAGGACCTTTTCAGCACTAACCTACTAGGATAGTATTCCCCGGTAACTCTTAGCAATTAAGAAAAACCCATAAAAGGATACCACCCCTTTTGAGGTCAAAACATACTAACTTTTTGGGATTAACCAAAACCCTACCCACTTTTTGGGATTAACCAAAACCCACACCCCTTTCTTCCACCTTTTAGTTAAAATAATATGAAAATATCAAAACTCTGCCTCTTTTTTTCTACCTTTTAGTAAACAAATACGGAAAACCCACAACCCTACCCCTTTCTTCCACCTTTTTTGTTAAAATTAATATGGAAAAACCAAAACCCTACCTCTTTCTTCCACCTTTTAGCAGGAAAAATACAGAAAAACAAAAACCCTACCCCTTTTGTGGTCAAGACATACTAACTTTTTGGGATTAACCAAAACCCTACCCCTTTCTTCCACCTTTTAGTTAAAATAATATGAAAAAATCAAAACTCTGCCTCTTTTTTCTACCTTTTAGTAAACAAATACGGAAAACCCACAACCCTACCCCTTTCTTCCACCTTTTTTGTTAAAATTAATATGGACAAACCGAAACCCTACCCCTTTCTTCCACCTTTTAGCAGAAAAAATACAGAAAAACATAAACCCTACCCTACCCCTCTCTTCCATCTTTTAGTAAAAATTTGACAAAAATTAAGAACCAAACAAGTTATACATTCTATACTAGCAGATGAGCCCTATTGCTGTTCGTAATGTTTCCAAACACATTGAGCAGCCCAGATTTCACAAGTTTGTCCACATGCACAGGAATTGCAACGAGAGAGAGAGAGAGACGTACGCTATGCTACAGGCCTACACTCATGGTCACTTCTCCAAAATCGCACATCACGTTGAGCCCTGATTTCACACCATTAGCCCACCTGCACAGAAATTCCAAGAAGTCGGAGAGAGTCGGAGTCGGAGGGAGGGAGGGAGAGAGAGAGAGAGAGAGAGAGAGAGAGAGAGAGAGAGAGAGAGAGAGGGGTATACGCTTTCGCCTTTCGCCAGAGCACTGTCGAGATGGAGCAGGAGTAGTAAAGTGAAGAGGGGATTCGGGGGAATCGAGATAACATTACCCGGCCAAACCCATAAACTTACAACCAAAACTACGTAGTTTTGGGTAAATACTCCCCAATATCAATTTTCTTTTTCATGGATGAATTATTTTAAAGCCCCGCCAAATATTTTCACGGGATTTTTTGGCGGAATAATCAAATTTATCGCCGACTAAAATTAATTAGTTGGTGAAACTTATGCTTCAACGACAAAATTTTTGGTTGCCAAATGTATTCCCGCCTTCTGGCGCCGAGGGGAAGTTTCGCGCGAACATTCCCCGACTAAACGATATTTTAGTCGGTGTAACATATACGAATGGCGACAAAACATATTTTTGTTGGCAAAAGTTAACCATCCCCCGACAAAACTATTTTTGTCGGCAATTTTTGACCTTCAGGCGACCAAATTTACTTTGGTCGGCGAATTTGGTCGCCGAATGTGTATTTTCTTGTAGTGCGTTGATGGCCGAGCCGTTGTCAATAAGAACGGTCGGGACCCAGAGTCCTCGACACTTGACGGTGATGTGCAAGGGGCGGTTGTGGTCGACTCCTTCGACTGGCAGATCCTTGTCCATGAAGATTACCGTATGCTTGGAGGTTGGAGGGAGGATAAGAGATATCATCGCCTCTGGTGTGACATCGGCCTGGACTTCAAGACGGGATAGGGCGTGACACAGCCTTTGACGATGCTCCTTGGACGAACAGATCAGTCCCCAGATAGAAATAGCGGAGGGAATCCGCTCCAGTTGCCGCTGAACTAAATCAGGAACTGGATTGCAAGCTGATACCTCAAGAGGTGCAGTCCTTGGGAAAGAAACAGGCTCGTTCCTTTGATTAGCAGGATTGGAGGAATTCCCGGCCTGCAGATTAGCAGGCTGAAAAATCCGTCCACTCCTTGTAACATTGTGAACGTTTCCCAAAGAGGGCACGAGTTGAGGGCTTTCCTTCACATCCCAGAGATCAGCGGGGACGTCTCCCAGTTTGCGCTTCCCCTTGTCAGTAGTTGGTGCAGAGACGGGCACTTCCATGTCTAAGCCCAGATCCTCAGCCAGATCTTTCATCAGCAAGGAGTCCCAAAAGCTCAAGTCTTTCACAGCAGCCACTTCAGCAACAGGCTCTGGATTTGCAATGAAAGGGACATCCCAAAGACCAGTGTCAGCCAGGGTACGATTGACAGCCCAGACTTCATTCCCAACTTGGACGTCCACTATGTCGTTAACTTCCCACAGATTAGCGGGCGGAGCGTAGTCCGTAACCATGATACTGCAGTCCCTATTGTTGGGGTAAGGCACCTGAGGGCGCGGATTTTCTTCGTCAACAATGTAGGAACAGGGGTCATGGTCAGTGTCGGGGTTAGTATCACAAACCGAATTAAAGACCGAACCAAAGAGGGAAATGTGGTCTCCCAAAGCCCGTGGATCATCCTGGACAAGCTCATCCTCCGCGTAGTGAAGCATGTAGTCCGGCGTGGCATAGCCTTGCAGAGGGTTAGGGTCAACGTACATGGGAGGAAACCAAGTTGGCTCAGGATCCCAACAATATTCCGCTTCGGGAACTGGAGGTTTGATCGGGTTGAATAGCATGTTCACGGAGAAACCGTCCAAAGGGTCAAGCAAGGCCGCTTCATAACCGGCCAACCAGCCATCATACCAGGCTTGATCGAATGGGATATTTCCGGGCTGTGGAGGAATCCCGTCCATTCCAAGGCTCGACCACTCGTTAAACAGAGGAGTGGCATAGTCCCAATGGTCTGCTATGGCCCAGCCAGTGGCTTGCATGTTATTATCTGAGGGAGGCACCCAAGGCTGATAGGGATCAGGAAATGGGCCAGCGACGGCTGCGTATGGGCTGTCAAGCGACGAGGCAGAGTTGATTTGCATAGCAGGGATTGACTGATGGAAGAGGGAGCTGACAGATTCTTCGGAGACAGGTGAAGCGGCTTGTGAAAGTTCCGAAGGTGCATCTGCATCAACAACTTGGCCTTCAACCAATTGTATATAAGAAACCTCGGTGTATGGTTCGATCGGGAAAGGCACGACGGGCCTGGGTTGATCGGTTGAGGCTATATAGTCAGTAGGGTTAAATATGGTGGAGCTAGGGTTGATATAAGTGGAGCTGAGAGATATCTGGCTGATGTGGGGTACAACGTTGTGATTAGGGAGAGAGTTGGCAATGACGTTGGGTTTCTGAGGTGGTGGAGGAGTCTCTAGCGTGCCATCGTCGATGATCGATCCTCGGCAACATCAGCGGGAACAAAACGAGCAGAGGGAACATTCGGAGGGTATTAGGCACCAACAGCGGGAACAAAACGAGCGGCCGCGACATCATCACAGGGAACCTCGGGGAAATCGAACGGTCCGCCTCGATGCTCCAATGCCCACTATTCCAAGCATCCCGGAACCAGTCGATGACTCTAAGCTCGGCAAGGCTAAGGCCTCTCCCTTCGTTGACGCTATACAACAAGAGCGACCCCCGGATCGTTTTGTCTTGCCGAAGCTCAAGCGGTACGAGGCTAAGGAAGACGCAGTCGCGTTCGTTTGCCGATTCAGACAGACGATGAGCCTCCATAACTTCTCCGACGCACTTATGTGTAAGATTTTCCCTCTTACTCTGAGTGAACCAATAATGTTGTGGTATAATCAGCTCAAGCCAAAATCCATTAAGTGCTTCAATGAGCTAGAGCTGGAGTTCACTAAGAGGTTCGTCACGAGCAACGTCCAGCCGAAGACGTTGTCAATGCTGGTCAATATGAGGAGGACGGCAAGTGAAACGCTTCGGTTGTACACCGAACGATATTAGGAAGTCTACAACCTTATCCCCGACTGTGATCAGAGCGTCGCTGCGGAATCATTTATGAACGGGCTGGATCCTACCTCGGCGATGTTCAGGGACCTGTCACGAAACCCACCGAAGACCATGGGGGAGCTCATGGTAATCATCGAGAAGGACTGTGTGCACGAGGAAGCGGTCGCCGAGCGTAACGCTCCGAAGGAAACAGATGCAGCGAAGACAAATGCTACCACGAAGAAACAAGTAGTTAATGTTTGGCAGGGACAGATAGGCCAAAATGGCGCTGGAACGAATAAACCGAACAATCGGAACAAGCCTCCCCAACACCCGCAACAACAACCTCAATGGCAGCAGACGAAGAGGGAGCCGAGGCCAGATGAGTATGTTGCCGAGCGTACTGCGTTCACTGAGCCAATATATAAGCTGTTGAGTACCATTGGGCAGTTACCGTTCTTCGTTTGGCCGACGGGGTTCTTAGGGACGGCGGGCAATGGCCCTGGGATGTGCACGTTCCACAAAGAGCGAGGCCATTACACAACCCAATGCCAACCGTTCAAACGCTATCTAGAAGAGCTTGCGGCAGCAGGGCACCTCAACCAGTGGATCGATCTTCGGCGAAATCCACTTCCCCCTCCTCCGCCTCTTCCAGCTGGGAATCTTGTTGGGGTGATTCAAGGCATTGTATTCGAAGGACGAGCAACCTAGCTCTACTCTGAAATTGACAAAGCAGTTGATGCCCTGGCCGTCTGCAACATTGGAGCTTCACCGAAGCGAAAGTGGATCGATCCTAGCTTCGGTGGCCCAATAACCTTCACGTTCGACGATTTACAGGGAGTCCAGATGCCACACACCAACGCTCTGGTCGTCTCGGTTACAGTTAGTACCTCAATTGTTCAACGAGTGTTGGTGGACCAAGGAAGCTCGACGGAAGTTATGTTCTATTCAACATTCAAAAGCCTTGGGCTCAAATCGGACCAGCTTCGAACAGCAAGCATGCCCCTCGTCAGCTTCATCGGAGCACTTGTGTGGCCTCAGGGTCTGATTACTCTCCCCGTGCGAGCCGGCTCCCGAGTGATTGATATCGAATTTGTAGTGGTTAGTTCTCCTAGCCCCTACAACATCATCCTCGGTCGAACCTGGCTACACGGAATGAGGGCGGTCCCCTCTACCCTTCACCAGGTCTTGAAGTTTATCGGCTGGAATGGACGGAAGGAGAGCCTTCGGGGAGATCAGATCCAGTCGAAGAAGTGTTATGTCAGTACGGTGACTAACGAGCGGAGCTTCTTGGAGGTACAATGTGTCGAGAAGGCCGACATTCCCGAGCCCGAAGAAGTGGGATTGTCAGCCGAACAAAGGTCAACCAAAGAACTTGTGCGGATGCCAATCACTGAAGATGGAGGAAGATATTTCCTCGTCGGCAGCTCCTTGAGTGAATCCGAGCGTATGGATATGTTCAATTTCCTTAAAGCGAACATAGAAGTATTTGCTTGGACTCCTCAGGAAATGCCTGGGGTGGATCCTTCTTTCGCCTCTCACTCCCTCAATGTAGATCCGAACCGATGCCCAGTGGTCCAGAAGGTTCGTCGCTCGGCAGCCTTGCATGTGGAGGCGGTTATGGCTGAAGTGGATCAACTGTTGGCAGCTGGAGCTATTCGGGAATATACCCGACTTGGCTCGCTAATCCCGTCGTTGTTCCGAAGAAGAATGGGAAGCTCAGGGTCTGTGTCGATTACACCAACCTCAACGATGCTTGCCCAATGGATCGATTCCCTCTTCCTCGGATAGAGCAAATGGTGGATGCAACTGCTGGGTACGAGCGACTAAGCTTCATGGATGCATACAGGGGCTACCATCAGATCGCCCTTGCCAAAGATGATCAAGAGAAGACGGCATTCATCTCCCCCCGAGGAACATACTGCTACAACTTCGTTCCCTTCGGGTTGAAGAATGCCGGGGCAACCTTCCAAAGGGCGATCACCAAGATGTTCCTCCTCAAGCTCGGTCGAGATCATCTTTGGGATCTCGGGGAAATTTTTGATATCCTCAAGGAACACCGGCTTCGCCTCAATGCCGAGAAGTGTGCGTTCGGCGTGGGTTCTGGAAAGTTCCTCGGTTACATGGTGAGCCGCCGAGGGATAGAGGCTGATCCGACCCAACTCACCGCCGTGCAAAACCTCCGAGCTCCAACAACAATCAAAGAGGTCCAACGACTGATAGGGATGGTTGCAGCGTTGAATCGATTTATCCGGCGTTCGAGTGACCTTTGCAGACCCTTCTTCCAGGCCATCAAGACTAGTCGGCGTAGGTTTGAGTGGACTGAGGAGTGTGAGCAGGCTTTGCAATCCTTAAAGGACTACCTTTCCCACGCTCCGCTCCTCGTCACCCCCGAACCCGACGAAGATCTGTACCTATACCTTGCTGTGTCAGATCATGCAACGAGTGTTGTGCTCGTTCAGAAGGAAGGAATGGACCACCTGCCGATTTTCTTTTTGAGCAAGACGATGACGGATTCTCAGACGAGATACCTGCCTATGGAGAAGTTGGCATTAGCGCTCGTTTCAGCTAAGACGAGCCTTATGCCTTACTTCCAATGCCATAGGATTGTGGTTCTCACTGAGTTTCCTCTCAAGGCCGTTCTTCGGAAGACCACCTCCTCTAGCAGGATCGAAGTTCGCACAAGACCTTGCTAATTATGACATCCAGTTCGAGCCGTGAACTGCAATCAAGGGCCAAGCGTTAGCTGACTTCTTCGCCGAGCTTACCCCTGGGTTGAGGGACGAAGATAATACGTTGGCAGCTGCTGCTGAGGAGGCTCGGATAGCTAAAGAGGAGGAGTTTGTTGAGTGGAGTAATCCTCCCCCCGAGTCCCTCCGCGCTCGGTTCACCTTGGGCGTCAAGAAGCCGAGGAAGGAGTGGAAGCTGTTCTCCGGGGACGCTTGGAAGATGACAGTTGACGGAGCCTCCAATATCCACGGGGCTGGGGCTGGCATTGTTCTCGTCTCTCCGGCTGGCACGGTCCACGAGAGTTCGGTCTCCATTGGCTATCCCGCCACGAATAACGAAGCTGAGTACGAAGCTCTCATTGCTGGGTTGAAGCTTGCTCTTCGGATGGAAGCCGATTCGGTTCATGTCTTCTGTGACTCCAGGCTGGTTGTAGGACACCTCAATGACGACTATCAAGTTAAGGACGAACGAATGAACTCCTACGTCAGTCATGTTCTTTCTCTGCTCAAACAATTTGGCCGCGTCGAGATAGAGTGGATTGCTCGGGAACACAATGCACACGCTGATACTCTGGCGGGTCTTGCCTCGGTCTACCGAACTTCGGGCAGCCGAACTATTGTTTTCGATGAGGTCAAGTCTCCGAGCTTCGAACCAGTTCCTTGTTCGGTAAACGTTATAACCTTCGGCCCGAGTCAGATGGATCCCATTGTCGCCTATTTGAAGTATCAAACCCTCCCAGAAAACAAAAAGGAAGCTCACAAGATTCGTTGCCGAGCAGCAAACTACCTCCTTGATCCGAATGGCAATCTGTACCACCGAACGTTCACCGGGCCGGATTTGCGCGTCGTACATGAAGATCAAGTTCAGAGCATCTTGGATGAGCTTCATTCGGGAAGCTGTGGTGGTCACTCGGGAGGCCGGACGATGGCCCAACGAACGTTAACACAGGGCTATTGGTGGCTCAAGATGGTAAGGCAATCCAAGGAATACGTGAAGCGTTGTGTTCGGTGTCAGAAGCATGCCTCCATCCCTCACCAGCCAGCATTTCCTCTCAAGATGATCACTAGTCATTGGCCGTTTGCCGTCTGGTGCTTTGATATCGTGGGAAAGCTGCCAAAGACACTTGGAGGATTTGAGTACATGCTCATTGCTACCGATCTATTCACGAAGTGGGTTGAAGCTTCTCCATTGGTGAAGACTACGGCCAGGGATGTCGAACGCTTTATCTGGAAAAACATCATCTCCAGGTTCGGGGTGCCGTACGCTATTCTTTCGGATAACGGTTCCCAGTTCGTCGCTTCGGCAATCCAGAACTTCTACCGAGAGCATCATATCACCATTCATACTTCGTCCGTCGCTTATCCCCAGGGTAATTGTAACACCCGTCCCGAGCAAGCACATGCATCGCATTTGACGCTTAATTTTATATTCCATTGGACATGCTATTTGATACACGTGTTTTGTTATCATTCGCAGATCGTTAATTGTCTAGCGATATATTATTAAATTTGAGAGTCTAATTAAGTTAAAGAAAAGAATTGGTGTTAATAGGTGGAGATGTAGTAAAATACCTTGTTGTCTAGTGAGGACTTAACCACATGGGATAATTTTCCCTAAGTAAATTCTAGTACGTTCTTTTCCATCGTTATCTCCACCACTTTCCTCTTGTCGACACACACACACACACAGAGTCTCCACCGCTTCCCTCTTGTCGATTGAGAGAGAGAGAGAGAGAGAGAGAGAGACGAAGAAGAAGAAGAAACCCTAGCCAATTTGTGTATTCTAGTTCAAAGATTGAGAGAAACCTAACTAGTTTCTTGAGGGCTTTGCACTAGAGAAGAGAGATAAGCCATACTTGAAGATTTTCAGAGGTAAACGTTCTCTTCACATCTGATTTTTATGAGTTTGTTGGTTGTATGATGATTAAAGGGTGAAACAATGGCATCTCCATATAGGAATTCTATGAATTGGGCATATAAGGGTTTTGATTGCACCAAATCAGTTACATAGCTTGTATAATTTCCATGAATTCTGTACCTAAAAACTTTCTCGCATGTTGCTTACGTTGAAGAACAGATGTGGGTGTTATTAGGTTGGTCTAATTCATGTTTTAGGTAATTTTTGTTATTCTCGCATAGAATCTGACAGCACATCCAGACTTTGGTAAAACGGTCATATCTCCTTGCTCGAGACTCGAAAACACGCACCGTTTGTTTTGTTAGAAACTAGACACATAGAGCTTTCCAACGATGCAACCCGTGCGCTCTAGTTATGCCTGAGCAATAACAGATTTGCTGTTAAAGTTGACCCAAAATCTGTCTCTGCACCAGTTTTAATATTACGTTAAGTTATAATCGCGAGGCCATAGTAAGGTTACCCGAACTCCGTTTTTGATGAATGACCTGTCGATTCGAAGAGGAAGAAGTTTACTTTTCAACGGTTTAAGTGGCATTCTTCAATTCACGATTATGTATTGGATATGGTCAGAACAGTACACATTGGTCATGGACCAAGTCTCCATTCTTGGAAATCCTTGTGTCTAATCTCATTGAGTCATCTTTGGAGCATTGAAACACATCTGTGGGCAGCATGCCCTGGAAATTCCGGTTTCCAAAATGCAAGGGCCCGGATCGAGGGAGCGCGAGCGCAGGTGGCAAGCGCTCAAAAATACAGAGTCGCCACTCGGGTTTTGAAGGTCCGACACCCAAGGAACCGTATTTCGAAGCACCTGCCGCGCTGTTTGATTTGAAAAAGTTAAGGAACCAGTCCGTCATAACCATATTTGGGTTCGGGAGCCAGGTTACGAGAGGGGAAGGGTTTTATGGCACCCCTCTCGCCCAATCCGGAGATCGGTCTCTACTTAGGCATTTTGAAAACATTGCGATTCTTCTTTTATTAATCAATTTTAGCTAATTAGGGCGGGGGAACAATTAATCGGGGATTAAAACTGTAACAATTTGCAGGATGTGATAGAAAGCATGTTTGCTCTATTGAAACAGTTAGTATAGGATGAGAACAGACTCCTGTGGGAGTTTAAACAGACTGGAAAGCCCATGTTTTGGAGTGTCGCACGCAAGAGTTAAACCAGTATGCACTGATCAAGTCAATGCATGCAGATCATACCTGCGCACGCTACTACAAGACCTGCGCGCGCCAGTAAGCCTAAGCCCACAGCTCTTATTCTCAAACCCTCTGGGCTCTGGAAGGACCAGTGCACACCCAAGACAAACCAAGCAGTTTAAACTCTCTGGGCTCTGGAAGGACCAGTGTACACCCAGGACAAACCAAGCAGTTTATGCAGTCATAATATACAGTTTAAAGGCTGAAAAGCCTAATAAATAAACAAAAACACCCCATAAACAGTGTGGGGACAAAATAACAGTCTAAAAATCAAGTTAAACATGCAAGGCCAGCCACTGATCGGGGACAAACAATCGCGCGAGGGTTCCAAACCATCGCGCGACAATTCGCCCGGGCGCGCGATGGTTGCGCCCTGGCGCGCGACGATTGCGCCCTGGCGCACTGGTCAAATGGAGCGTTGACCATCGCGCGATGGTTTGGGTGCAGCGCGCGCGGGTTCGAGCCAACTTTCCAGTGTCTGGTTTTGCTCATCCTGAGTTCTGAGACAGGTCCAGAATGATCCCAGGGGTACTCCAACAGAACAGAGATGAATATTGAAATGAACTAACATTTTCTAACAAAGGAAAGCAGTAAAACAAAACTACAACAGTCATGCACATAGGTAAAACAAGAAATGACCAGCACCCCTTCCCCACGTGGACCAATCTCTTGCTGACAGAACTGTCGCGCGAGTCTTCGGGTCCATCGCGCGAGGGTTTGCTAGGCCACGGCTTTTGAAACCTTGCTAGCTTTAGGGCCAGGACTGGTATTGATTACCAGCCTTGACCCTGCCATCCCCCCTTAGGGATCAGAAAAGTAAGCAGAACAAAGGTGTTATACCTTTGGCTTTTGAGGTTTGAAAGGTGTTTGAGCTTTGAATTGGATTGAGGTTGAATGAGGTGCTTGAGTGGAAGAAGAACAAGTTATGTTCTTGGGGTGTCTTTGTATCTCTTTTATTAGCTTAAAAGAGTACAAAGTGATGACCCTTTGAATGCCAAATTTTGTTAACCTTTTGAAAGAGAACAAATGGGGGGTATTTATAAACTTAGCACCTTCCATTAATAGAAAGGTAGTTCTGGTCCAAAGAATGGAGGCCAGTCAGCCACGAGGTTGGCTGGGGGTTACTTGGTGATTAAGTTGCCCAGCTGAATAAAGGTGATGGGGACAGGTTCTGACCGTCGCGCGAGGGTTCCAAACTGTCGCGCGACAATGCGCCCTGGCGCGCTGGTCAATGCTCCGGTTGACCATCGCGCGATGGAGTCAAACCGTCGCGCGACGGTGCGCCCCGGCGCGCGATGGTTGCGCCCTGGCGCACGATGATTGCGCCCTGGCGCGCAATGATTGTGCCCTGGCACACATCAATAGGGTTTTTTGGCTTTTGGAAGTGGCTTAAGACTAGGTTAGGTTCAAGGGTTTTGCAAACACTCAAAGCTCAAACACTTAACATTCCCGGGGTGTTCTTGATCCATTTCATCATTGGGGAATCAAATACCGTAAGTAAACTAATCTGGAAGCCCAGATTGGGGTGTCTACAACATTGTCCATCATTTTTATTGCATTGGTTGCATTTGGTTCCATATTAGGGATGAAGATTAAGACTTAGAAGTGGACGTTAGGTTGTTCATACATTTCCATTACATTACAGCATAAATTCAGCATGAGCAATACTAAGTATAGTGTCATTCATATTTAAGGTTCGGGGGACGTGTCTCTACCTCAAGTTGAGAAGGAGGCTTTTCGCTTGTCTTTTGGATCTCTAAGGTGAGTGTGCTGTTTCATTGAAGTGGCTAGCTAATATTAAACTTATATTTTATTTCTGCAAATGTTGAGATACTTTGACGATTGTGGATATGGATCAAGTCGCTTGAAATGTGTTTTTATTTCAAGAGTATGCCATAGCTTTGATGTTGGTTGGATTCGTTTTCTTCTTGATGTACACAAGAAGGGTATATAAATTGTCTGTTTGCTGTACACAAACAGGGTATATAAATTGTTGGAAGTTCCCTGTTCACAGGGTCACGGTACCGTCATAACTCCTAGTTGCGAGTAAAGCAACCCTATGGTTTCTTGAAAAATTGTTGTTTACTTGTGGTTTTGTGAAAAGATGTATGTTTCTTGCTATCTACGATTGGAAGCATCACTTGATCCATGTTTGCTTTTGTAAACTGTTTATATGCTTTCCGCTTGAATGAAGCAGTAACACTCACTAACCATTTCAGGTGAATGAGGTAGAGTTTTTGGTCCACTACCGGTCTGACAGGCTTTAGGAGTTGAGATGGGAGTTGACTTGGAGTCCTTATAGGTCTTGTGCATATGTGATATATTCTTTTGAGGAAAAGCTTGTAACATTTGGATTTATGGACACATAACACATCTTGTATAGCTCTACATTGTATATTTTGCTATAGAAGCTGGTTGGATTATACTTTGTTGATCTTGTTTTGTATTAGTGGAGAAAACTTCAATTTATCAGGTAGTTTTTGAACTAGCTAACCTAATCCTCTTGGAGCGGGTCGTTACAGTTGGTATCAGAGCATAGATTGTGTAGATTCTGTAGACTAGCCGTGTTAAGACTAGTGGTGGACCATAGGGTGTTTGTCTTGTGTCCGTGGGGATGGGAAGGAGTAGAATTATCAAGAAACATGTCATGCATTTTTTTTAAATATACTATTATTTGAGAAGTTATTTGTTGTATCTTTGCATATCTATTGCTACCTAGAATCTCTCATTGTCATGTGTGATACCTGTAAAAAATGGGACGGACATTAAGGAAGTTACGTTTGGGCTAGTCGTTGGTAGTTGGAAAGGTATTTAATTTGCTGAGATTATGTGAGACACATTGTTGAGTTTGTGATACTAGTTATAACCCTTTGTTCCTTTGTTATGGTGGAATGTAAGTCCCAGTAGATATGGTTGGTCGTTCACCCTTGGGAAATTGTGGTAAAGTGCGATCAGTGGAACTCCCTAAATTCTATTTTCTTTCCCTTTGCACCATGTTTGGTGGCTAGTCTTGGATGTCTGGTTTGAAATGCGTTTCGGCCGGCGCAACTTCAGAGTAGATATCTAGATGAGTCCCTACTGGTGTACCCCCTAATCTTCTTGAACCCAATTGCAAAAACTCTTTGAGTCCGTTCTTTGTACTAAATCGAATTTTTTTTAATCCAGCATTGAACCTTTTGAGGACAGATTCTTTTTCTTCCTTCTTTGGGCATTGATAACCCTTGATTATGTTGGAGTGAGAACAAAGTAGGCAATGAGGGAGGGGTAAGTCTTTGGACAACTTGTGCTTAATAGTTGTTAGTTTTGTGCAACTTTCTCGGTCACAGAAAATTTGTAAACTTTTTGGTATTTATTCAATAGCACTTGAGAATTTTCCAATTGTTTTGAGGCGTAATCAAGATAGATACAAAATTCTCTGATCTTGGTGATGTGGTTTAACCATCTTCGATTCAATAAGATTTGTCATATTAATTCGAGTAAGATTCTGAGGCTTAAGATGTTGTAATGTCTCATTCTTGTGCTATTACATTGACAATAGGCAGTCATAGCCATCAATCGCACTCACACTCTAATTAGGTTTGAGCTTAATTAGGTAGACATTATTATTATTATTATTAAACTCTCCATGTGTGAGGCTCCAATTTGGGGTAATGTGGCCTTAAGAAAGACAAGTCGGTCTATCCTGTCAATAAGATTCCTAGACATGAGTTTATGTTTGGGTTTATTATGTTGTGCATGACTAATTATGGTTTTCATTAATGGCAAGTAGATTGGTAGTGTATCAAGTCATAATTTATGGAGAGAAGTGCTTAGGTCACTTGGTTCTATTGCCAATGAGGGAAATATAATTTGTGATGAGCTATTCTTAGTATTCTTGGCATTTTGACGGTCTCCCGTCAGTTAGCATTGACCGAGTTTGGGAAGTGAATGTTCAATTCCAAGAGAAATTGGATAAACGGTTTAATTGAAAAATAAAATAAAATTATAGGGAGCTTCAGTTTTGTTTGCCAAATGGAAAATAAGAGAAGGATGAATCTTAGATCTATAATGACGTGTCCCATTGTTGGTCAATATCAAAGTGATGAGGACCTTGAGCTAAACTTATCAATGGTGTAAAATTTGAGAAGGTATCATTTGTTTTCTTTGCTAAGTTAATTGTTGGAGGTGAAAATTCTTTATGAATATTTCTGAAGCTGCACTAGAAATATACCTGATGCTATTGGAGAAGATAAAAAGAGACAAAAATATTCTAGTATTAGAAGGGAGCTGTTTTGCTTACGTATTGAGGGAACGAGTTGAGAATGAAAAATTTTACAAAGAAAATTCAGAATCTATACTGTTACAATATTGTGAGGTGTTAAGTGTATAGATTAGCTTTACTGCTATAATCTTTATGGTAGAACTAAGAGACTTAACATCAATTACTATGGGAGTCTAGAGAATATTTCTACTGGGGAGTATTTTACGTTTGATTGTAAGTTTGAGAAATTGACTACCACGATTAATGGCCACAAGAGATGGGTTTCGGTGTGCTCTGTTCAGTGCTAGTGATTAGGTTTGAAAATCCAAAATCAATCAGTATCAAATTTCTTATCTGAAGGGTTAAGTCATAAACAAGGAAAAGGAAAAAGAAAACTTTAATTTAATGAATTGCATAGGTAAGTTATTCATCTACGAAAATATTTTTACTCCTGGGTTTATGAGTAAGACATTTTATAGGTATTGGGTTATTTTTGGAAACGATAAAGAGTACTGATGGAATAGGTGGAGGAAGTGTGACTGCAAGGAAGCTTGCCATTTATTGTGTAAGATTAAGACTTGGTTTTAGTAATTATAACTCTGGATAAATGAACTAAAGACAAACCTGGAGGGAAATACAATTTTGGAGCTAAGATAATGACATCCATTGGCCTCTTGGAGTAATTTTATCATATACCACCACAATGTTGTTGGCATGGCTAGAATTGGTTAACAGTCATAGGATATGGTTGTGGGTTGGAACTGAGACAAGAGAAAAAAAAAATCATTGAGATTGATCCACAATGCGTTTTCATAAGTATTATGGCTAGTCAAGAATTTGGGGATGTGATGATAGCTGAAAATCCTTCTTGAGTATTATTCTTAGTTAGACGGGGCACAATCTCAAAATTGTATCCTAGAATTAAGTTGAATAGATGTCCAAAAATTATCATTCAATGGTGGAAATTTTTTTGTGTATGGTTTGATGCAAGAGAGAGCAAATGGCCCATATCAGGTTCAAACTGGTGTCGAAGTAGAAGCAAGACAGATAAGGAAAGTCCAGGGTTAATCTACTGATAAGTGAGTATATCTTGAGAAAGATTGACAAAAAAATAAAGTACAGAGAAGAAGAATGAGAATGAAATTTGTGACCTTTTGGGCATTAGAAATATTTGGCGTACGTATCAATGAGTGTTTTAGATAAAAAGGTTCAAATACTCTGTATAGCTCTGTTCTTTTGGTTGAAGAAGAAGGTGGAATGAGGAAATTGGTATCCTCCTTTATTTTGATTTATGTAAGTAAATTTCGAGGACGAAATTTTATTAGAAGGGGAGAATTGTAACACCCGTCCCGAGCAAGCACATGCATCACATTTGACGCTTAATTTTATATTCCATTGGACATGCTATTTGATACACGTGTTTTGTTATCATTCGCAGATCGTTAATTGTCTAGCGATATATTATTAAATTTGAGAGTCTAATTAAGTTAAAGAAAAGAATTGGTGTTAATAGGTGGAGATGTAGTAAAATACCTTGTTGTCTAGTGAGGACTTAACCACATGGGATAATTTTCCCTAAGTAAATTCTAGTACGTTCTTTTCCATCGTTATCTCCACCACTTTCCTCTTGTCGACACACACACACACACAGAGTCTCCACCGCTTCCCTCTTGTCGATCGAGAGAGAGAGAGAGACGAAGAAGAAGAAGAAACCCTAGCCAATTTGTGTATTCTAGTTCAAAGATTGAGAGAAACCTAACTAGTTTCTTGAGGGCTTTGCACTAGAGAAGAGAGATAAGCCATACTTGAAGATTTTCAGAGGTAAACGTTCTCTTCACATCTGATTTTTATGAGTTTGTTGGTTGTATGATGATTAGAGGGTGAAACAATGGCATCTCCATATAGGAATTCTATGAATTGGGCATATAAGGGTTTTCATTGCACCAAATTAGTTACATAGCTTGTATAATTTCCATGAATTCTGTACCTAAAACCTTTCTCGCATGTTGCTTAAGTTGAAGAACAGATGTGGGTGTTATTAGGTTGGTCTAATTCATGTTTTAGGTAATTTTTGTTATTCTCGCGTAGAATCTGACAGCACATCCAGACTTTGGTAAAACGGTCATATCTCCTTGCTCAAGACTCGAAAACACACACCGTTTGTTTTGTTAGAAACTAGACACATAGAGCTTTCCAACGATGCAACCCGTGCGCTCTAGTTATGCCTGAGCAATAACAGATTTGCTGTTAAAGTTGACCCAAAATCTGTCTCTGCACCAGTTTTAATATTACGTTAAGTTATAATCGCGAGGCCATAGTAAGGTTACCCGAACTCCGTTTTTGATGAATGACATGTCGATTCGAAGAGGAAGAAGTTTACTTTTCAACGGTTTAAGTGGCATTCTTCAATTCACGATTATGTATTGGATATGGTCAGAACAGTACACGTTGGTCATGGACCAAGTCTCCATTCTTGGAAATCCTTGTGTCTAATCTCATTGAGTCATCTTTGGAGCATTGAAACACATCGTCCATCATTTTTATTGCATTGGTTGCATTTGGTTCCATATTAGGGATGAAGATTAAGACTTAGAAGTGGACGTTAGGTTGTTCATACATTTCCATTGCATTACAGCATAAATTCAGCATGAGCAATACTAAGTATAGTGTCATTCATATTTAAGGTTCGGGGGACGTGTCTCTACCTCAAGTTTGAGAAGGAGGCTTTTCGCTTGTCTTTTGGATCTCTAAGGTGAGTGTGCTGTTTCATTGAAGTGGCTAGCTAATATTAAACTTATATTTTATTTCTGCAAATGTTGAGATACTTTGACGATTGTGGATATGGATCAAGTTGCTTGAAATGTGTTTTTATTTCAAGAGTATGCCATAGCTTTGATGTTGGTTGGATTCGTTTTCTTCTTGATGTACACAAGAAGGGTATATAAATTGTCTGTTTGCTGTACACAAACAGGGTATATAAATTGTTGGAAGTTCCCTGTTCACAGGGTCACGGTACCGTCATAACTCCTGGTTGCGAGGAAAGCAACCCTATGGCTTCTTGAAAAATTGTTGCTTACTTGTGGTTTTGTGAAAAGATGTATGTTTCTTGCTATCTACGATTGGAAGCATCACTTGATCCATGTTTGCTTTTGTAAACTGTTTATATGCTTTCCGCTTGAATGAAGCAGTAACACTCACTAACCATTTCAGGTGAATGAGGTAGAGTTTTTGGTCCACTACTGGTCTGACAGGCTTTAGGAGTTGAGATGGGAGTTGACTTGGAGTCCTTATCGGTCTTGTGCATATGTGATATATTTTTGAGGAAAAGCTTGTAACATTTGGATTTATGGACACATAACACATCTTGTATAGCTCTACATTGTATATTTTGCTATAGAAGCTGGTTGGATTATACTTTGTTGATCTTGTTTTGTATTAGTGGAGAAAACTTCAATTTATCAGGTAGTTTTTGGACTAGCTAACCTAATCCTCCTGGAGCGGGTCGTTACAGTAATGGCCAGGCCGAAGCTTCGAATAAAGCAATTAATCGGGGGCTTAAGCGTCGTTTGGATCGCAAGCTCGGAAAGTGGGTTGATGAGCTTCCCCAAGTTATGTGGAGCTACCGCACTACTCCTCGGCATTCCACAGGCCGAACGCCGTTCTCCATGGTATATGGCATGGAGGAGATCTTGCCCCTCTCTACCCTTATCCCTACCGTTCGGTCTGAAAATTTCAACAATGATGCTTTGGTGGGGGCGGAGTTGGACTTTGCCGAAGAGCTTCGGGATAACGCCAATCTTCGGCACGCTGCCTATCAGCAAGAGGTTGCTCAGGGGTATAACAAGAACGTTCGGGCTTGGCCGTTTAACGTCGGTGACTTGGTTTTTCGGATGGTTGTCGAGGCGAAGAAGTTGACAAAATTCAAGGACCCCAATGAAGGCCCCTACCGAGTGGTACAAAAGATTGGCCATGGCGTTTATAAGCTCGCCGAGATGGATGGTACGCCGATCGCAAACCCATGGAACGCCCAAAAACTTCAGAAATTCTATGGATAGCTTCGGCGGGATCTCCACCCTCTTGATTTTTGATTCGTTTTGTCTTTGTTCGGATTGTAAGCCTTCAGGCGTTTTTGTTAATGAAAGTTTTCTTTTCTTGCATTCTTGTTTCTTCGGATTACACGCTCGGATTACTGGGTATTCTATCTCGCCCACATCCTTCGGGACTTGGCACTTCCACCCTACGTTCGTTCGGATACTCAGTTTGAGCGAAATTCTCTAAGCCTCGGTTTTCCCCATCGTTGGGGCTCGGCACTCTATGTTACTTCGTTTACCCACTTTCCTGCCTTAGCGTCTTCCTGCTCTTACTTTGGTAATACACTAAGGCAGCGGGGCTCCTATGGGTAAACATAAGTCTGTGCATCCTATGGGCAAACATAAGTCTGCAAATGAACAAGTAAACTAATTCGTATGGGTGGCATCCATCGTTCGGACCCCCTAATGTTCGTCTGGGTGGCATCCATCGTTCAGACCTCCTAATGTTCGGATCCCTTAGTGTGTTCGGTTGGACGAACAATTAAACTTGTGTCTATTTCTATAATCTGAAAGACGTTCGTGTGTAGACACCCCAATTTGGCCTAACGATTATTTCAAGTCCCACCTTGGGACAATCCCGATGATGAAGTGGATACAATGATTGCTGATTGCTTCTTTGAGGACCTTAGGACTTTCGGTGAGAACTTTGACCATTTAGAGGACCCAATTCAAAGCCATACAGCCTTTCAGACAGAAATACAGAAGCCTAGGAGAATCCATCTGACGGCCGTAATATCGATCTAACGGCCATAACATCAATCCCTCACCCGAGCAACCTGTTGCCAGCAAAATCTCCCTGAGAGATCAATTCCTCGGCCGCAAGATCTATCCTTCGGCCGAGATATCCATTCCACGGCCGCGACATCTATTGCTCGGCCGCCAGATCGACCCTTTTTCCAGACTCTGGAACGTTCTGTCAGACGTTTGGTTTGATCCAACTACACTACATTCCCGATGCGTTCGGGCTACGTTCGGAGATCACGACGTAGAGTTAGAGATGCATTGCAATTGCAATTGCCATCTCGTGATTTGATTGGCCGGAGTGAGTCATCCCTATGCCTATATAAAGGAGCCTTTGGGTTCCGAAATAAACACACAGAAATTGAGATACCCACACACTCAATCAAACCTCGAAACTCTGCAGAAATACTCCCTCAATCCCATACTCCAAAAGCCCTAACCTTCCGAAGGCAGCCGTCAATCCGGCGATCAAACCCCGAAGTTCAAACCCTAACTCTAGGGTTCTCGATCAAGCAATCGATCAATCACGCCCAATCCAAAGCAATCAAGCAACTGAGGGATCAAGGTGGTGAGGCCCAACGGCCTCTGGTTTGCCTTATTTACTGTCCTTTTTACTAATCGTAGCATTTTGATTAACTGTCAATCTTTCTGTCTGGTGTGAGGAAGAACACCGACCGGGGCTTCGATCCCTCGGCCGGTACATCAAACCAGGAGGATCTCTCGGCCGTGACATCTATTCACCGGCCGCGAGATCCATCTCCCTGGGACATTTTGTTTGTTTCCTGCTTTCTGATGCATGCTTCAATTATCGCACTGGCTCACTTTGCTTACTGTTTAAAGGAATAATTAAACAGACTATGTGTTAGAATTAGACAAAGCATCTATACGTCTTATGTTGAACGATTATGGGCCAGTCTCACGACTGGGCAGAGAGGGGTGCCTAACACCTTCCCCTTACTGTACTTTTGGCTCCCGAATCCAGAATCTCTATCTATTTTCCCAGTTTTAATAAACTGGGTGGCGACTCTATTTGATGATAACCGTTATCATGTGGCGATGTTCCTAGCCATGGGAATGTCCATGATTTTGGTTTATGAAGTGAGCAACCAATCGAGCAAACACAACGTGATCAATCTGTATGGCGATGCCCCGCTTGGGAGGTGTCTACATCGTGGGCATTTGAAGGCTAGTCAAAATTGTCAAAAGGCGAAAGAAGCATACACCAAGCAATAATACTTGGAAAATTGCAAAATTACTAACATTACTTGTTGCAAAAAGTGCATTCACCGAGCACAAATACTTAGAGATACTTAGAAATTCTCTAGCATGGTTACCAGGGCATGGCGGGTGGTGCATCGTTCGGTGCCATCCCTGGACAACCTTACCGAGGAGTGGTCATGGTAAATCGTTCTTGGCCACCCTCAACCTATATTAATTACATAACTACGGCTCGGCTAAAGCCAATTGTTCGGCGCCGACCGTTCAAAACAAAAGTTCAAACATTCAAAAAACAAAAACAAGTTCAAAGGTGTGAAGTCCTATGCTTCGGGAGTAGGAGTGACTGGGGGAAGGTTGGTGGAATCCGGGGCCGGAGTTGCAGCGCTTTCGTGCTCAGCTGGACTGGTTACAGCCTCGTCAACGATGGGCTCTTCGGCCTCAGCTTCGTCGGCAGGAAGGGGAGGAATTTCGATAAGGCTTCTACGCTCATCATCAGGTTCAACACCGGCTTCATTAAAACCCATGTTGAATCCGAGCTTGAAGCTTACTCGGTGCTGCGCCTCCCTCATTTCAGTTCGAAGGGCCATAATCTGGTCCGCAGAGTCTTCTTCAGCTTGGTAATACCCTTTGTCGAACTCCTCCTGGAGCAGCTTCTGCATTTCCTCCTCCATCTCCTTCCTCCCCAGAGCTCGTCCCTCCTCCAGGCCCTCATCCTTGCCTTCGACCCTCGTTCGCTCGGCAGCATCTTGGAGGCCCTTCACCAAATCGTTAAGAGTTTTGATCTGGGCCTCTTGGGCTCGGCGAACACTTTCGGAATGATCCAGGCTCTTTCTGTGCTCGTCCACTGTTATCTGGCTGAGCTCCACCTTCTGCTTTAGCAATTTTGTCTGCTTATCATGCTCGGTGAGATACAACTGGGCACTCATGACTGATTGTGTTGCCTGAAAATAAAGGAAATGTAAGTAGTTCAAGGTGCAGAAGCAGCAAATGTACAAAGGAAATAAATAACGAAAAAATTTGGACTTACTCTCCCAACATAAATGTAACGACCCTAATTTTTGGTCAGTAAAAATTTCGTTAAAAATTTGAATTTTATTTTATTTACTTGGACTTCTTTTAAAATTCTTTTTAAATACCCAAAAATCCGTCGTTACTAAATTCTAGACTTATAAAAATTAGATTCTTCACGCCATGCAATATAGTCATTTTCTAAAGACAAGTGTGTTAGTATATTTTCCTAATTACTGAAACAAGTCTTAGAATTCCTTTCTTGACTTGAAATCCTACTTAGCGAGCCTAGTTAGCTTCTAACCTAATCCTCGGAGATAATCTAATTAAACTCTTGACCTTCCTCGAGCCATTTGAACCTTTTGAACCCCTTGAACCCGAAGTAAGACCCGTTGACCAAAAAGTCAACCGTTGACCTTTGTCCATTGGTCCATAGTAGTTAGTAGAATTATTATCCATTGGATAATAGGACTAGTACTATTATATTATAATTAATTCAATGACTAGAATCCCATGGGATTCTCCCATTAAAGAATTGGAAGAGTATCTAATATAATATTGGGTCCTAGGATTCTCTGAGTACAATAATATATTATAAGGAGTCATGTGTCAAATCGGAGCTTTATAATATAAAATTTCGACTAGATATCCACCCAGATTCTCTAGTACTTACCTGAATATTATAATAGGGTACCAGTACAATCACCCTTATATAATATAGAGGTAGAAAACATGTGTCCAATTCATTATTTAATTAGGAAAATCTTATTCTTTCAAATTCCCTTTAGTTTAATAATTATCTTGTACTTCCAAAATCTAATTGGTAGATATATACTTATGTAGTACAAGGGAGAGAGAGAGAGAGAGAGATTCAGGAGAGAGAAGAGGAGAGAGAGCCGAGAGAGATAGAGAGATAGGAGAGAGAGAGAGAAAAAGATATGCATGTACCTTCTTGATCTTTCTCCACCAAATCCAATTGTTTATCCATCCTAAGTACTTGTACTTGTGTAAGATTGTGATATACGATGACATGAGGTAGATTTGAGGTACTAGATTTCTTACAAGATCTCTTACAAGACTTACAACCAAATCCTTAGTCAACCAACCACCCTTAGTCCTTCCATGCATTGTATATACATTGGTTGTACTTTGTACAAAGAGAGAGAGAGAGAGAGAGAGAGAGGGAGAGAGAGAGAGAGAGCCGAGAGAGATAGAGAGGGAGAGAGAGAGAGATGGCCGGATTGGGAGAGGGAGAGAGAGTGTGATGTGTGTGCAAGTGTACTCTCAAAATCTAGTCCATCCTTGTTGGCCATCTTTGTACACAATCCAAGTACAACAAAAATCTAGTCTTTCTTACACCTTGATCATCCAAGGACAACCAAATCTAGAGTTTTCTTACTCTTTCTATCCTATCCAATCTTCTAAGTACTAGACAAGACTAGGAAGCCCTTAGAATCACCTACACTTGTCCTAGAAAGAACAAGAAAAATCTTTGTAATCTTTCCACCTATGTACTTATGTACATTGTACCTGTAGACACCCCAATTTGGCCTAACGATTATTTCAAGTCCCACTTTGGGACCATCCCGATGATGAAATGGATACAGTGATTGCTGATTGCTTTCTTGAGAACCTTAGGACTTTCGGTAAGAACTTTGAGCCACTTAGAGGACCCAATTCAGAGCCATACAACCTTTCAGACAGAAATACAAAAGCCTAGGAGAATCCATCTGTCGGCCGTGACATCGATCCCACGGCCCTAACATCATTTCCTCACCCGAGCAACCTGTTGCTAGCAAAATCTCCCTGAGAGATCAATCCCTCGGCCGCAAGATCTATCCTTCGGCCGAGACATCCATTACTCGGCCGTGATATCCTTTACTCGGCCGCCAGATCGACCTTTTTCCAGACTCTGGAACGTGTTCTGTCAGACGTTTGATCCAACTACACTACCTTCCCGATGCGTTCGGGCTACGCTCAGAGATTACGACGTAGAGTTAGAGATGCATTGCAATTGCAATTACCATCTCGTGATTTGATTGGCCGGAGTGAGTCACCAATTGCCTATATAAAGGGCCTTTGGACTCCGAAAATAAACACACGAAATTCATTAGAGAATACACTCTCTCAAGCCATGAAACTCTGCCAAAATACTCTCTCAAACCCACTCCTCAAAAGCCCTAACCTCCCGAAGGTAGCCGTCAATCCGGCGATCAAACCCCGAAGTTCAAACCCTAACCCTAGGGTTTTCAATCAAGCAAATCAGTCAATCACAATCAAATCCAAAGCAATCAAGCAATTGAGGGATCAAGGTGGTGAGGCCCAACGGCCTCTGGTTTGTTTTATTTACTGTTCTTACGCTTAATCACAATTTTCTGATGCATGCTTTATTTATCGCACTGACTCACTTTGCTTACTGTTTAAAGGAATAAATAAACAGACTATGTGTTGGAATTAAACAAAGCATCTACACGTCTTATGTTGAATAACTATGGCCAGTCTCACGGCTGGGCAGAGAGGGGTGCCTAACACCTTCCCCTCACTGTACTTTTGGCTCCCGTACCCAGAATCTCTATCTGTTTTCCCAGTTTTAGTAAACTGGGTGGCGACTCTGTTTTGATGATAACCGCTATCATGTGGCAATGTTCCTAGCCATGGGAATGTCCATGATTTTGGTTTACGAAGCAAGCAACCAACCGAGCAAACAAACGTGATCAATCTGTATGGCGATGCCCCGCTTGGGAGGTGTCTACAGTACCATGGAGAGAGAGAGAGAGAGGGAGAGAGAGAGATTTCGGGTGAGAGGGAGAGAGAGAGAGTGATGTGTGCAAGTGTACCCATGAGCCTAGTCATGGTCCTTTGGCCAACACCTCACAAAATCCAAGTACCATCAAATCTTCCCAAAGTACAAAATCTAGTCTTTCATGTGTTTTAATAAGAAAAAAAATCAAAGATAGGAGAGAGAGAGAGAGAGATTTCGGTTGAGAGAGGGAGAGAGGCATGCCTTGCCTATAAATAGAAGGCCACTCCAAGCTTAAACTCACACCTTCACTTCTTGCTCTCACCTCTCTCTAGAATTTCTAAGCTTTCTTCCCCTTCTCTCTAGAAACCATTTTCAGACAGCCTACTGCCCTCCACAAAACCTCATCTTTCTCCTACCTAAAGTAGTTTCTAGGATAAACTTCCTTCGGAAAAGTTGTAGGGTACTTCAAGATCTTCAAGTTAGACCCAAGAACCACCCTAATTGGTCAAGAAACGACAAAGATATCGACATCCGAAGTTCAGTAAAAATTCGGATTTCCAGATTCCAGACAGCAAACTGTCCCTTCCTTTATCACCATATTTCTCCTACCTAAAGTAGTTTCTAGGACCAACTTCCTTCACAAAAGTGGTAGAACACTTCTAGAGCTTCGATGTCAACTCAAGAACGATCATATTCGGCCAAATATTGATCGAGTTACTGCCATCCGAAGTTCGGTCCAGATTCGTGAGTTTCACCGCCCGTAGAATTTTCCAACTAGCTTATTCGGCCCTGACTAGTTTCGGATCAAGGTAGGATTTTCCTATACCTCCTAAACTCTAAGTATAGCTTATGGTATACAAATGTTGAAATGAATGTAGAATACTCTTATACACCTTATTCTAAGTATATGTAGAATATCTTGACCTATTTACTCTAAACTTATTGTATAACACTTGAACGTTGGAATGCATGTTAATTATGCTAATGAAAGTATGAGCATGTTGAATAATAGACTTTTACTTCTATAAAGACATATGTTCTTTTGAACTTCCCTAAAGAAAGAAAGAACGAATTTTATGAAAGGTTAACTTGAATAGAAGAATTTGTGTTTTGATCTTAGAATGATTATGAGCATGTTTATGTGATTACTTGTCTACTTGTTGCTGATAAAGCATAAGTGGTTTACCACTCCAAAGGTGTCCGTCCATGTGGCACTATGCTCTACTTTGTGTGTTAAATGATTGAGCATGATGATGTGATAATGTGAGCATGCTATCTAATATGGAGTTGGATGATCTTGCTAGTTTAGTTTCAAGATTACTTAAAATGTGAAAAGAACTACCGCGGAGTCATGGCATGCGAACGAGACACAAAAACTGAGAAAGTTAGAAACCTGGCACCTAGGGTGTGGATAAAGGAAATAATTGGTCTTGGATAAAATATTTTTGAAACTACATTGTGGCCGGATATGGTAGCCCAATGTGAGTTGTGAAAACCCGCAAGGTGGCCGGACTTGGTAGCCCTTTGTGTGGACTTGCGAAAACCGCAATGAGGCCGGACTTGGTAGCCCATTGTGAAGATTACCAATGGGGCCAGACATGGTAGTCTCATGTGGTAATATGGCTTAGTTATCCGCGGAGAGGAGCCAATGCAAGATTTGAATGGATTGTGAAAACCGCGGTGTGGCCGGACTTGGTAGCCCATCGTGTGTGTTGCTAATGGAGCCGGACTTGGTAGCCTCATTAGTAGCAATTTGTTAATGAAACTTTGGAAATGTGGATTTGGTAAAGGTGAAAAGGATGACACGGTCTATGATGAGTCGCGTAGGAGAAACACGAAAAGGCATGACACCAACGCTAGTAAGATAGCGAATGTGGATGTGTAATTGCTAGACTATGTTTTTGAATGAGCATGTGTAATTGTTTATCTGCTTCTTGTTGTAAGTTAAGGGTTAGTGGGTATGGTTTATTCTATTGAGCTTTGTAAGCTCACGGTGTTGCCCTTTGGTGACCCTGACATATTATATTGGTGGCGACACCGGTATAATGTGTCAGACCTTATAGACGAACAGGGTGAGATGTACACTGTGGAGGCTTTTGAAGCCGAAGAGCTGGCTAGGATGGAAGAGCAGGCGGAGCTGTAGTTAGGAACCTTAGTTCCCTTCCCTTTTGAATAAATGTACTCCCTTGTGAGATTAACAATGTAATAATGAGCCAGACTCTGTTCATTTTATCAATAAAATGTTTAATTAACGTACCCGAAAATGGGGGCGTTACAATAAAAGTAGTAGTCATTTAATGCTGTCTTCAGTGAAGGGGGAGCAGAGATGTCCTTCGGAAGCATGAGCCCCGAGTGCAACGTGAAGGCGAGGGAGGGGTCTTCCTGAAGGCTGTCAGATTTGAGGATCCGTTTCTTGTCAGGAGTGACAAAGTTTGGCATCCATGGAATCTCAGTAGCCGAAGGAGCTCTTGTCTCTCCCTCGGCAGCCTTCTTTTTCTCCTTCTCCTTCTCCTTCGCCTCGACCCTCGGAAGGCCGACCCTAGATGACTTGGTGGCATGGGACTTTGTTCTCTTCACGGGTGGAGCATCGTCGGATGAAGGAGTTGTGGATGGGGGTCGCTTTTGTGCCAGTGGTGGAACGGGTCCGCCCTTGCTCGGTGCCGAGCCTGAAGCCCCGGGAGCACCGTCCTTCTTTTGCTCGGCCAGTTGTTTCGCCTGGTCCTCCATCCTCTTTTGTAGCACGGCCTTCATGCTTCGGGGAGGCATTATCTCGTCTTCGAAGAAAAGCTCTGTTATCGGCACGCGTAACGTCCCTCGGAGTGGTTTCTCCTTGCTCGGAAGAATTTCCTCGGGAAGCTTGACTGGCTTTTCTTCAGCTACTTTGTCCGCCGCCTTTCCTCGGATCCTTCCACCGTATGTGGCGTCGTACTGAAGGATCGTCGGCGCGTCTCTCTCTCCGCTCGGTATTGTTAGCAGCGCCGAGGCTAAGCCGCAACCTCTGGCAACCCTCAGAAGATCCTTGTTGATCTTACTCGTATCTGCCGAGGCCAAATAGATAGAAAGAATTAGAGGTGGCAAAATCATAAATAATATAAAAAATAAAAAAAAAACATAATGCTACAAGAAGAACCGAACGAAATGATGAGAAGTGTGTTGTGAAATGCTTACAGGGTTCTCCCCTACGAGTGGCAACCTCAAATTGTCCATATTCAAGTGGGGGGTATTGAAAGTTGCCCCGGACTTCGACGTAATCCGAAGCCCACTTCTCCGAGTCATACATTCCCTCGGGAATGATCTTTTCCATGTTTCTCTGAGAACACAAGTAATACCGAGAAAACCTAACGTTCCTCGACATCATGTAATTCTCAAAGATATGGTAGGCCTCAAGAGGGAACATTTTTACCTCGGCAAGCTTGATGATTGAGTGGATTATACGGTAGGAATTCACGCTAAGCTGACACGGTGTAAGGCCGAAGCGATGGAGGATCTGTCTCAAGATCCTGTGCATCGGGAATCGAAGCCCGCCTTCGGTGATTGCCATTAAAGGAACAGTGACATGTTCGTCACTGAATAATATTCGGGGCCCTTCCACGGGCGTGATCACAACATCGTTCGGGATGCTGTAGGCCCACCAAAAGAGGTCTATCCCCTCCTGGTCCTCGAAACAGTCCCAGTAGGGGCAAGGATCCTTTCCCGTTCGGTCAGGGATCAAGTCTGGGTCCAGGGGAATAATCTTTCTCTTGACCTTCTTCTTCTTCGGCGCCGCGGAAGACGATTCACCGAGGATGGCAGCTTCCTCCTCTGGCCGACTAGATGAAGCAGCAGGCGTGTCTCTCTCGGATTGGTCCTCTTCATCCTCATCTGCTGCTTCCTCTTCCATGTCTTCTTCTTCGTCTGGGTCTTCTCCCGCTCTCTCCGAAGAATCGTCATCATCAATCTCGACGATATCAGGGCCCATTGACCGAAGAGGCGTCACGTTCGAGGGGAAGTCGATCCCCTCGATTCCGACGTACGGTGATCCAGACCCTACACGGTATTTCCGAGCCTCAGCTCTAATTGCTTCGGCTATACGGGGGTCCATCTCACTGAAATCAGGTGCTTCGGAGTCCACCGAGCGATACGACTCTCCCGCGGAGGTTGACGACGATTCCATACCTAAAACAGGTGCATGGGATAAGACCGTTAGCGAAAAGCAAGGTCGTTATTCCTATGGTGCCTAATTTCAGTGTCCTAAGTTAACCAAGCAAACACGTCACTCCCGAACGACTATTTATCGAATGGGGATTCCGAGCGCGGTTATGCTTCGGAAGCCATTGAGGTTGTGATTTGTTCGGATATGTCGTTCGGAGAGTTTTTTATTACTATTCTTCGGAGTTATTTGGGTTCGGAGTTATTTTGTGTTCGAAAGAACACGGGTTGAAGATGTACATGGGCTCGGAAGAACACATGAGCATCTTCAACCTGTTCTACAGTGTACAGGAAAGAGAACAGACAAAACGGAAGGAAAAACCCACTTTTGTGGTCAAAACATGCTCAAAAAAGGACGAAAATGCCGGAAAGTATCAAGAGAATTAGAACATACCTAAATATCAAGAGAAATCTGTGATTCGATGTGGTGATCTTCAGATTTCAGGCGATGTTTGGGCAAGAACCGTCGTAGAGCAGTTGAGGCGTGTGAAAGGAGAGAAAGTGATTTTCTCTCTCCTTCATCACTTTTTATACCAGGAGAGGAATTCGAAATGGCGCAGAGCCCCTAGCCGTTGGATTGAAGCGGGAGATTGAAGTTCCACGCGATGACTGACACGTGGAGAACGATGTACAGCGCCGCAACACTACCCAATGAGTTAATGACACGTGTAACATTTGAAATCGGCGGTTTCAGAAGCATTAATTACGGGTCCACAATTTGTCTGCTTCGGGTTACGTGTATGGTTTACGTTCGGCTTTCATCCACGTTCGGCGTACATCTACGTTCGGATAGATGAAGAGCAAGTCGGCAAGATCAAGCTAGCTTTGTTCGGCCACTACTGTCAACTCCTCTTTTCCTCGGAATACACAAAGCAGGAGTTGAGGGGCTATTGTAGTGGGCCGAAATATCCGAAGGTTCAAAGGGTTCAACAGGACGACCTTGTGGGCCCACAGTCCAGTTGTCTCAGTTCGTCTGTATGAGAAAAGTCAAACGTAACACGTCACCCCAGTCACCCACCAAACGTTAACCAGTCCTGCGGCTGTTCATCGAGCGTAGGTTGCCCCTCCGAGCGTTGCATGACGCTCTCGTTCGGTGACGGGCTTGTTTACTCGGATAGACACCTTCCATTCGAACAGAAGGTTGTTCAACGAGAAGGTATCATCCACAGTAAACTCTTGTGTTCGGAAGGTTTCCTCGGCTAAGGCGGTGGAAGAATGTTCTAAGGCGGTGGAGGAACGTTCTAGAAGCTCCTTCTGATAGGACCGACGATAAGCAGGTTCGCCTCTCTGATAACCGATGTGACATCTCTGACACTGACCCACATGGGTCTGCAGATCTTGAAGGGCGGCACCCATTAAATGCTTCTGACACGTGACATCATCCGAGCGTAGTAACGCGCGTGCAGTGCACTTCCACCTTGCTCAGTACTCCAGATCTTTGCCTATAAATAGCAGGGTACCCCTTTTAGGGGAAGGGTCAGATATTCTCCTCCCCTAACAAATTTCCTACCAAACTTCTTCTTCTTCTCACTTCCTTCTGATTCTAACTAGATCGTCGGAGCTTCTTCCCGGAGGAACACCACCCTCTGGTTTGCAGGTACACGGCGTCGCCGGTCAGGTCACCACGGTCCAAACAACGAGAAAGGTCCAGGAGGTTCAAGGATAAATCACCCCCCCACACCCCTCTCGCCCAATCCGAAGATCGGTTTCTACTTGAGCATTTTGAAAATGTTTACGATTCTTCTTTTATTAACCAAATTTTAGCCAATTAGGGCGGGGGAACAGTTAATCGGGGATTAAAAACTGTAACATGTTTTACAAGATGTGATGAATAGCATGGATGGATGAAACATTAAGTAATAAATGGAACAAAGTTCAAAATATTGCTAAAACACCAAAACAATGCTTGACATGGGAATATCACAAGCAGTAGCCAACTTGCATGCATGGATCAACCTGCATGCAAGTGAACCATCGCGCGATACTTCCATACCGTCGCGCGAGTGTTGGTGCCTCACCAACAGTTTGAACTTTATCCCCTTCTGGGCTCTGGAAGGACCAGTGCACACCCAGGAGGCAAACCAAGTAGTTTATGGATACTGGAAAGTAGATAATTATTACAAGCCAACTGAAATAAATGGAAAGACAGCCCCTAAACAGTGGGGGAAATAAGCAGAGGCCTAACACCTAATTGCCCATACAAGGGCAATCACTGGAAATCAGTGAACCGTTGCGCGACAGAATGAAAGACTCGCGCGAGGGTTGTGACTGGACTTCCAGGAATTGCTTTGCATGCTCGGGACTCTGAGACATATTCAGAAACATCCCAAGGGCATTCCAATCTAACTAGAGCAGCAAGCTAAGAAACTGGACTACTTAAAACTGTAGACACCCCAATTTGGCCTAACGATTATTTCAAGTCCCACCTTGGGGACCATCCCGATGATGAAATGGATACAGTGATTGCTGATTGCCTTCTCGAGAACCTTAGGACTTTCGGTAAGAACTTTGAGCCACTTAGAGGACCCCATCCAGAGCCATATAGCCTTTGACAGAAAATACAGAAGCCTAGGAGAATCCATCTGTCGGTCGTAACATCGATCTCACGGCCTTAACATCATTTCCTCACCCGAGCAACCTGTAGACACCTCCCAAACGGGGCATCACCATACAGATTGATCATGTTTGTTTGTTCGATTGGTTGCTCACTTCATAAACCGAAATCATGGACATTCCCATGGTTAGGAACATCGCCACATGATAATGGTTATCATCAAATAGAGTCGCCACCTAGTTTATTAAAACTAGGAAAACAGATAGAGATTCTGGATACGGAAGCCAAAAGTACAATAAGGGGAAGGTGTTAGGCACCCCTATTTGCCCAGTCGTGAGACTGACCCATAATCATTCAACATAAGATGTATAGATGCTTTGTCTAATTCCAACATATAGTCTGTTATTTATTCCCTTAAATAGTAAGTAAAGTGAGCCAGTGCGATAAATGAGCATGCATCAGAAAGCAGATAAAGCAAACAAAATGTCCCAGGGAGATAGATCTCGCGGCCGTGAATGGATATCACGGCCGAGGGATCTTCCTGGTTTGATATACCGGCCGAGGGATCAAAGCCCCGGTCGGTGTTCTTCCTCACACCAGACAAAAAGATTAACGGATAATCAAAACACTTCGATTAGTCAAAAATGCAGTAAATTAAGACAAACCAGAGGCCGTTGGGCCTCACCACCTTGATCCCTCAGTTGCTTGATTGCTTTGGATTGGGCGTGATTGATCGATTGCTTGATCGATAACCCTAGTTAGGGTTTGAACTTCGGGGTTTGATCGCCGGATTGACGGCTGCCTTCGGAAGGTTGGGGCTTTTGAGTGTGGGGTTGAGAGAGTATTTTGACAGAGTTTCGTGGCTTGATTGAGTGTGTAGGTATATCAATTTCGTGTCCTTATTTCGGAGCCCAAAGGCTCCTTTATATAGGCATAGGGATGACTCACTCCGGCCAATCAAATCACGAGATGGCAATTGCAATTGCAATGCATCTCTAACTCTACGTCGTGATCTCTGAGCGTAGCCCGAACGCATCGGGAAGGTATGTAGTTGGATCAAACCAAATGTCTGACAGAACGTTCCAGAGTCTGGAAAAAGGTCGATCTGGCGGCCGAGCAAAGGATGTCGCGGCCGTGGAATGGATGTCTCGGCCGAAGGATAGATCTTGCGGCCGAGGGATTGATCTCTCAGGGAGATTTTCTGGCAACAGGTTGCTCGGGTGAGGGATTGATGTTATGGCCGTTAGATCGATGTTACGGCCGACAGATGGATTCTCCTAGCTTCTGTATTTTGTCTGAAAGGCTGTATGGCTCTGAATTGGGTCCTCTAAGCGGTTCAAAGTTCTCACCGAAAGTCGTAAGGTCCTCAAGGAAGCAATCAGCAATCATTGTATCCGTTTCATCATCGGGATTGTCCCAAGGTGGGACTTGAAATAATCGTTAGGCCAAATTGGGGTGTCTACAGATGCCCCTCTTTGATTGAACTCAGACGGATCGCGAGACATGTTTGAGTAAGAGTCAAAGCTGTAAAAAAGCAACTCAATTGGTCCAACCACTATTCCAAGGGGTTTTTGAAAAAGGTTTTGTTATGGTCGGGCCGGAGGCTGCCTACGTATTCCACAAGGGAAATTCAGACCAATCGTAGTTCGGGCAATAAAACAAAATAAAAGTTTGGAGGTTAGAGACAGAAGACGTACCTTAGGGCTTAAAAAGCCGTAGTGTGACGTACTAGACTGAGCCAGGGTTTTGGCGGAAGATAGTTGAAGGAGCGCAGGGCTGCCTGGGGAGTTTTTAGCGGAGAGCTTCCTTAGTTATTTTGGGTAGATCAGTACACTGCAGGTGTGTTTGCTTTTCTTGATCATCCTTACTTTGACTGAAAGGAGCTCGGTAGAGTAGCTATCCTTGCGAATGAGCTGGAAGGGATGATGTAATGGGTGGAATCCAAACCATCTACTGGGGATGAGTTGGACGCCGGTTGTTTTTGAGATGGGGGGCGCAGGGCCAGTAACATAGAGCACGAGCTTTGGGGACGAGGGAACCGAGGCACGGAGCCGGTTGTAGTCATGAGGCGAGAGCCTGAGGTGTGACAAAATCGAGCGTGGAGCCTGTTGTAATCTTGAGCGAAGGCCTGAGGAGATTGGGTAAGACCGAAGCGCGGAGCTGGTGTTGATCATAAGGTGAGAGCCTTTTGAGCTTGATAGGACCGAAGCGCGGAGCTGGTGTTGATCATAAGGCGAGAGCCTTTGAGCTGATAGACCGAGCGCGGAGCTGTTGATCATAATTTTGATTGAGGACCGAAGCGCGTGAGCTGGTGATCATAGAGAGCTTGATGGGACGAATGAGCGGAGCTGAGTATTGATTGATGAGAGCTGGGTGTCAGAGCTTTGAGCTTGACGTGATGAACCGAAGCGTAGAGCTGGTTGTATTCTGATGGTCTGTGCACGGAGCTTTCTCATCATAAGTTGATGTGGAGCCAAAGGATCGAGGCGTTGGGCCGATCAATAAAACGAGGCATAGAGCCGGTTGATTGTAGGTTGACCTGTTTCATGAGAGATATGCAGAGTGTGTATATGTAATGTTTGTTCGTCAGATGTGAACAGATATGATGATGCAGACTCGATGTGAAAATGTTGATGCAATATGTGCACGAGCCCGTGCGTGTGTGTTTGTTTTAAGCTTAGAGCTTCTATCAAGTTGGACTTGAGCATTCAGAGCGTAGAGCTCAGCATTCGGACGGCAGAATCTAAGATTCAAAAGTACAGGCTTTGAGCGTCCAGTACGCAGTGGTTGGGCATCCAAGCGTAGAGCTTGAGCATTCAAGTGTATAACTTGAGCATCCAGTACACAGTGGTTGGGCATCCAAGCGTAGAGCTTGAGCATTCAAAAAATATTAGATTTTTGAGCATCCAGGCGTAGAGCCTGAGAATAGATGTCTTGATTGTTGGGGCGGCTTAGAGCCTGTTGCTTGTTTACGGCTTCGAGCCAGTTGAGATGTTGGGCTTTGAGCCGCTGAGTTGTTTGTTATGGCTTCGAGCCATTTCAGATGGTAGATACAGGCTTTGAGCCTATTGAAGTAATGGGCTTGGAGCCGCTGAGATGGTAGATATAGGCTTCGAGCCAGTTGAGATAATGGGCTTCGAGCCACTGAGGTGATAAACATAGGCTTCGAGCCTGTTAAAAGCTTGATTGTGTACGGCTTCGAGCCAGTTGAGACAATGGACTTAGAGCCGCTGGGTTGGTTGCTACGGCTTCAAGCCAGTTTGAGATAATGGGCTTCGAGCTGCTAAGTTGAGTGATTACAGGCGTAGAGCCTGTTGCTGTGATAGCGAGCATAGAGCTGCTGATTCGAGGGCTTCGAGCCGCTGGGTAGAGTCTGTTGAGATAGGCTTCGAGCCTATTGAGGTGATGGCTTGGAGCCACTTGAGATAATAGGCTTTGAGCCGAGTTTGTGATAAAGGGCACAGAGCCTGTCGATAATGGGCTTCGAACCGCTAAGGTGGCAGAGATGGTAGGCACAGGACCGTTGATTTGATACGGGCCTAGAGCCGCTGAGTTGACACGGGCCTACAGCCGCTGAGTTCACTTGGAATATAGGCATAGAGCCTACTGAATGTAGAGCTGCCGAATGTTTTTGAGATGGGCTTTGAGCCGCTGGGATTGGTTGTCATGGCTTCGAGCCTATTGAAATAGCGGACTCGGAGCTGCTGAGTTAGTAGGTGGAGGCGTAGAGTTGCTGAGTCGCGTAGAGATGATAGGTACAGGACCACTGAATTAGTATGGGCTTCGAGCCGAGTGAATTGATAATGGATATGGGCGTAAAGTCGCTGGGTGTTTTAACTTGCTTTGGCCAGCAATTTGTGGAGAGAGATCTTCGATGCTTGGGCATGCCCCCAAGGCCAGTTTTGATTACGTTGCATTGGCTTGGGGATGCCCTCAAGGCCACTTGGCTGGTTGAGGACTTAGAAGTCTTGAATTGATGTACTGAGCATGATCTGATGTTGCTGAGGGAATTTGATTAAGGGGCCAGGAGATCGATCTCTCGGCCGAAGAATGGATGGTTCGGCCGAGAAATTGATATCTCGGCCGTGAGAACGCCAAAAGCCAGGAAATCGATTTAAGTTCAGTTAAATCGATCTCACGGCCCATTTAATCCTTTCTTCTCCTCCTCCCTCATTCTCCTCCGTTCCTCTCGCCGTACGCCGCCGCCCTCCTCCACTACCATCGGCCACCATCATCTCCGGCGACCATCCTCTCCGACCACCGCCGTCATTACTGTTGCTGCCGGCTTCGTTTGTCCGAAACCGTTGGCTTTCTTCCTTTGGCTTGGACGTGATGGCCACGCCGTCTTCGGGTGTGGCAGGTTCATCCTCGCACCCTTCATGTAGGTGCGAGCATCCATCTTCCGATGAGGAGACGATTGAGGAGCCCGGTTTGTTTGATGCCACTACCTACGTTTGTCCTTCGCGTAGGCTGGGTTACGGCGGTTTCCTGCAGTACCGTCCTCCTGTTGGTGGCCCAGAGGCTGAGGTGGTTCGAGAGCCAGAGTTTCACCTGAGCGTTCTGAACGTGCCGGTGAGTTTCCTGAAAAAGTAAAAAGTTTTACTTTAATTCGGAGTTTTTGGAATTGAAATGTATTTAGAATAAGATTTTTTTGAAAATCCCTTTCCTAGGAGCGTGAATATGAGGAACCATGTTTGGGTTGAATTTATTTTTGTTTAAGGAAACTAAAATAACTATGCCCCTGTCTAGGCAATGCATGCTTTTAGATGTTAATCTGACACCCCTTAGCATTTTCTTCGTTTATGCAATCATGAGATTAACTCCCTTTTGTCTTTGGCAGAGAAACAGGGGCTGGAAGCTCGCGGTGGAGGCAAGGAGGTGCATAGATGGTTCTTGAAGCTGCCAGAGCAGGCTCGGGAATTAGTACGTGCTGCAGGTTTCGAGACGTTCATTCTGGGCCTCGATCTTCCGAAGATGGATTGGTCATTAATGACGTCGCTGGTTGAGAGGTGGTGGGATACCACCAATACCTTCCACTTTCCTACTGCTGGTGAGATGACTATCACTCCGGGTGACTTTTCTTTGTTGACTGGCCTGCGGATAGGCGAAGTTGCTCTTCGAGTTGACCCCCGGCTTTGGGAGCGAGAGGGTGCTTTGAGGTGGTTTCTGGGCAAGATGCCCCCTGTTCGTTCCCGGGGTCATATAGATCTTGTTTGGCTAAGCAAGACTTTTATGGTGGCTGACATTCTGACCCAGGTGAGTGCCGAGCAGTTGACGAGGGCCTTCCTTCTCTACCTTGGGCAAACTTTGTTTGCCAACAAGGATGGTTCGGTACACACGCAGTTTTTGGCCCCTCTGCAGCACTTGGGAGCTATTCAGGAGTTTGACTGGGGTTCGTCTGCTTTGGCCACTTTGTACGGCAGTCTTGGAGCTTGCTCGCGGGACAAGAGTCCCATTCTTTGTGGCCACTTTCGAGTGCTTGAGGTACGTATCATTCCTTTGTACTTTCGTTTTTACTTTGGTTTTTTTCTAGTTCTGAACTTGCTTTGGTCAACCTGCTTTTCAGCTCTGGGCTTTTGAGCACCTTCTCCAGTTTCCTCCTGAGACTAGGCACGGTGATGCGAACTGCGTACCTCGTTACGAGCGATGGTTGATGGGGCAACGGAGGCCACGGTCTCCAGTTTTGAGCCTTCCCGAGTGGCGGCGAGTTTTGGACCGACTGACGGTCGATCAGGTACCTTTTCTTTTGTACCTCTTGTCCTTTAGGCTTCCATATTCTTGTGTCGAGACTGATTTGTCCTTCTTACAGGTACGGTTTGACCCTTGGGGTGGTGTCCCAGAGGACGCCCCTCTTGCTCGTTGTAGAGTCCTAGATCGGACCCGTAGCTTGCTCGAGGGTCCATTTTGTCGAGCCTGGTACTTAGGTGATCGAGTGGCCAGCCAGTGGCGGTCACGCGCTGAGGCTCTTCAGCTTGTTCCTCCTTCTCCTCCAGTATCCATGAGGTCCACTTTGATGTCGAAGGAAGATCTGAAGACTACCCGGATCAGAGATTGGGCAGGTTTACTCCTCCAGACAGGCGACTATACGGAGTACTGCCGTCTTTTCTTGACCTCCTTTACTGCGGCTCCTCCCGTTGCTCCTGTTTGGCCACGGGCTCCTTCGTATATCTCCTTCCACTCAGACGATGGGGAGGAGGAGCGCCTGATGCTGACTCCTTGCACGACCCCGCTCTACACTTTGCCAGACGGGGCTTCACAGGTATTTTTAGCTTCTTATGTTAGCTTTCATCACTTCGCATTGTATCCTCGCTTTAGATGTTTGCAATGCTTGGCTGTTCCACAGGTGCCTACCGAGATAGTGCAGGAATGGTTTCGCGCCTACCAGAGTACAGAGGTCTTGGTTCGGAGACAGCGCTGTAGGGTCGAGGTATGACTTTCTTCATGAGTTTTATCTGCTATGTATTATCCCTTGAGTCTGAATGTTTATATCTTCCTTGGCTGCAGCTCGAGGCTGAGAGAGTACCGGCTGCTGAGGGGAATGTGGGGACCAGTGAGCAGCCTTTGCCTTCTTCTCAGAGATCGCCTAGTTTTTAGGGTTTTTCTTTTCCCTGTTCATAGTTAGTAGATGATAGGCAGAAACTATGTTTGTATAGCAATCACAGCAACGGTTTTGTAAACAAGTTTTTGTTTTGAGAAATGAGAAATGCCTTTCATGCCCCTAAATGTCTTGAGTTTGCATGCGATAGTCAGAACATGGCTTTTCGAACGAGTTTTTGCTGATAGACAGTTATTTTGTATATAAAAAAAATATTTGGCCGAAGAATCAATCACTCGGCCGAAGGATCATTGTTGCGGCCGAGGTATTGATTGTCCGGCCGTTACATCTATTTTTCCAAGGAAGATAGGTTTTGCTTTAGCCAAGTGGCATCCTGTTCATATCCTTTCCTATGCTTAATCTTTGATTTTTTGTCTCTCTTTTTGCCATGCTTTACAGTCTGATTGCCAAACTTTAAGAGTCTTTTGAAGGATCATACCCATTGCGTTGACGACTTTTGGGTTAGAGGAGATGAACTGTAATTATTACGTGTCTTTGTTTTTGCCAATTCCTTGAAAAATGACTAACTTATCTTTTGTGAGCTCAATACGCAGGGTTAGCTATGCCTATCATTGAGTACAAACATGTTGATGTTCTTCTTTCCAAATACTTGGGCCGTATCTCGATGTGAGACTGCCTACGTATCCGATCAGGGAATCAGGCCTTTTACGTAGTTCCAAGATCACCACCTTTGGGGGTTGAGTTTTCACTCTTGGTTTTTCTTTCTCTTATGCTCTAGATTTTGCCTAGGTTAGAGGTTGAGTCCCTAGCGAGCTTTCCTTCAAATGCCTTAACTTTTGCCTAGGCCGCGTTTTTCGCTTTTTCTTGTCCTAGCAGGCTCTGCTCTTACTTTTGCTTGGGTGTGTAGGTTGCCCAACGAGCATTTTTCTTTCAAGAGGGTTTGTGTTTTGATGGAGATGTTTTGTTGCGTTTGTACTTTCACAATGGGCAAGCTAACCCTAAGTGTTCTCACGGAGATAGCGTCTTCTTCCTGAGTTTTGATAAAAACCTAGTTCTAAGTAATTAGAGTTCATCCTTTCCTTCCCTTTTTTGTCGGGGACACAAAGATTTTGATCCCTTCGAATTCTTCCTTTGTTTTGGCAATGAGAGTATAGTGCATGGCAATTGCAATTTAGAAATTTGGATTTAGATAAGCATAATCTGGAAGATGAAAGAGGAATTCTCTTTGCGGAAATAAAATGCCCAAACAGGGGCCCAAAACTCGTTCTAGTTTATTTAAAGCAAAAACAATGTTTTAACGTTTATTTTCCATGTTGTGACTTCTCAGCTACTGCAGCATGTCGGGGTCATTTCCCTTGTCTTTTGCAACTTTGTACTCTTTCCCACCCTCTTCCTTGCCAAATAGAGCCTTTGAACCGGGTTCATCTTTTGCACGATGGCTACCTCCTTGAGCCATGAGTAATCCCCAGATGGATGTGTCAGCAGGAAACCCTTTCTCTTTCCTCATTGATTGCGTGGTCATCAGCTATGTCCTCCTGATTGAATAGTGATGCTAAGGAGGTTTCATCGAGCGGATCATTGCACTCTTCTTCCATTTCATCAAAGTCGCTTTCCCCTGTTTTATAGGGTTCTGTGTACATGAAATCCAGATCTTCTCTTTCCTCTATCCATTGACTATAGTCGCACTCATCGTAAGGGTTGACCCATGGTTGTATTTGAAACTCCTCTACTTTCTCTATGAGATTGACTGTCTCCCAAACAATGGGCGGTGTTGAGATCTTGGGACGGTTGATGCGTACCACCACTTGGGCAGGCTCGAAGCGAGCGTGCCTTCTCATCATGATGACCCTTTCTTTTTCCTTCTTCCTATTCTCAAACCAGATACGAAGCCATTCGTCATCTTCTACAAATGGAATGTCTGGATCCTCTAAATTGTGTTTCGCCCAAGGGTATTCCTTCCACTTCCTTAGCTTTTCCTCTTCTGCCTGATCTTTGCTGCTTATGTCGGACATATCAATGTCGATTACTTCTGACTGATTAGAATCATTATCCTCCTCCTCTTCCATCATGAAACACTCGTCCTCCTCAGGGAAGGTTAAGGTAGGTTTGGTTTGGTTGTCTTGGATAATGTATTGGCTGGGATTGTATGTGAGGTTGTGAGATAGATTTATGAGATTGATATTTCGGGGTGGCGGCTCAGCATTGTGAGTAGGGAGTGGGTTGGTTTGCCCATCAGGTTTTGGTGGCTTTATGGTTCGACTATCAATAAGGTCTTGAATGTTGTGACGAAGACGCATGCAATTGTCTATTTCGTGCCCAGGATGTTGGTGGTAGGCGCATTGTTTGTTTGGATCGTGGTTTGGACCGTAGGGCGGCGGAGGAAGTGGCTTGTTTAGAGGTTTGAGATGCCCTTGACGGCTGAGAATGGTTAAGGCTTGGGATAAGGTCATATAGAGAGGATCAAAGTTGCGACGAGGTCGATTTGAGCTTCGGGATGGGCTAGTTTGGAAAGGGTCTTGAGACAAAGAGCCAAGGGCATTCACGGAGGCGTGAGATGTACGGCTAGAGAAGGTTTTCTTAGGTGGAGGGTGGCCTCTTCTTTCCCAATGAGTCCTAGCTTGATTCCATCTTCGATTTGCAACCCAGTGGCATGCAAGCGCTTGAAATCGGTGATAGCCTGTGTGTAAATATGCCTGAGATATTTGGGTTGTAAATTTTTGACAACTATCCTCACTTGGTCTTCCTCGGAAGGACGGTTCTTCATCTTGGCAGCCTTTTCCCTCCATCTTGCCACAAAGGTGGCGAAATCATCATTGGAATCCTGTTTGGTCATTTCCAAGTCTCGAGTTGTTAGTTCAATTTGGACGTTGTATGCATATTGCTTGACGAAAGCATTGGCAATTTCTGGCCAAGTTTGATAATGTACAAACTCCAAAGTGAGGAACCAGTCGAGAGCACTTCCGGTGAGGGTTCGTACAACTGGGCGATGAGCTCGTCATTCAAGCCCATCGGCTTCAGGGTGTTGATAACATGGCGAACATGACTGGTAGGGTTGCCAGTTCCATTGAACTTCTCAATGTTGGGCATCTTGAAATTCTCAGGCAGCTTGGATTCTGGGAAGAGGCAAAGTCCCTCGAAATCCAGAATTTGATCCCTTGCGAACGAGCCAAGGCTTGTTTGATTTCCTTGACTTGTTTGGTCAACTCAGGACTTTCTGCTAATATCACTTTATGGGGATTCTCGTCTTCCATCGATTTTTCCTCATCTTCAGCATCTCTAGCTGCCTTTTCTGCTAGTAGTGCAGCGATTTGAGCTTGGAGGTCGGCAATAGTGGGTCGTTGTCTGCCATGAAGGTAGAAGGGTTGCTTGACGAAGCTTGAGATTTAGTGGATGACGGGGTTCGTTGAGGGGATGACCGGGAAGTTTCTGAGAGCGGTCGGAACTGTTGTGGTGAGGGTGTTTTGTCAAATGAAGACGATAAACGGGAGGGTTGCAGAGACCTTTGTTTGGCGTAGCTTCGGGTGTTATAAGAGTACAAAGTTGGCTGTGGTTGCTTCTTTGATTTACCTATTGTGCCTGCTTGAAAAGTAGAATACCTGGAAGTCAGTACTTTGCCTGTGTAGGGTTAAGATTTGGGCTGAAAATCCCAACCCTTCTGCACAGAAAGAGTTAATTACAACAACAGATGGTACAAGGTGTGAGGAAGAACTTTTGCAAGTAGAATGCAAGTAGGTTCCTAGCCTGTAGGTTCCTGTCTTAGTTTGATAAGTTCTATGGCTTTCTAAAACATGCAAGGTTTTGGTAGTCTCAGGGTGCTCCGTCGTCAAAGGGCACCAATCCCCTCACCAGCCCATCATAGGCGGTGATTGGGTGATTTCCTTTTTGATATACCACTAGGTACGAGTGACTGTGGAGTTTGCTGGAACCCCAACATAGCCCGTGTCATGCCGGGATATCAGGTGAACTCAACGGGTTGCCCGCTCGATGCATATGATAAATGAATTAGACAAGGCATGTATTAGTCTTATGTTGAACTTTTTGGTTATGGCTCTCATAGTCCCCAGCAGAGTCGCCAAAAACTGTAGACACCTCCCAAACGGGGCATCGCCATACAGATTGATCATGTTTGTTTGTTCGATTGGTTGCTCACTTCATAAACCGAAATCATGGACATTCCCATGGCTAGGAACATCGCCACATGATAATGGTTATCATCAAATAGAGTCGCCACCTAGTTTATTAAAACTAGGAAAACAGATAGAGATTCTGGATACGGAAGCCAAAAGTACAATAAGGGAAGGTGTTAGGCACCCCTCTTTGCCCAGTCGTGAGACTGGCCCATAATCATTCAACATAAGACGTATAGATGCTTTGTCTAATTCCAACATATAGTCTGTTTATTTATTCCCTTAAACAGTAAGTAAAGTGTAAGTGCAGAAAAACCATGAGTGGTTTAAGCAGCACTAGAACGTAACGGCTACTTTGATGTCCTCGCCGGAACCCTAATATGTCGCCGGAGTCTTTATCTGCAAAACAGACAAAGGGTGAGTGCACCTTTGCCTCTCGTGGCAAAGGCCCTCCGATGCCTAAGTTAGTATCACGTATTGGTCGAAAACCCTAATTCAAGTAGGAGAATATGTAAAACCGTAATGTATTGTGTACCTTTTTCCTCTAGGTTTACCTTGTATTTATAGGTTTATGGACGCTTGCTGCCCAAGTTCCCACGTTTCCCTAAGTTTCCTATCTCGTATAGGAAACCCAGAACATCTTGGATCCTCGTTCCCTTATCAGTTCATCACTTTAGTCCGTTTAGGACTCTTTTCCATAACTGGCTGAACTTCCCATTCCCGTTGGGTATCTTCCAAGATCCTATTTTATTGGGATCTCATTCCTTCACGGAATATCTCTGTTTCCGGAACCTCCTGGAGAGTTCCCTGTGCCTGGGACTGCTTTCATATAAATCCCCCCTGTTCGGCCCCATTGTTGCCGAACAAGCTACCTGGACCAATAACTTCACATGTTGGTCCTTTGCCAATCCCTTGGTCCAATATCCTCTCGTGTTACTGGACCTTGACTTCGCATAGACTCTCTGGACCAACGATTTCTCATATCATTGGTCTCTGTCGCCGACCACCGTTTTGCACGGCGACTATCCCCAACATGATTATATTGTGGTCCCCCGTGCCACGTGTTGGGCATTATTTGTACTTGTTCGGGATTTACTCCCTACAATTGCTCCCCAGCTTTATTCGTTATTTACTCTTAATATGACGAGCAAAGCTTCTTAGGATCAGAGCATCATTCCTTTGCTCTTGCACTCAAAGTCGGTGCAGAGATCATCATTAAACCAAGCAAAAACGTCTAATCGTCTGGGCTCTCCAAGACGTTTCCTGCTCCTTACTTTACACATGGCACTTATCGTACCGTTCGTATTAAATGCGGATGCACACCTCTTGGGGAATGGAACGCCCAAACGGCGTCTGGGGCGACGTTTCGCATACGTCACCCCACTAATTGGGGTACATTTGGGTTTTCACCTTATTTCGAAACCCCCTTTCTCTATCTTGATTCCCTCTGCAACCAGAGCTTTCAAACGCACCCGCCATTGAAGCCCTGTTCACCATCTCGAGGTTTCTCCTGTGCATTTTAGAACTTCGACCATCACAATCGTAAGTCATCGTTCCCTTTTGCCCCTTTCCTCTCGTTACTATAGGGTTTCTCAGATCATATCTAGGGTTTCTTCGTACCCATGATCTCCCACTGCAATAGACCCACTTTTTTTTAAAAACAAATGGGGAGGTTCAGGCGTCACTGCAACACCCCTCAAACCATGGCCTCGTTTAGGTCTCGCTATGAGATCCCTGACGATGTGGCCGTCAGTTTGGCTCCTGTAGACGCTATACGTCAGAGCCCTAACAACGACATTCTACACATTCCAGTGGTCGCCGTTGTAGAGGGCGGTGTTAGATTCCCCCTGGCGCCACTACTCCGCCAGGTTCTGGCTTACTACAGACTATCCCCTATGCAGGTGTCTGCCAATTTTTTTCGAGTGGTTATGGGTATCAACACCCTAAACCAGATGTTAGGAACATCCTTAGGCCTGTACGATATTCATCATCTGTACAGCATTTCCCGTACGAAAGACGCCCTCACCTACTACCTAAAGAGTAGAGATTCCAGAAGCGGCTGGTGCTTGAATTGCCCGACTCCACCCGAGGAGACGACGACGACTTCCTCGTCGTTACTGGAAATTCCGAGCCCAGAGACGAGGACGGCCAAGTGATAGGCTTTCACGCCCCTCACAGATTTGGGCAACCACGTCAGTTCTTTCTTCTTCGTAAAATTCATTCACCTAGCAATTCATTCGTATTGCGTATTCAATTTCATCCATCTTATGACTGTCAACTTCTCGTGTTGCAGCTGAAAATATCAACCAGGGTATGCTATCATCACGCCCCAAGTACATGTGGCACACATCACCCAGGCCCTAAATTTCAACGGCGAGGGTACCTACTTGGCAAGCCGAGCAAGAGCAGCGCAGGTGCTCCTGAGTTACAGAGCATCTTACGGGGGCTTCATTGATCGGCGCATCCGAGCAGCAGACGACCCGCCAGTCCCTGGACCTGCAGCTGCACAACCCGCACAACCCGAGCAGATAGAAGAAGAAAGGCGTTTAGACTCCCCCATTCCGTAGTGCCTCTGTGGAATTGTCGAGGAAGCATCTACATCGTCAGACGGTTATTCCCCATCTCCACATTCTCAAGAGATGAATCAGCCAATCAACCTTGAAAGTCTCCTCACAATCCCAGGAACTGGCCGAGGAAGAAGCCGCGGCACTGCTCGTGGCCGAGGTCGCTCCCAGAGTCCAGCGCCTTCACATGGCCGAGGAACAGCACAACTCGACGCTCCTCCTGGATTCTCCCGAAGAACCTGAAGCTAGCCACAGGGACAAACGCCCGCGTTTGGAAACACCTGGGGGGACCTCGACTCAGATACCCATAACCCAAACTCCAATCTGGGCTCCCCAACTTTCACATGGCAACAAGACTGTCACTGTCCGGGAGTGTGGAGTCTGAAGGGACACTGGCCCTATCCCAGGCTCTTATGCTCCCCGGGGACATGCAGAAGGAGGTGGTGAGCTCTCCGGACAATTTGCTTGGATCTTTCATGGTGCATAGCTTTAAGGTAAACCTATTTACGTTTTTTCCTTTCTCATATTGTAGCCCCCTCTCAACTGTACTACTGAGCCATGATTAATACGTTTAGGCTGCGCAAAAGATGGTGGCCATGGCCCAAAAATTGGGCCACTCAGAGCCCCAGCGTGCAAAGCTGGCCAGTGAAAACGCCAAACTCCTGACTTCCATAGCCCGGCTTGAGAGAGAGAGAAACCAGGCTCGAAACGTGGCAACTGAAGTGAAGAACAAGCTGGATGGTGCTGAAGATAGCCTGAACCAGACTCTGATAGAGCTGGAGGTGAGCAAAAGCGAGGCGAAGATGTCTTACCAGCAGGGGTATAACGAAGGGATCAACGTAGCCACTGAAAGCTACAAAAATCAGATGCCCAAGATCCAAGATCAAATATTTGCTGCTGGGTGGACCGCTGGCCTCAGGAAGTCTGGTACAGCTGATTCTTCTGCCTTGTGGACGGAAATTGATCTTCCGAGCAGCGGTCCAAGATGAAGATGAGATCGAGGAAGAAGTGGACAATCGCGATGAGGAGGACAATGCGGAGGTTTCCGAACAGCAGGATGCTGGTGCCAATGCTAATGATGAAGTGACCACCCTGGCCAAAAGGAAGCCAGTGGTGGTCCAACAGATGGAAGCATTGCTGTGGAAGATGTCCCCGCGCAAACACCTGCTTCTGTCCCTCAAGATCAGACCCCAGCCTCAGTCACTCAAGACTCAACCGTTGATCAACAGGTATAAATTCCCTTGCTCGGAACATTTTTGTTAAGATGGCCCTGCGTGGTCATGAGTTTTGCCCTGCGTGGCACTGATACATTTCCAAACTTCTCAACTTAAGTATTTGGCCCTTCGTGGCGCTTAACTGTGTTTTGCCTGGCCCTTCGTGGCCTTTTGACATTGCTAGTGGCCCTTTCATGGCCGACTATTAATCTTGCTAGGGTGCCTCTCATGTTAACCCATGCCCGGATAGTTAACCAAATGGATTGCTTTATCATTTCGTTTAGCATGTTTTCGAATGCTTGCTGAATTTTCCTCGTAATTTGGAGGTGACTCTAAGTATGTTCGTACTTAGATAATTTCGTATTTTCGTCATACGTCTCTGAGTATTTCGTACTTAGTTGAAATCTGCATGTATTCATATGCTGCCCAAGTTTTCCTCATGCTTGGGGACAACTCCAAGTGTATTCGTACTTGTACATATTCGTCTGCTCCCCATTCTTTATTGGTTTGAACTAAAAAACTATCTAAGTTTATTCGTGCTTAGATTCCCAAATGTTTTCGTATTTGGGGGAGCTATGCATATTTTCGTATGCACGCCAAACGTTCGTAAGTCTAAGTGTATTCATACTTAGTTTATCCAAATGTCTTCATATTTGGGAAAAGTGTGTACATTCATGTATGCACACCAGGTTTGTTCATACCTATGTTCGTAGTCGAGTATATTCGTACTTGCAAAGTTTTGAATCTGCTCAAATATATTCGTATTTGGCATAAACCTATCCCTCTGCTCCCCAATACGAAGTGAGGAGCAAGGACCAAATCTTACTTCGTATTCTAATCACAACGAAGACAAAAGAGACAATGTCTTTAAATTAAAAACTAGAATTTTATTCATAATTCAAAAAACTCAAGGGGGCGTTATGCGTACCCCTTGCAACTAAAAAACAAAGGAATTTTACTCGAAATTCCCACACAATCACGATGTGCATCCTAAAACAGAAAAAAAAATGCTGAAAATTTTTTCAAACAAAAAACTTCCTCAAGTTGTGGACATTCCATGGCCTTGGCACCGGGTTCCCGTCCAGGTCCGCCAAGCGATATGCCCCAATGCCCGCAATCTCTGTAACTCTATATGGGCCTTCCCAGTTTGCCCCCAACTTGCCCTCGTTGGCTACTTTGGTATTGCCGAGCACTTTTCGAAGCACAAGGTCCCCAATGCCAAACTCTCGTGGATGGACAGTTTTGTTAGCTTTTCATCAGCTGCTCCTGATAAGAAGCCAAATGCACTAGGGCCCTTTCTCTGCGTTCTTCGGCAAGGTCCAATTCTATTTCCAGGGCTCTGTCATTGCCCCCACTTTCAACCAAAGTGGTCCTGTTGGTCGGCAGACCAACCTCCAATGGAATTACAGCCTCAGTTCCATATGCTAATGAGTAGGGGGTCTCTCCCGTAGACCTCCTAGGCGTTGTTCGGTGCGCCCATAGAACAAGTGGCAGTTCGTCGGGCCATTTCCCCTTTGCCTTGTCCAACCTCTTCTTGATCCCATCAAGTATAGTCTTGTTGGAAGCCTCTGCCTGCCCATTACTCTGTGGGTAGGCTGGGGTGGAATAATAATTTCTTATTTCATACTGGGCACAAAAGGCCTTGAATTTTTTCTGAAATTGGGACCCATTATCCGTAATCAGTGAATAAGGGACCCCAAATCGAGTGATTATACTTTTCCCACGAACCTCTCTATCATAGGCTCGGTGATCTTAGCCAATGGTTCTGCCTCGATCCACTTAGTGAAATAGTCTGTTGCTACCAACAGGAATTTCCTATTTCCAGTTGCCTTGTGTAGTGGACCCACGATATCCATCCCCCATTGTGCGAAGGGCCAATGACTTGTCAAGGGCACCAGATCTTCGGCTGGTGTTCGGATCATCGGTGAGAATTTTTGGCACTTCTCACAAATCTTTACGTACACCTTTGCGTCTTCCTGCATGTGAGGCCACCAGTACCCTTGGGTTATTGCTCGGTGGGCAATTGACCTACCCCAGCATGACTCCCACACGTTCCCTCGTGGATCTCGTGGAGAAACTTCTGCACCATCTCGGGGTGCACACAAAGTAAGTATGGACCAGTGAAGGATTTTCTGTACAGCTTTCCTTCTGGTGACAGCCAAAACCGTGCAGACTTTGTTTTAATCTTGTGAGCCTCTTTTTTATCTGTGGGGAGTATCCCATCTCATAGAAACTCCACTATTGGATCCATCCAACTCGGTCCTTGGTTCACGTCCAAGACCAATTCCACACTTCTTCCGATGCTCGGCTCGGCAAGATAATTACTGCCACCCTTCTCTTAAATTCTGTCGGTACAGCTGCAGCCAGCCAGGCAAGTGAATCAGCATGGGCATTCTGCCCAGAACTTATTTGCTCAATATACACCTTTTCGAAAGTGTCAAGCAGATCTCTGGCGGCCGTCACATAGGTAGCCATTTTCTCGTTCCGGGCCTCGTATTCCCCAGACAACTGGTTCACGAGTTGTGAATCACAATGCACTCGTATCTTTTTCACCTTCAGGGTCCTTGCACTTCTCAACCCTGCCAAGAGTGCCTCATACTCTGCCACGTTATTCGATGCACTGAATCCCAATCGAAGGGATAGCTCCATCATTGCACCTTCAGGAGGAAAAAGTACCACCCCAATTCCTGATCCCGTGTTACACGCAGAGCCATCAACAAATAATCTCCACTCCGTGGGATCCTGTTCGGCGGGAGCTTTCTTCATTCTCGTTGATTGCTCTTTCCTGCTCCTTTCTCGGCTCCTGTCTCATAGGAGGCTGGGGAGCTACCGTAGGTGAGAACTCAGCTACGAAGTCCGCCAGCACCTGCCCCTTTATTGCGGTGCGCGGCTGGTAATCTATGTCGTACTGACTCAGTTCGACGACCAAGTTGAGATACGTCCCGAGAAATCTGCCTTTCGTAGCAGAGATTTTAACGGATACTCAGTATAAACCACAATTCTGTGACTCTGGAAATAATGGGGCAATTTTCGTGCCGCTGTTCTTAGTGCCAGGACCAACTTCTCGAGGGGCAGATATCTTGTCTCTGCATCTAGCAACGTTTTGCTGACATAATAGACAGGGATTTGCTCGGATCCCTTGTCCCTTAGTAGCACCGCACTTACAGCATGTTCGGAGACTGCTAGATATAGAGTTAGGGACTTGCCTTGTTCGGGAGTGGACAGAAGGGGGGCTGCTGCCAAGTACTTCTTCAGGTCTTGGAACGCTTGCTCACATTCTGCTCCCCATTCGTATCCTTCCCTCTTTTTTAGCAGCTGAAAGAAGGGTCTGCACTTGTCACTAGACCTGCTGATAAATCGGTTTAAAGCCGCTGCCATCCCAGTCAACCTCTGGACTTCCTTCGTGGTCCTTGGACTTTGGAGCCTTTGCAACGCTGTAATTTGATCGGGGTTTGCTTCTATCCCTCTTATGGTGACCAAATGCCCCAGGAACTTCCCTGAGTTTACCCCAAACGCACACTTCGAGGCGTTGAGCTTCAGCTTATATTCTCTCAATATTTCAAAGGCTTCTTTTAAATCAGTGATGTGGTTTTTTCTCTCTGCTTTTGACCACCATGTCATCTATGTAAACCTCCATGGTCTTACGAGCAACTTCTTTAGCATAATCGTTGCTAACCTCTGATATGTTGCACCGGCATTCCTCAGACCAAAAGGCATGACACTATAACAGTACAGCCCCCTTGGCGTGATAAAAGATGTCTTCTCCTCATCGGGGCCGTACATGGCTATCTGATGATAACCCCGATAAGCATCAAGGAAGCTCATCCGCCCATACCCAGCCGTTGCATCGACAAGCTGGGCTATCCTGGGGAGGGGGAAGCTATCCTTGGGGCATGCCTTGTTCAAGTCGGTGAAGTCGACACAAACTCGCCACTTCCCGTTCTTCTTCTTTACCACCACAGTGTTGGACAGCCATTCTGGGTAGTATACCTCTCGTATAGCCTTTGCTTCGAGCAATCGGTCCACCTCCTCGATAACAGCATCCACGTGTTGTACGGCGGACCGTCTCTTCTTCTGCATCACAGGCTTATGTTGTGGATCCACATTCAAGTGGTGACAAATCACGTTTAAATCCACTCCGGGCATCTCTTCGGGCACCCAAGCAAACACATCAACGTGCTCCTTGAGGAACCTTACCAACTCTTCCTCTTCTGCTTCATTCAGATTTTCCCCAATCAGAAAATATCTTCTGGATCATTCTCGTTGATCTGAATCTTCTTCAAGCCTTCCACCACTTTCTCGGCGGGATCCCCTCCGACATCCTCAATGGTCGGCTGATCCGGAACCTCAATTGCTTGAACTAACTGGGCCTTCGGTGCCTTCTTGATTATAGAAACCAAGCACTGCTGGGCGACCTTCTGATTTCCTTTATTCTTTCGATACCATTTGACCGGGAAATTTTACCATCTGATGGTAGGTGGAGGAAACCGCCCTCATCTTATGCAACCATGTCTTTCCAATAATCGCGTTATAGGAAGATGGTACATCTACCACCAAAAAATTGGTTCTTAGCACAACCGTTCCTGCCCGAACAGGAAGAGTTACTTTGCCCAATGGCCACACTGCTCCTGCACTAAATCCGACCAAAGGGGTTGTTGACTGCACCAAATCCGCTTGTGTCATCCCTAACTTTTTGAACGCGTCATAGTACAGTATCTCCGTGCAGCTTCCCGAATCTACCAGGATTCTCTCCATGTCATATTCCCCAATCCGTAGGGTTATGACTAAGGCATCGTTATGCGGTACCTGGATTCCCCCCAGGTCCTCATCCGTGAAGACTATGCCTCCGGTGCATTCTTCTCCTTCACGTCCTCGTTTCTTTCCCAACTGCATCACGTGCTGGTCGTGTTTTACTTGTCTCTGGAGTAACCTCACCTCACTTCTCGTGTAAGGCGCGGCCAATCCATGTCATATGGATTACCCTCTTGGATTCTGCTCATAATCCAATTCCAACGCTTTCTCTGCACCCTTGTGCTCCTCCTGAATAAATTCTTTCAGGTAACCCCGTGAGACCAGATCATCGAGGTGTTGCTTGAACGTCTCGCAGTCCTCCGTCATGTGTCCCCAGTCTTTATGGTAACTACAATGCTGACTCGTAGCCCTCTTTGCATCTTTGTCCCCCTCCAGCCTTGGGGGCCACTTGAAATATGAGCGATTCTTTATTTTGTAAAGAATTCGATAGATTGGTTCCTTCCAAACCGTTGTCACCGAAAAGAAAGATTTGGGGTCTGGGGCGTGCTTCTCTTTATACGGTTCTTTCTTGACCTGCCCATACTCTTTCCTTTCTTTGTAGGTCTTGGGCTCTGGCTTGTCGGCCCTCTTTGGTAGAACCTTCGCCTGTTCGGCAACCATCCTGTTGTCCTCACGCAGTATGTCATCCTCGTTTCTGGCATGCTGCTCGATTCATTCCATTAGCCTTGCCAGTGTATCTTCCGGGCTCATGTTCAGGGATTTACGCAGCTCTCCCCGAACAGGCAATCCTGTCTTGAACGTGGCTATGGCATATTCCTCACTGCACCCTTCAATCTCGTTGAAAGTCTCCCAGTACTTCTTAGCATAATCTCTGATCGGCTCACTCTCTCCTTGTTTCATAACAGAGAGGCTCTTAAAGGTTTTTGGTGCTTTCCTGCTCGTCAGAAACCGAGCAGTGAATTCTTCGGCCAACTGTCTCCATCCTCGTACGGTGTTCGGCCCTAGCTTATGGAACCATGACAAGGCCACTTTCCCCAAACTCGATGGGAATCTTGCACATGATTGCATCATCCCCGTCGTGCATGAACATTGCCTGCCGGTAGTGTTGTATGTGTGCCACGGGATCATTATTTGTTTCGTAAAGTACGAATGCCCATGCTTCACCCTGCTCGGAAGCCTTGCCTCTTGCAATCTCTTTGAAAAAGGGGATGAGGCTATATTGCTGAGGGCTTTCCGCGCTGCCTCTCGTGCAGACATGGCTCCCTCTCTCGCTCTTTTGCTTTCTTGGGATTACTCTTTTCCCAATCGGAATCAGGCCTCTCGTACCTATCCCTGTGATGTCTTCTAATCTCTCCTTCTTCGGGGGTGAGGCTTCTGCTTCTTCTTTTTCGTGAAGAAGCCCTTTTCTTTTTTGGAGTGGGACTCCTGGACCTGCTCCTCCTTCCTCGTGAAGGAGCCTTCTTGTGTTCCACTATTGCCAGCCTTTCTCCTCTGGAATCTCTTCGTGACAGTCCAGAATCCTCCGGATGTCCTCGTATCCGTTGCAATTCCTGTATCTCATATTCTCGTTTTTTAATCAAACGAGCGTACTCTTCGATCTCTTGTCTCTTTTTATCCAAGATATCGTCACGGTTGTGTGCACTCCTTGAATGCGCCACTGATTCTCCCTCACGATGGGATTTACTCCTTCTCGTGGAACCTGTGGCCGTCCTTCCCTCCTTGTTCTTGGAGTCGTCATGGACAGTCGGGATTATTCCTGTTTGTGGGCTTCTTTGCTTGCCCACCGTCGGGCTTTCTTGGAGGATCCGGTGGGAGTTGCCACCTCCTCCCCAACTGGTGTTTCGGATCATGTGGAGTTTTTGGATCTTCTTCCATCATGGGTCGCTTTTCAGAGGGATCTCTTTCGTTTCCCACAGACGGCGCCAATTGTAAGTGCAGAAAAACCAGAGTGGTTTAAGCAGCACTAGAACGTAACGGCTACTTTGAGGTCCTCGCCGGAACCCTAATATGTCGCCGAAGTCTTTTATCTGCAAAACAGACAAAGGGTGAGTGCACCTTTGCCTCTCGTGGCAAAGGCCCTCCGATGCCTAAGTTAGTATCACGTGGTCGAAAACCCTAATTCAAGTAGGAGAATATGTAAAACCGTAATGTATTGTGTACCTTTTTCCTCTAGGTTTACCTTGTATTTTATAGGTTTATGGACGCTTGCTGCCCAAGTTCCCACGTTTCCCTAAGTTTCCTATCTCGTATAGGAAACCCAGAACATCTTGGATCCTCGTTCCCTTATCAGTTCATCACTTTAGTCCGTTTAGGACTCTTTTCCATAACTGGCTGAACTTCCCATTCCCGTTGGGTATCTTCCCAAGATCCTATTTTATTGGGATCTCATTCCTTCACGGAATATCTCTGTTTCCGGAACCTCCTGGAGAGTTCCCTGTGCCTGGGACTGCTTTCGTATAAATCCCCCCTGTTCGGCCCATTGTTGCCGAACAAGCTACCTGGACCAATAACTTCACATGTTACTGGTCCTTTGTCAATCCCTTGGTCCAATATCCTCTCGTGTTACTGGACCTTGACTTCGCATAGACTCTCTGGACCAACGATTTCTCATATCATTGGTCTCTGTCGCCGACCACCGTTTTGCACGGCGACTATCCCCAACATGATTATATTGTGGTCCCCCGTGCCACGTGTTCGGGCATTATTTGTACTTGTTCGGGATTTACTCCCTACATAAAGTGAGCCAGTGCGATAAATAAGCATGCATCAGAAAGCAGATAAAGCAAACAAAATGTCCCAGGGAGATAGATCTCGCGGCCGATGAATGGATATCACGGCCGAGGGATCTTCCTGGTTTGATTTACCGGCCGAGGGATCGAAGCCGGTCGGTGTTCTTCCTCACACCAGACAAAAGATTAACGGATAATCAAAACACTTCGGTTAGTCAAAAATGCAGTAAATTAAGACAAACCAGAGGCCGTTGGGCCTCACCACCTTGATCCCTCAGTTGCTTGATTGCTTTGGATTGGGCGTGATTGATCGATTGCTTGATCGAGAACCCTAGAGTTAGGGTTTGAACTTCGGGGTTTGATCGCCGGATTGACTCTGCCTTCGAAAGGTTGGGGCTTTTGGAGTGTGGGGTTGAGAGAGTATTTTGATAGAGTTTCGTGGCTTGATTGAGTGTGTAGGTATATCAATTTCGTGTCCTTTATTTCGGAGCCCAAAGGCTCCTTTATATAGGCATAGGGATGACTCACTCCGGCCAATCAAATCACGAGATGGCAATTGCAATTGCAATGCATCTCTAACTCTACATCGTGATCTCTGAGCGTAGCCGAACACATCGGGAAGGTAGTGTAGTTGGATCAAACCAAATGTCTGACAGAACGTTCCAGAGTCTGGAAAAAGGTCGATCTGGCGGCCGAGCAAAGGATGTCGCGGCCGTGGAATGGATGTCTCGGCCGAAGGATAGATCTTGCGGCCGAGGGATTGATCTCTCAGGGAGATTTTTCTGGCAACAGGTTGCTCGGGTGGGATTGATGTTATGGCCGTTAGATCGATGTTACGGCCGTCAGATGGATTCTCCTAGGCTTCTGTATTTCTGTCTGAAAGGCTGTATGGCTCTGAATTGGGTCCTCTAAGCGGTTCAAAGTTCTCACCGAAAGTCCTAAGGTCCTCAAGGAAGCAATCAGCAATCATTGTATCCGTTTCATCATTGGGATTGTCCCAAGGTGGGACTTGAAATAATTGTTAGGCCAAATTGGGATGTCTACACAACCTGTTACTAGAAAATCTCCCTGAGAGATCAATCCCTCGGCCGTAAGATCGATTCCTCGACCGCAACATCGTTTCCTCGGCTGCCAGATCTATTCCTCGGCCGCCAGATCGTCAAATTCATTCCTCAGCCGTAAGATCGATTCCTCGGCCGCCAGATCCATTCCTCAGGAACTGGGACTGGGACGCTGATCCTCTGTCCCTCACCTCCATCATCAGCTCTGGCCTCCACTATTTGCCCTGGTGCTCCCACCCTCGCTCACGCCAGCACTCTGAGTAACTGACACTGTTGGCACCCACTCCGCTTCAAGTTGCAGAACACAGTTTGTGGACATTTAGGTTCACATAGGATATGGAATGGAAAGAGAAGAAATCAAAAGACACGTACCATGGCTATCCGGCTTCGCTGCCGTCGAACCAAGGCCTCTGCACTCTGAAATGCATGCAACCACTCCTGAACAACATCAGCTGGCAACTGCAAAAGATATGGCCATATGAATAGCAAAACATGGTAGTCATATTAGAAGAAACCAAAACAAATCCACAATGATTACCTGTTGAACTCCGGTAGGAAGCACGTACAACTGAGAAGCACATGGTGTCAGCGTCAAACGCTCCTCTTCTCCATTGGCATTGTGGAAAGAGATAAAGCTGGGGGCCCGTGGCCAAGCAAGAGGAGCAGCAGCAGCAGTAGGTAGGGTCAGCGAGGCCAAGCGGAAGGCCGAGTAATCTCCTGCTTGGAGAAAACTCATGGCTGGATGTCTCTTAAAAGCAAGAAGCAAACCCTCTCCTGTCAAAAGATGAGTAGACCTCATGCCACTGGAGGAGGAAGAGGAACAAGCTGCAACGCCTCAGAGCGTGGGAAGTACTGACTCGCTACCCTCTCCCCAAGGTACCAGGCTCTCGAGAAAGGCCCCTCCAGGAGGAAGTGCTGGCTGTCCAAAGCCCTAGCTGAGGTCAATTCCAAAGGAGCATCGTCGAGCAAAGTGCCCCACGGATCGAATCGCACCTGCAATAAGGGAAATAACATCAAAATAACAAAATGAAGAAATCACATGAAAATCAAAGAATAGGAGACGTCGTACCTGATCCACCGTCAGGCGATCCAAAACTCGCCTCCAAGCTAGCAAATCCATAGCAGGCGACCGCGACTTCCGAACCTCTTTCAGCCAACGGGCCGCCGTGGGACAAACCTAGGCTCCCTATGTCTCGTCGGAGGGGGGAACTGCAAAAGATGCTCAAAAGCCCAGAGCTGCAAGATAAAGGCGAGCATGAGATACAAAAATCAAAGCAACAAAGGGACGACAAAGAAAGCTGAAACATACCTCGAGAACGGTGGTGTCCACCCAACGAGAGGCTAATGCCTCGAGAACAAGCACTCAAATGCCGTACAGTGTGGCCAAGGCAGGAATCCCCCAGTCAAACTCTGCTATAGAATCCAGGTTCACCAAGGCAGCCAGGAACTGTACATGCACCGAATTTTCCTTATTACAGAACAAGGTTTGGCCGAGAAGGTAGAGGAGAAAAGCCTTCACCAATTGCTGCATCGACACCTCAGATCCGATGCCCGCACGGTCAAACTGTTCCCGAAGCTAGGAATAGGTAATGTGGCCGCTCTCTGACACAACAGGAACCTTCCCCAAGGTATTCAAAAGCACCCTCTCGCTCGTAAATCCGTGGGTCAATCAGAAGAGAATCACCGCCAACTCTCAGGCCTGTAAGCAAAGCAAAATCACCTGGAGTGATCGTCATCTCCCCAGCCTCCGGAAGGTGGAAAGTGTTGGTGGTATCCCACCACCGCTCTACCAATGCTGTGGTCAATCCCAACTCCGCCTTCGGAAGATGGAAACCAAGTATCAAGGGATCAAAGCCGGCCAAAGCAACCGCGTCCTTGGCTTCTCGAGGAAGCCTCTCGTGCCACTCAAACACCTGGGGGCAGCTTCCCCACACGCGTAGCCTCTCATTCGCCTGATAAAATACGAAGAAGAAAATCAATACAAAAACATCGCCTATACAGGGGGCACTTCTAAAAACTCAAAATTCCTTATCGAAAGTCAAATTTTCGCTTCATCTTATACACAAAAATCATTTGACAGGACAAAAATTTACCTTCCTATTGGTGAAACCAAGGTGCTGCTCCGGCTCTCTGTGCAAGACCTCAGGTGGGACATCACTGAGAGGAGGACGATATCGCAACGAACCGCCACGTCCAATCACGTGAAGGTGTATGTGCCGGCATCAAACGGCGGTAGGGCACTATCACCCGCATCAGTAGAAACCGGGCTCTGTCTCAGGAGGAATGGGTTGCGAGGAACTCCCTCCAACAATGGCTCTGCGCCGACTTGAACGAAGGATGCGGGAACTCGAAACCCCGCCAAGAATCGCGGCAACGGCCGGAGCTTTGCCCGTGTCCCTAGACACGGCAGGAACATTAGATGACGGAGGAGGAGGCGGTGATGAGGCCATGGCAGCCGAAGAAAATAATGGCCGGAACCGTGTGGTCGGAAAAAAACGACGGCGGTAAGGTGGGAAACGGCGGTGGCTGATCGGAAGAGAAAGAGAGGAGCGGCGGCGGTCGCTCAAAAGGGAGAGAAGAATGAGGGATAGGGGAAGAAATGATAGAATGACCCGTGAAATTGATTAAATCTAAACTTAAATGATTTCCTGATTGTTAGCTATCCCACAGCCGAGACATCGATTCCTCGGCCGATACATCAATACTTCGGCCGAGAGATCGATCTCCTGGCCCCCTAATCCATTCCCCTCAGCCATCAGATTTTGCTCAGTGCACTGACTCAAGCCATTATGGAATTCTGGGTCCATGACCAACAAAAGCAAAATCAAGTCAGCCTTGGGGGCATCCCCGAGCCAATATAACGTAATCAGAACTAGCCTTGGGGGCATATCCAAGCATAAGGAAATTCTCTCTCCACAAAACTGCTGGCCATAAGCAAATCAAGACATTCAGCAACTCTGCTATTCATCACTATCAAACAACTCAGCAGCTCTCAACTCACTCAGCAGCACCATGCTCATTGTCTCAAGCTTCAAGGCCTATTATCTCAGCGGTACGCCCACTCAGCGGCTCGAAGCCTATTATCTCAGCGGCACTACGCCCATCACTCCACGCCTATACTCACCACCACCTCGCCGGCTCTACGCCCGTGCTCACCGTCTCAGTGGCTCTACGCCCGCATCTTTCATCCCAGCAGCTCTACGCTCGCTATCAGCAACTCTACGCTTGCCACCCCAGCAACCATACAACCATCAACTCATTCAGCGGCTCTACACCCACCATCTCTATCAACTCAACGGCTCCAAGCCCACTATCGCAACTGGCTCTAAGCCCAATCACCTTAACGGCTCTACGCCCATATTCGCCTTCTCAGCGGCTCCAAGCCCTCGACTCAGCAGCTCTACGCTCGCCATCCCAACAGCAGGCTCTACGCCTACAAATCATACTCAAGCAATCTCAACTGGCTCGAAGCCGTAACAACTATCTTAGCGGCTCTACGCCCATTACTCAGCGGCTCCAAGCCCACTTTCTCAACTGGCTCTAAGCCGTAACAACCATCTCAGTGGCTCTGTGCCGGAATTCACCAATTCATCAACTCAGCGGCTCTACGCCCTCACATGTCAACTCAGCGGCTCCAAGCCCACTATCTCAACTGGTTTGAAGCCGTAACAGTCATCATCTCAATGGCTCTACGCCCGTATTCACTCGCTCAGCAGCTCTACGCTCGCTATCACAGCAACAAGCTCTACGCCGCTATCAACTGGCTCGAAGCCGTAACAAACTATCTCAACAGGCTCTACGCCGCCCCAACAATCAAGACATCATCAGGCTCTATGCCTGAATGCTCAAAATCTAACATTTTGAATGCTCGAAGCTCTTCGAATGCCCAACCACTGTGTACTGGATGCTCAAGTTCTATACTTGAATGCTCAAGCTCTATGCTTGAATGCCTAACCACTGCGTACTGGATGCTCAAAGCCTGTACTTTGAATGCTCGGATTCTGCCGTCCGAATGCTCGAGCTCTACGCTCTGAATGTCAAGTCCGGAACTTGAAAGAAGCTCTACGCTTATATCAAACACACACGCACGGGCCGTGCACATTTGCATCAATTGCATCAACATTATCACATCGAGTCTGCATCATATCTGTTTACATCTAACAACCATCACACATATACACTCTGCATATCTCTCATGAAACAGGTCAACCCTGCAATCAACCAGCTCTACGCCTCGGTTTTATTGATCGGTCCAGTACCTCGATCCTTTGGCTCTACGCCAAAACTTATGATGAGAAAGCTCCGTGCACAGACCATCAGAATGCAACCAGCTCTACGCTTCGGTTCAAATCACGTCAAGCTCTAAGCTCCGACACCTTAGGCTCTCGCCTTATGATCAATACCAGCTCCGCGCTTCGGTTCCATCAAGCTCTAAGCTCACCTCAGGCCCTCGCCTCAAGACTGCAACAGGCTCCACGCCTCAATCCAATCTCCTCAGGCCTCATAAACCATAGCAGGCTCTACGCCTTAAGCTCGCCTCATGACTACAACCGGCTCCGTGCCTCGGTTCCCTCATCTAGCGCTCCGTGCTCTAGTTACTGGCCTTGCGCCCCCCATATCCAAAACAAACGGGTCCGACTCATCCCCAGCAGATGGCTTGGATTCCACCTCAATTACATCAATTCCTTCCAACTCATTCGCAAGGATAGGCTACTCTACCGAGCTCCTCTCAGTCAAAGTAAGGATGATCAAGAAAAGCAAACGCACCTGCCGTGTACTGATCTACCCCAAAATACTAAGGAAGCTCTCCGCAAAAATTCCCCCGACAGCCCCGCGCTCCTTCAACTATCTTCCGCCAAAACCCTGGCTCAGTCTAAGTACGTTGCACTACGGCTTTTTAAGCCCAAAGGTACGTCTTCTGTCTCTAACCCTCAAACTTTTTATTTTTCTTTATTGCCCGAACTACGATTGGTCTGAATTTCCTTTATGAAATACGTAGGCAGCCTCCTGGCTCGACCATAACAAAAACCTTTTCGAAAAACCCTTGGAATAGTGGTTGGACCAAATTGAGTTGCTTTTTACAGCTTTGACTTTTACTCAAACATGTCTCGCAATCCGTCTGAGCTCAGTCAAAGAGGGGCATCTGTAGACACCCCAATTTGGCCTAACGATTATTTCAAGTCCACCTTGGGGACCATCCCAATGATGAAATGGATACAATGATTGCTGATTGCCTTCTTGCGAACCTTAGGACTTTCGGTAAGAACTTCGAGCCATTTAGAGGACCCAATCCAGAGCCATATAGCCTTTCAGACAGAAAAACAGAATCTAGGAGAATCCATCTGTCGGCCGTAACATCGAATCTCACGGCCTTAACATCATTTCCTCACCCGAGCAACCTGTTGCTAGAAAATCTCCCTGAGAGATCAATCCATCGGCCGCAAGATCTATCCTTCGGCCGCAACATCCATTCCTCGGCCACCAGATCCATTGCTCGGCCGCCAAATCGTCCTTTTCCAGACTCTGGAACGTTCTGTCAGACGTTTGATCCAACTATGCTACCTCCCCGATGCGTTCGGGCTACGTTCAGAGATTACAACGAAGAGTTTGAATTGCATTGCAATTGCAATCGTGCCATTTGACTGGCCGGAGTGAGTCACCAATTGCCTATAAAGGGCCTTTGGGTTCCAAAATAAAGGCCACGAAATTAAGAAGTGAAATCACCCTCTCAAGCCACAAAACTCTGCACAAATACTCTCTCAAAACCCCCTCTTCAAAAGCCCTAACCTCCCGAATGCAGCCATCAATCCGACGATCAAACCCCGAAGTCCAAACCCTAACCCTAGGGTTTTCAAGAAGCAATCAGTCAATCATAATCAAATCCGAAGCAATCAAGCAACTGAGGGACAAGGTGGTGAGGCCCAACGGCCTCTGGTTTGTTTTATTTATCGTATTCATGATTAATCGTAGCATTAGTCATTTGCTAATTTTTCTGTCTGGTGTGAGGAAGAACACCGATCGGGGCTTCGATCCCTCGGCCGGTACATAAAACCAGGAGGATTCCTCAGCCGTGACATCCATTCACCGGCCGCGGGATACATCTCCCTGGGACAGTTTGTTTTGCTTCTCTGCTTTCTGATGCATGCTTTGATTATCGCACTGGCTCAATTTACTTACTGTTTAAAGGCTTAATTAAACAGACTATGTGTTAGAATTAAACAAAGCATCTATACATCTTATGTTAAATAACTATGGGCCAGTCTCACGGCTGGGCAGAGAGGGGTGCCTTACACCTTCCCCTTACTGTACTCTTGGCTCCCGTACCCAGAATCTCTATCTGTTTTCCTAGTTTTAATAAACTAGGTGGCGACTCTGTTTTGATAATAACCATTATCGTGTGGCGATGTTCCTAGCCATGGGAATGTCCACGATCCTGGTTTATGAAGCAAGCAACCAATCGAGTAATAAACGATCAATCTGTATGGCGATGCCTCATTTGGGAGGTGTCTACAATTTGGTATCGTCCTCAGGGACATCTTTCAATCACCTTTCGCCATAGATTTGGTTATCATCCCTTCAAGACTAACTAACTTGTCCCGTTGGATGGCACCCCTCAAGGTGTATTTTATGTTACTTTCCACCCACTGAGACAGAGCAATCGGTGGGCGTTCCTCAGTCAATCTATTTTTTCGATTATTTGCTTGCATGTTTTCATGTCTTCTACAGCATGCATGTTTGCATTTGCCCCAAAGAACTACGCTGGTCTGATCCCTACAAAAAGGGTACGTAGGCAGAAATGACGCGACCTCGTGCATTGAATGCTCTTACTTGCATTCGATTTTTGAATTAAGGATTTGATTTGGCTCGAATTGGGCTGTCTCGATCTTTGGACGTCACTCGTATGCAGACATGATGCCAAGCGTCGCCCAAAGAGGGGCAACTGTAGACACCCCAATTTGGACTCTTCAAATTTCCTTAATTTGTGGCCCGGAGGCTCCCCGATGATGAATTTGGATCAAACAAGCCTTGGACCGGTTGGAACCATGCTTCTTGAGTGACTTTAAAAGGACAAAAGAAAGGTCAAAATCATTCTCAAGCGCTCTGGAACAGTTCCAAGCGCTCAAAACAATTTTCAAAAAAACATGGGCCTGGTTCACTCCCGAGCGCTCGAGAGTGACAGTCCCAAGCACTCGAGACCGCTCCCAAGCGCTCGAGACTGCTGTGCTGCCCAATGGGTGAAAAAGGTTCCCCACTTTCATGCAACACATCATTACAGCCGTTTGAGCCAGGGATTCCTCTGCAGAGTACTCAACCTCAGTCAAAGGGAATCAAATCTTAATGATTTTCCCTCCCAAACTTGATTTCATTTTTCTTCAAATCAAACCATATGTTATCTTCCTCTATAAAAAGGCCTCATTTCTCAGCAAAAAGGGACACGAAATCTCTCTCTCTAGACCCCCCTCCTAACTGTTCAAGAAACCATTCTTGGACACGTCTCTTGCAAGGCTAGCTTTCTTTATTTTCAACCAAAAGATTTTCACAACAAAGATCAAAACAAGAAAAAATTCAGGGATTTCAAACAACCTAAGCTTCTGATTTCTTGTATTTTTTCTTCCTTACTTCACCCTTCAAAGCCACTCAAGGAGCAATAGTTTCATGCAAAGGTAGAAATCTACCTACTTTGATTTCAAGCAAGAGGTTGTTCTTCCCTTCTGAGGGAGGTCTCTCAGCCTGTCCCAGTCTTTAATACTGGGTGCATGATTGGGAGACCTTAGTGTAAAAACAAGAGCAAAGGGACCATGAAACATTTTTTTCAAAAACCCACTGGAAACACTCTTGAGCGCTCGAGAGTGCTCCCGAGCGCTCAGGACTGTTTCCAGTTCCGTTCTTTGCATTTTTGGTAGGCAGTGGGTAGGGGTGAAGTGCATTCCTAAATGAAATGGTCTTATCATGGCATGCAAACGTAGGAAACCCACTTCCTCCAAGTGGAAATGTTTTTCACCAAAGTTCGAGCTAACACAAGATTTCCCAAAGTTAAAAAGGAGATTTTATTCTTAGAAGATCAAAACTAGGATGTCTGCATGCCAAAATAAGATCACTTCCTATTTGAAAGCAAGCTGACATGCATCTCACTTCCAAGCGCTTGAGATAACTCCCGAGCGCTCGGGAGTGTCTGCATGCTACTGCAGTTCATTACTCCCCCCTATCTTGCCATGCTTCCGATATTTCATACGTAGGGACGTGTCCATTTGCCCTTAAGAATGCAGATCTAACCTTGCAAAGGCAAGGAGGCATGATTTGGTGGATTAGAGTGTGGTCTTAATCAGTCAAGCTCTCTGTTGAGCCTGTAACATGTTCAAAATAATCACTTCAATTTACAGCCTTAGTATCATATCTTGTCTGCACTAACAAAACTTGCAGGTTGGGCATCAATACTCCCAAGCGCTTGGGACCACTCCCTAGCGCTCGAGAGTGAAGTCAGTGGCAGGGTTCCAGTTTCTGTTATCTTGCATTTC